>JALXFT010001878.1:335000-402500 GCA_023376895.1 Aspiorhynchus laticeps
TCATCCACGACTGTGTTGCAAGAAAAGGCAGTGAAGCTTGTTTGAAGTGTGCCGTATGCATCAGGCGGTCAGTGAACAGAGCTGATCTATTGGTCATCAGTATCAGCTTCAGTATACAGATCACAAGGAGAGCATGCTTTTATGAGCTTTTACTGTTTGCACGTCAGTGTAAATACTGAGTACGTTTCTCCATTTTACATGTCTGTTTTCATTTAGCAAACCTAAAAAAATTATGAATCAAAAACTATTAAAGCACTTTTTTTTTAAATTATATAAAAAACTGTAATTTAATTATTTTTGTTCCCTGAAAAAGTAAGGGATCACTCCCAAATTTCCTGTAATTTAATCACAGTTACTTCTGCTGTACGTCTATTATATACTGTATAGACTATAGAACAATTCTATACAAAACAATAGTGGATTTAATATCAAATCATTATCGTCTAATGTGAAATATTATGTTTTCAATGTGTCCTTTCTTTCAATACTTCGAGTAATTTATACAATTTAAATGATTAATGTAAAATAATTAAACAGTTTCATCTCAACTAGTACGGTCCAGGTTGAGAAGGCTAATGCAGTATTTTAGAGAGTAATTAATCTATAAATAAATTGCTGAAGATGCAATTAGTAGCTATAATTATTTATAGCTATTCTCAGTATATTTCGTTAGTAACTTACCCGACACTGATGTCAGCATCTGTTCTTCTTCTTGCTTGTGATGAAGACATAGCTGTATGTCGCCTGGTGCTTGAAGCAGAGCATAATGAGAGCTTGTAAACGGCTTAGATGATATTTTACCTGCCACTCTTTGAGCACGCTGTGAATTCATTTGTAATCAACAATGTAGTTTGATTCTATCTTAACGCACACAGCGCTGACACGAAGCAGCCTCGGCTAAGAGAAGCACTAATAAACCACACGACTGAATTAGCTTTAAGAGTCATGATCATTAGATTATCATAACACTATCAGACATCATTCCTTTCAACAAGAGCCAGTGAAAGAAACAGTGAACGTCAACTCAACAATACATTTTATGTAAACAAGCGTTGATTAGCGTTGGATGGGTGTGCATACAGTGAGGCTAGATTACCTTAA
Organism: Aspiorhynchus laticeps; assembly: GCA_023376895.1. Classification (NCBI taxonomy): domain Eukaryota; kingdom Metazoa; phylum Chordata; class Actinopteri; order Cypriniformes; family Cyprinidae; genus Aspiorhynchus; species Aspiorhynchus laticeps. The sequence continues at coordinate 336,102 of JALXFT010001878.1, forward strand.
AATATGAAGTCCATTACTGATTCCAGATTTCATGACAAAAATGTAGTTAGTAACGTAATCCACTACATTACACTTTTTATGTAACATAATCAGACTAGTTTTTGATTACATCTGACCTAACTCGTTTATCACATTGATGTTAATAAGATAATTTTGTACCATACTGATATAAAAATACTATATATATATATTCCATTGATTTGTTGTATTTAACATGGAGTGCATTAACGTTACATTACATAAAGGATTCATAAACTGGGTTGGAAGGCTACTGCAGGGGGTTTGTGAGTTTAATGAAAAGCTAATAATTAATTAAATCATTAAAAATGTAAAATAAATAAATCATTTTAAAATATCATCAAACAACAAAACACTTAAAAAATGCAATATTGTATTTGTTTCCATGTCATGTGACCATTAATAAACATCAGATAACCTCGAACATGCAAATGTGATACTTATAATATTTATTATTAACTCTCAGGCTGTACCTCAAGTAAATATATAAGTGAAAGAGTTGTGATGACACTGAATGCCTGCATTATATGTAAATATTAAGAAGTAAGGGGAATATGTGTGGGCTATTTTAATGCAGCTGAAAGACAAAAGCCTTCCAATGCCATATACATGCTTAAATAACAGTGTTCATCAGTAGCTGATGCAATGTTGAAACACTACTTAAACCTGAAATGATTTTTGTAAATCAGTGGTCAAAAGTTGTGTATCCACCAGACAAGTGACTGATCTCTGTGTGAATGTCCTCAAAACTGGAAGAATCTCTGAATATATAGAAGCACTGTATATAGATTCCTGACTGAGTTTGTGTTTTCTTGCAGAAATCAGAGTCACATGCTGTGTATGAAAATATCCCCAAAAAGCGCTGATCAAATCTGTATCTCTCAGAACAGATGCTATGCTCATACAGGACCCTGACGCACAGCTGTTATTAATCACATTTATTCTCAGACAGCATGATATTCTTCTCTCTGTTATCTTTCTGCTCTTCGTATCACATTTCTGGCTGCATCATTTCTCTTCTTTTTGCTATTAATTGTTTATTTTTTTTTTATTTAGTGCTTCACAAATTGTATAGCATGCAAATTTTTAAATAAATGCTGTTTTCATTATTAAATATTGATGCCACTTACTGTTCATTATTTAGTTTGTCTGTTTTCTTGTTGATAAAATCTAGTGGACATGTTGTCAGATGTCTCACAAGCACATCATCTCTCTCTCTCTCGTGTTTAAAGCCTCTCTAACAGGTGATAGCACTAATTTTACCTGATCGAGTGTGTTATTAACACATGCTGCTGTACTCAGAGAGGAACCGCTAGACAACTAATGATAAAACAGACACAGGGCCACAAGAAATAAACCTATCTTTCACATATAATCAATAGAATGTCTAAAAATAATTTCATATGGTTCAACCAATTCATGTTCTCTAATATGATTTTCATAATAAACACATTCACAAATGCAGGACACAAAGAGTGCATGAAATCTGTATTTATAGCACTTAAATGAAATCTCAGTCTGAGAGATGTTGATCATGATTTAATAACATGAGGAACTGTCCTGTATGAAGTCTCTGTAACACAGGAGAGAACCTGCTCCGTCTGAACTGATCCATCACTGAGAGGACAGGCTTATGATGGGGCTGTGAATATGACAGGAACATCTTCAGGAGCACAGACCATCATCAAAGAGAGTCAGACACGTGTATTATATGTCCTCTGCTCTGTGTAGATGTAGCTAGCACGCTTGCACAGCATCTCCTGTTATCTGTGACTCTGCAGTGGCTTCATGAAGCGAGTGTTGTTCACCAGTCAGTTATTCAGCACTCAGAAACACGTTTCTTTCAGTTATGATCAGAAAACAGGTCTGCATTTCTTCCTTCACATTCACTCTATGTTTCAGCTGTATGCAGAAAGCTGTTTAGTTCACACAAGCACCTGCTGTTTACAGGAACAGATGTGTTTACTGAGACTGTGATTCAGATTCAGCTGTTAGAGAAGAGCAAACCCTTCATTATGATTATAGCTTTCTCTTATGAAGATGTTCTGATTGATTATTATGATGGAGTTTCATAAAAAACTGGAGTGAGCCTTTAAATTGAGTGACATCTCAAATAAAGATTTAATAAATCTTGTAAATCTTAAAGTAAAAGCTGCAAAATTTGTGATTTTTGTGTTATTTTTATTATATCATTTTGACTTTTATTCCATTCAACTAATACAACTGTTGTTTTCTTCATGCACTGATAAGAATGAAGGTAAACGTAGTGAATGTGAGTCAGAATGAAACCTGCTGTGCTCAGTTACTGTAGATGTGAAAGACATGTGCTTTAATCTTATCTGAAGACAGGTATTTTGTTCTTATGAGCGTGTCTATTGTTGAATTTATGAGCTAATTATGTATATTGTTAAAGGGCTTTTCCTGCATTTATGAAACTCATGAACCTGAATCAGAGAAACAGAAGCAACGGTGTTCACTTTCTTTTGTAGAGACTGTTTTTTGTCTTTGCATATGAAAAACTGCCAAAAACAGATTTTATTGTGTTTATTATATTAAGCCAGAAGGTCAATAGGTGAAAATGGTACAAGGTATTTTCTGATCAAACGGCTTTTGCGTTATGCAAATTTGCAGGTATGTGTTTTAAACTTTGGTAAACTTTATGTACTTTTCTTCCATTGCCGTGTTCAGCTAGTTGAACAATATCTGATTATCTCACGTTTCATCCCTGCTTGTTTATTACAACCAACACAACTACAGGATCATTTTACTTTATACTGTATGAAGCAACACACATTTGACACAATTCTGCCTTTTTATTATTTATTGAGATTACATCAGTCATATTCAAACGTGTATATATAGGTATATACTCATATTCAAACATGTATATATAGGTATATACTCATATTCAAACGTGTATATATAGGTATATTGTTTATGCGTTGCATGTTTAAAGAGTTGTTAGGAAGCAGAAGCTGTATTTGTCCACTAGAGGACAGAAATGATCAGATATAAGATCAGCGGCATATCTGTATCTCACATCAATATTATTGAACACAAAGCACATGTATCATATCACATATCACTACTAGAACTGAACAAAGGTGTTCTGCTATAAGAGCAGTAAGGCTAATTTCAAGAGCTTCAGCGTGAATACAAAGGCACTATACACACATGAAGATCATGTGATCTCAGCTTTAGACACACTGTGATCAACATTAATCTGGTTCTGGTGTTAATGATATAAAAACAGCACATGCAGTGGTTAGAGAAATACTGCTGTGGTAAAACATCTTATAAAAGCATATATGACACAAACTCAGATCTGTGAGAGTCAGACTGATAATAACAGGTCTGAAGCTCTCTCTCGTTCACTGGACGGAGTCTGGAGACTCATAAGAGCAGAAGCATGATGATGATGATGTCAGAGTGATTGACAGGAGTGGGCGGGGCTTGTGTTGTTAAACTGAACTCTTCCTCTCCTCCTCGTTCACTCCATCAGGAACTTATTTATTCACCAGTGGTATCTCTACAGACGCTGATTCATTACCTCGCTTTCCTGAGGAATCTGAAGGAAAACACAGAGACAATGATCAATTAAAAACAGAGAAGATACATTTATATCTAGTTCAAGCACTTTTCTCACAAATGAAAATTACATTTATTATATTTGTGAACTCAGTCATGCTTCTACTAGAGATGCAAACTGAAATGTAAAGTTTAATTGAATATTTAACACTTCTATCTTGGATCTTAGCATTAAAAGCATTTCTCTCAGGAAAGCTGTGGTTTAATTCACTTACAGTCATTTGTTTGAAATCTGAATGAATACACTGAATGAAGCCAAATCACACACACATCAGATCATGATATTGCTGTAAAGTTAAAGATATTCAGCACAAACAGCAGATTCTCACCATTCTGTTGTTTCTCGCTCTCTTTACCTGTAACAGCAGCACACAGAAGCAGAGAATCACACACACATCAGATCATGATATTGTTATAAAGTTAAAGTTAATCTCTGAAGATCTCAGCAGAGGAGGATTAAACAACTCCACAAACAGCATCACCAGCTTCACTCATTACTAACCAGACTCACTTTATTGCTGTTAGACGTCTAGAGAAGCTCTTATTGAGAATTAATAGATGTTTACATTTGTTTCATTTGAAGTCACCATTGTGGTGGACAGTGTTTGATTTAGTTGGGATCTTAGTCCTCATAATTCCTGCCTTAACTTTTTTTTTTGGCTGCTGTAACTGTGTTTTTGTTGTTGCGGCAAAGGAGGCCAAACTAAAGTGATATCAGGTGTTATCAGCTCTTTGTTGACGATGATAAAATCATCACAAATTGAGCAGCTGATGTTGTGTTTTTAGTTTGGCATTTGCCACCAAACCTTGTGAAGCTGCAGTACAGGTACCAGGAGCATTGAAATGATCATTTATTCTGAAGATGGAGAAAATGCATGTGTGTGAGATATTTTGAGTAAACGCATCATGTAGTCACACACAGACATCAAGATTTTGCACATGAATCACAACAACGGTGACAATCAAAACAAATACAGCTTCATGCTGCAATGCATGACGGGTGGCTTCATAGAACAAACTCATTCTTAATTACCAAGCTTTTTTAGTTTTGATTGTCACTGTTGTTGTGATTCATGTGCAAAATCTTGAAGTCTGTGTGTGACTACATGATGCGTTTACTCAAAATATCTCCCTCAGAGGGACACAGAGTGCTAACCTGCAGTTACAAATGCATAAATAATGTTTTGATATTTGAAACATAAAACGTTGAAAACTGATGTTTGAAATTATTTTAAACAATGAAGATACTTTAAATGTGAAATTAAAACCACCAGTAGGTGGCAGCAAGTCACTGTTAATAAGTGAGTCATTGCGATTGAACTGAATCATTTAAACGGTTGATTCATTCAGGAACGAATCACCGTCATGTTGCTCAGAGACACAAAACAGTGCTGTGACTGTGTTAGGAATTAGAAATAGAGCAAAAGCAGGAAATATGGTGTCTAAAACAAGTCTCTTAATATTAACTTCTTGTTTATTGAACTGTTGCATACAATCAAAATCACACTTGTAATCATGCTGACTTTTGGAGAAAAGATGGCACTCTTCGTGTGATATTTACTATATGAAATGATATACCGTAAATATATAGGCTATACATTTTCTGCCCCCATATCTTAAATTATGTGATCATTCTAAATGTATTTTAATAGACTGAACCGTGCAGTGAAACTCGTACGCGCACTAGTTTAACCTGTTAACTGATTCATTCTCTGCAGCAGGTGTCGCGTTTGGCTGAAATATAACAGTTTTCCCGGTAAACACAGAACATGAAATGAAAACATAGCCTTTTGAAGTTTAATCGTCACATTCAGCCATATCGCAAATCTGGTGTTTCCGTCTCCAAATTTAAGACCTCTTGAAATCATAATTAAGACTTTCTTGTACAATTTAAGACTTTTTAAGGCCTTAAATTTGATACAACTAAATTTAAGACTTTTTAAGACCCCACGGACACCCTGGACCCAGACGAATGGCCCACTTGATTCAACAATTCAGATTAATACAGCGTGCTCCGGCTCAGTGCAGTGGCTCAAAAGCACTCGTCAATGTCAAAATGTTGAAATAGCCAATCAAATCAAAGAAGGCGGGATTTAGTGTTCACAGACGCTGAGCTGCGCGAGACTTGAATGAGCTGAGCTAAACATGACCAGACAATTCAGCAATATTTGACAACTGTTTACGATTCACAAATATATATACAAAAATAATGTTAAACGAAAGACATTCATTTTCAGGAATGCAAACTACTACTGACCTTTTCAGATTTCTCAGATTTTAATGCCATTTACGTTATTCGTCACAATGTAGGCTACATAACATAGCAGTTTTCATCAGATAAGAGTTAATGTATATCTCTATATAGGCTTTCTTCCGTGATTTCACGTGTCTAAGAAAATGTTTAAAAATCTATAAACATCATCTCTAGAGTAAGACTGGAGTAATGATGCTGAAAATACAGATTTGATCACAGAAATAAATTATATTACTATATATTTGCATAAAAGAAAGCTATTTTAAATTGTAACATTATATATTTCACAGTACTGTTTACTGTATTTTCCATTATCAAAATAATTAGTATATTCTTTTCCAAAATTGGAGCTCTATTCCTTAAAATGCTAGATGTCAAGCTCCTGCAAAAGAACACATACTGTATATGACCAATAGAAAAACCCATAAAAACAGTCCGCATTCTGCACTAATCAAGTCTTAGATGATACAGAGCATTGTCATATGGACTGATTATATAGGTATTTAACTTTAGTGATATTAAACTGTCCCTCGTAAAAATTCTTTAAAAATTGATTTACTATTTGCTATATACACCAAGAGAAATTGCAATTGGTGCGGACTAGGTTTGAATGGGATAGAAATAGTTCATAGAAGGGAAGTCTGATTGAGTCTAATGGGCTTCAGTGTGTTTAGATCTGAATTTGGACAGTTGGAGTTTGAATAGTCTTGGCTCATCTGAACATTCCGTCAATGTAAGTCTATGGGATTTTTATGATATTTAATCTTCAGGTTTTATGAAAACCATAAGTCTGATCAGTTAGAAAAGATATAGCAACTAACTTCAGATCAGTCTGAAGATCTGGACTGAGTTTGGAGTCTGTAGAGTTAAAGCTCTAGGAGGAGTAGCAGTCAATGTTTTTAGTAAGAAGACTAATAATAAGCATAGCATTTAAGTAAGTTGTATTTCTCAAGCCAACATCACTATAATATTTTACAACAAAATTATACATGTTTTTATACACATTCAATATGTGAAATACAATTATTTATACTTAATTGGTAGGCTATGTTAATGTTCTGATCTGCATTAAATCATAATTTTGAACAAATTGGATAAATTGAGGAAAGCACAAAATGAATGTTGTTACAGTAAACACACTGTAATGTGCAGCTTTACCCTGTTACAATCAGCTCAGAGCATCACTCTTATACTCGAGTACATTTAATAAATAAACTGAAAGACAGTTACTTACATTGCCTGGAAACCCTGAATTTCTTGCACAAGATCTCTCTGTTGCTGATGATCAGTAGTTTATAGAGTCCAGTGAGTGCAGGTTTGATGGTCAGTGATCCAGTCGTCTCGTCCAGCTTCAGTCTGCCGCTGAATCTCACACCACCAGCAGCATCATATGTCTCTCTAATTTCTCCTCTGATCTGAGCTACGAGATCGTATTGATATCCAAACATCCACAGGATCAGATCATCTCTCTGTATTCCAGTATCAGGGTTTAGAGGATCAGGGTATAGAGTGACAGAACCTCCTTCTTTTACTGATTTCTCCTCCAGTTTTTCTGTCTCAGCAGCACACAGAAACAGAGAAACACAAAGACAGATGTGTCTTTAGATCAAGTGTGTTCATCTGAACATCAGAGTTTGACATCAGGATCATTCAGATGCTGTTTTATCTGAGATGAAGACGCTTCACTGTTTTATTAAAGAGAAACTTTATATTACTGCCTCTGCTTCAGATTTGATAACTCAAAGACAAAACTATAAATCCAACTCAACTTTATACAGATCGTTAATATAAATAAAAGCTTAAGGAGATACTCTCTGTTGCAGCAACAGAACAGTGTTTATTTAGTCTAGTTCAATGGAAGATGTTCAAACTTTAAATCACAGATTTCTACAGAACAAACTCTGAACATTAAACTGAATTTGATCTGAATTACCTGCAGAAGAGCAGGATTATGGGTAATGACTGCCAGTGAAGATCTGTGATCATTATTATACTGAGTTGAGCTACTCACCTTTGACAGTGAGGACAAATGTCTGTTCTGAATCCCCACTGCTGGATGTGATGTGTAGTTTATAGAGTCCAGAGTGTGCAGTTCTGCTGTCCCTGATGGTCAGAGATCCAGTCGTCTTGTTCAGATCCAGTCTGTCTCTGAATATCCCACCAGCAACATAATCATAATCATTTATAACAATCTGTCTGGGCTTGGTTCTGATTTCAGCTATGCCAGTCAGCAGCTCTTCATCTCCAAACATCCACAGTATATAATCATCGTTGTTTATTTCTTTATTAGGCTTCAGAATGACATCTCCTCCCTCTTTCACTGACACTGGCACTGGCATTGTCACTGTCAGCAGCACATAGAAACAGAGAAATGAGGAGATTATTACTGAGTCTGAAGATGAACATGTCAGTATCATTTAAGGACTGAGAGGATAGTGTGTGATTCTTCAGATGTGCTTCTAATAATCACTTCATCTTCTGATCACCTTCACCATAAGATCTGTAACAATCTGTTACATGTGTTAACATCAATTAAATGATTAATAAAACATTTACCACAGAAAAATCAGGTTTTAGTGAAAGGAACAAACTTGTTTTAAAACTGTTTATTCAGGTAAATACTAATATACATCATCTTCATAAACTAAACACAAACATTCAGTTATATTTACTCATTCTTGTGTTTGTTCACATGAAGGAGTGATTGTGATGAATCTTCATGCAGCTCTTGTTCATGTAACATCAGTTTCTAGTGTCCTTCACAGAATGAGATTAAACAAAACCAGTCTTCTGAACTCATGCAGCAGCTTTATGTTTAACTGTTTGTTTGCTCAAAATATTGGCTGTAATTTTCAAATATTATTTTTCATACTCAAACATTTGTGTCGAATTCACCTATGAAATATTCAATTAAATATTATATAAAAAAATAAAAATAATAATAATTAATTCTATCATGTTTGTATCTAAAATAACTTTAGTGTTTCATTTCAGAGCTGCAGAGAGCAGAAGATGATCAGTGAATAATCACTCATATTTCTGTCTGTTCTCACACAAACCATCACATGATTGAGACGACTCTGAATACAGTAAACCAGTCACATGACACTTAATTATACATAAACCAGTTTGACAGACATGGGGGCGTATTACAGAAAGATCCTAACTTTAAAATCTTATCTTATCTGTTTAGTAACCATGGTAATTTCAGTTAGGACCACATTTAGGACAAAAGCTATTACAGAACAGCATTTCCTAAGTGCGTTATCCTATCTTAACTACAGATAGGAAGGAGGTATTACAGAAACCTCCTAACTTGACAAAAAATCCTAAAAACTGTCTTAACTTTAGGTCAACCCCACAGCTGTCCTAACTTCAAAATTATTTGAAAGCAAACTGAAAAACTGCTTACAGTTGCACTGTCCAACAATGGCATTACATTTATTAACAATTGAAAATGAAGAACGGAGATGTATAATGGTAGAACGGCTCTTGGAGGTCCCTGAAGATGTTACATTTTGATGACAAAACACTTATAAGTAATTACAGACTGCTGCGCAATATGATATTACAGTTAGCACACGTACTGTCTGCAACCACAACCAGCATTAAAGCCCTTTCACACGGGACGTGGCACGTGGTGGAATCGCCGCGCGGCTGCCGCTTTCTCTCATAGAGAAGCTTTGTGCAGTTGAGGCGGTGCTGGCGTCGCGGTCTCTGTGCGGACCTTACCATAGTTACAAACAACAAATCACATTTGTATTTCCTAAACTAAATAAATAAAACAATGTAAGTTTTGTGTTGGTGTTATTTGCTATTTATCATTTTATGGGAGGGTCTACTAGCGTTTTCATTAAACTCCGTACACTCACACTCTGTATTTATTTATTTTTTTTTTTTTTTATTATATCTGAGATTTTGATGGATCACACAACTCCAGAAATTCCAGTAGGATTTACAGCGATCTTCATCATGTTTTCAACACTCCTACATGAGCTCAGTGAAATGTTACAAGTGGTTGTTAATAATCAGTTCTCTGATTGGTTGAAACCGCGGCTGCCTCTCACAAAAACGCGGCTGCCTCTCACAAAAAGATAAAATATTTTTATCTTTGGCGGCTCCTGCCGCGATGCGCCGTGCTCGTGGAAGCAGCAGGATTTTGGGTGCACTGAGCACCGCTTGCACTCCGCCTCCGCGCCGCCAGCAAAACCGCCCGTGTTTTGCCACTTGTCTCCCATTGAAAATGAACTAGACACTCGCGACTGCCGCGTCCCTTGTGAAAGGGCCTTACAGAGACCAACAAAAGCGTCACGGTGTAATGCAAGTGACTAATGCCATACTTTTTTTTTTCTTTTTTTTTTGCAAAAGGCGATTTTCAAGGTGAAGTAGCTTTTGTTTACCTCATCAGCAGTGTCGGTTGCTTGGTAACAGACCTGAGAGTGGATCGTCGAACTTGATTATGCCATTTAAGATTTCCTAACTAGAGATAAGATACGATTTTGTAAGATAGGATAAGAATCCCAAATTAAGTTAAGATTTGCTTCTGTAATACGAATTTGTGAAAAATCCTAATTTGACACATCATATCTTAAGTTAAGACCTAAGATAAGAAACTTTCTGTAATACGCCCCATGGTCTCTAAAAACTGTTGTTCTACACAAAAGAGCTGTATAATGTTTATCCAGATATCTTATTTTGTATTTGACAGAATAAATAAAGTCATACACATCCGCAATTATATAAAGGAGGATAAATGATGACATAATTTATATTTCAGAATAAACTACTCCTTCATAGGAATAAATACTAACACTAACTGAGCAGACATGTTGAGATATATGAGCTGAATTATAAACATGACTCATTTACAGCACAAACACTTAGGGATGCATCGATCTCATACTCAGGATCGGTATCGGCTCATTTTCTCCGGATCAGGTATCGGTCAAGCGAGACCGATCCAAATCCATATTGTGCTTATACTATTCTGTGTTATTATTAAGCCCCACGAAAGCACAACAACATTATAAAGTCAAAGTCCAAGTGTTCTGAAGCTGTTTCATAGTTTAATGTGAGGTACAGATTAATATTTAAGTTGTTAAATTCAAGTTCAGGTAAACTCTTCTCTCCGCTGCAGCTGTCTGTGTCACGTTCGGTTAAGACAGTCAAGACGATACAACTCTCTTCAAGAGCACAGTAACTGAGATTTAAAACGGTTAAAAGAAAAGGCTCAATAAACTATAGCGCAGATTTAATAAGCTACGCATCAATATCTCGTTCCTCTGTGCTTTGAACTTCTCTATCCGGAGCTGTGACTCCGTGCTGCTTCAAGCGCATCATTCTGCACACGGGATGCGCATAAGAGCTTTGCTCCGCTCTCTATTGGAGCTGTTCATATTATAATACTTTTGCACAATGAAATATTATTTATAGCGTTTCTTGTAACTGTCCTATCAAGGCTATTAATAATCTAATGTATAGCACAGTAATGGAGGCAGCAACATATGATAGATAGGACTCCTCTATCATATGTTGCTGCCTTCATTACTGTGCTATATATTTAAAAGAAATGTCTTTTAATTTTGTAGTTTATATTTATAAATAAATACATTTACTTGTTTTCATTAATGTATTTTACAACAATGCAAAGAGCAATGTGTAACATTTTACCAGATTTAGTTCTTCACATATTCACTTTTATTTGTTCCCCACTAAATAATGTTATTTCACTAAATGTTTAGATTTTATAAAATGGTGCACTCATGATTTTTCTAGAATAACTTGCTGCTAAATTATCCACTAACCTAGTTTATAATAGTATTTGTGTCACAGATTATGAATGGGCCTGTTCTGGTCACTTCATGTGTTTTCTCTGATCGGATATCTATCTGATTTATTAAATCGTTTCCATTTACACTTGACTGTCTTCACAAAACTGATATAAATCTGATCTTCAATTCCCGCGCTATATTTAAATTTAACGAAGTTCACGTCAACAAAATCAAAAGATAAGCGCTGCATTTTATTAATTACCAGCTCATTTCAATATCAGAGACGGCAATAGGAGTGCGCGGCATCAGCACTGGAAAGATAGATTAGTCTCACTACTTTTAATGAAGATGATTGTGTGTAGAGCATCTGTGACTTACTTTCAGTTTCATTCGCAGCAGTTTGCTCAGCTATTCATCTGCGGCGATGCGTGTTGGATTAGCGCTGTCTATAATAATCTATATAATCTGACTACAATGTCATATAGTCTATAAAACACTATCACTGGTTTGTTATTTTAACATTTTGGGAGGAGTAAAATTTACATATTGTTACGTTTATGTTTCTGTTGAGTTTCCTGTTTGCCCTTTTTTGGTCATTTTCCTGTGTTCCCTGATATTTTCTTATGTACTGACATTTATTTCTCCAAATAAACTGTAAATATGCTCATTTTTCCAGTAACGTTATAGCCTTCCGAAAATGAAACCGAAAGTAGATAAAACCATAACTTACCGTCCACAAACAAAACGAATAGCAAGAGCAACATCGTGTTATGCATGATGCTGTACAATCAGCTTAACAGAAATTGTTTTTTTTCTCCTACAGGTGACGTGCCGGGCTCCGTACTGTTCCACTGTTGTTATTGCAAAAAAAAGAAAAAACAAAGAAGGATAAACAAAATCAAGGTCCTAATAGTAGTGCAACAGCATCATGAGAGTGAATATTTTCACTTTTTACAAATATATGCAGACGGTTCCAAAGACTCAGTAACTGGACGGACAACTGCAGCTATGTATATCCCTCCTTCTAAATATAAAGCTGCAAAAATAATTACTTATGATATATAGTCCAGAGATGGTGGCTATTTTGATAGCATTACAGTGGGTGGAAGTTAAACCATCTGCTGTAGTAATTTGCTCAGAATCATTGTCAGACTAATTTAATGAGTGGAAAATTGGACTCCAGACATATATTAAAATAAATTTGCCAATTGAGACTTTTTCAGCAGTATTTTTGTGGGTGCCGACTCATGTTGGTGTGGAGGATAACGAGGATGTGAACAAGATAGATAAACAGGCCTTTAAGCATAATGATATTGACTTACCTTTGGGTAAATCAGAAGTGAAAGGTTTAATAAAAAAACAGCTATTAAATATAGGTGGCAGAAGAGGTGGGACAAAGGAAATAAAGGATGCCAATTGTATGTTAAACAAAAACAAGTTGGTTTGTAACTTCTGAGAATTGGTCATTCTGCCCTCAACAATTCACTTCAGATGATAGGGAAACATTGTCCGTGCAATAAATGTGGACTTCCAGAAACCGTAGAGCATGTGCTGATCAATTGAATATGAAAGAGAAAGACTTCAGTTAAAGAACAACCTAATTTCTGTTGGCATAAACTCTTAACTTTGCAGAATATACGAAACAGTTCCTACAAAAGTTATGAAGCTCTTTTAATTTTTATTTAAAGCAACAAAGTTGAAAGGAAGTTATTTTTTTTTCTCTCTCTCTTCTATCGATGGCTCACACTCCATTCCAGTAGGTGGCGGAATATACACCAAAACTGGTTTGCCAACCGCCATTAAACGTCGAAGAAGAAGAAGAAGAAGAAGCTCGAGATCAAGAGGAAGCAGAAGCAACAGCAGCCGCCATTTCAAGCGACTGTTATGCGATTTCTAATTTCCTTCTTTTGATATATATTCCTTGTCGCTTTCTGCATTATTTAATCGTTGATAAAAATAAAGAAAGAAATTAATCTGTCGTAAATCTCAGTTGCAATTAAGTGGATTTTTTAAAAGTCGGTTTGGGTGTGGCTCAGAGCGACAAACTCCACCGAAATTCAACGAACAGAAAAATATATAAATGATCCACATCGACAATTTCTATTAAGCTGATTGTACAGCATCATGCATAACACGATGTTGCTCTTGCTATTCGTTTTGTTTGTGGACGGTAAGTTATGGTTTTATCTACTTTCGGTTTCGTTTTCAGAAGGCTATAACGTTACTGGAAAAATGAGCATATTTACAGTTTATTTGGAGAAATAAATGTCAGTACATAAGAAAATATGACATGATTAAAAAGTATGAAGAGGGGGTGAATGCGATTGTTTTTGATCTCATGAATGGTGTACAGTTCGGGATAATAGATGTATAAAGTTTGGGTAAAGCCTGTATTTTTCGAGGAATGGAAATCCCTTTAACGGTCATCAGCATTGTAAACCCTTAAAAGGTTTTCATATTTGTATTTAAAAAAAAAAGGATGTACATTTATAACACTATTCTTTGTATTATATTACCTTTGCATTAAATTACAAAAAAAAGTTTATGCTAATGCGAGGGTGTTTCTAATACAGCGTCTATGGGAGGGACGGTGACATCATTTGCTCTTCTGACTGCCGTTATCAGTCTCTCTCAATTTTTTTCATTTTATTGAAAGTCATCAAAACTCTCTCGTAGAGTTTTTATTTTGCTATTTGAGCAAATGGGAATGCAAAAAATATATATTTGTGGTACTCTCTCATTCGCTGCTCTTCAAGTTAACCCACTATGACGACTTCCCTGCAATGTGAAAAAGGTCCATTGCTCAGTTTTTGGACGATAATGAAAATTTGTTTCTGCAGAGAGAGTTTTGGGATAAATTTCCATGCAGTGTATTAATAAAATAATAATTAGAGCCGTTCCAGTTGCTTTAAGATTAATGTATAAAGAAGATAATTTTGAACTCCCAAGGCAGCTTTCCTCAGAAGTTTTTGAGAAAGCAAATAGAGTTGCTAGAAATTTTATTTTACAGGATCATTAGCCAAATCATATTAGATGTGAATAGGCCTACCTGTCTAAAGATTTTGATATGGTTAGAATTTTAAAAAGTAGAAAAAAATGTCTCTTCCCCTTCCTAATAAAGCTAAATGGTTGTGTGGCTTTGCCACACAGACTTTGATATGTCAGCTCAATAAAACAGGCGATGTGCCAAAGATGTAGGCTAAGGGGTAGCTGTGGGCGTATATGTGAGTAAATTCATATTTAGGCTATGAGAAAATAATAACTTGTATTTCTCGCGCTGGTTGCCGAATTGATGCCTACACAGAGTTAAGCCTGCCTGCTATAGGCTCTGCCCCGGTATGGGCTATTCGTTAGCTATTGTTAGTCTGGTTGTTTGATGAGAAAGTGATCAAATATAGTTGCAATAAACGTGTTAAGAATGCATTCAACTGTAGCAGCAGGACTGTTTTCTGCTGCGCGGAACTGCGGAAGAACTAATGACGGCACGGTTTAATGTTTGGTTGACCAATCAGTGGAAAGGGGCGTGTTATTCCCGCCCACATGCAGAGATCAAAATTCAAGTCTTTTATTCATTTTCTAGCCCTGAATGTAAAAACGTAAAATCAAGCATAATTCTTGTTTTCTCGGGTTTTTAAAAAATTAAAAAACGAAAAAAGGAACCGTTTTCTTATTTTTCTGTTTTTAATATTAATTTAAAAAACTAATGAACGGAAGATACCCTGATTGTAAAGGTAGTCAGGTTTGTTATTTTTCTTGAAAACAAAGAGTTTTAATATATTTATTTCTTGAAGTTTTTTTTTTTTTTTTTTTTTTAAATCTAAACCCAACTTTATTCAGTGGTGGAATGAGGTAAAACTCATTCTCTTTTGGATTTTTATAAATCAATTTAAAAGCCATTTTGTTTTATTTTTTATGCTTTTTTTATTATTATTATTTACTTTTCTGGTTCAATTGTTTAAAAAATAATAATAATAATATAATAATATAATATTTTTTTTTACTATAGGCATACCCAGTAAAATCATATGCATTTTTTTTCCTAAGTTTGATTATTATGATCATTTTGACTTACGCTAAGCCTCTTTCTTGGACAAAGGTTTTGAAACCTTTCCTTGCCATAGACCCCTCAAGCATTTCACTTGCCTGTTTTTTTTTTTTTTTGTAAATTGAATATTTATTTGTTTGTAATGTCCTTTGTATTGTATTTGCAGTAAAGCCAAATACAGCTTTATTCAAGATGCAGTCAGTGAAACAAGTTTTAATAGCTATTAGCTTGCTCATTCTTGCTTCACAAGTTCATCTTATTCAAATATTCATTGAACTTTTAAAACTTCATTTATTTATTATGTATTTATTTATATATATTTTTTTACTGGCAGAGTAGAAAGTGAGACAATTCACAAGAAGTATTTTTTTGTAGTGCAGAAAATGCTCAGCTGTTGCACAGGTGCTCAAAGATCTGTCCATCTGTCATGATACCAATCTTTTACTTTCTGTCTCTCTCAGCTGTCCTTTAAAACAAAAGCAAGTAGATAAATAACAAAGTTAGATTTATAGCTCTTAATATAGTTCAGCTATAGTAATATGATATATTATATGATATAATATAGTAATATGGACAGATCAAACTGATTTGAACATTCAAACACTTTTTGTGAATTGTCCTAATTCATACATTTGTTTTACTTTTTGAAAAAATCTTTAATAATAATGTTGATTGATCAGTAATCCTGTATCGGTTTGTGTTTTCAGCAGCTCACACAGTGATTTCTGTTGAATCTGTTTGTGGTGTTAGTTTAATATATCTGTAAACTGTTCTTCTTCCAGGTGTGTCTGGTGCAGACCCTGATGAGACAGTGGTGGAGGGAGATTCTGTCACCCTACACACCGGTCTTACTGAAATACTGAACGATGATACCATACTGTGGAAGTTTGAATCCAAAGGCTCTTTAATATCTCAAATAACGAGAAAGAACGATGTCACCTCATTTTCTTATGGCAATGATGTGAGATTCAAAGGCAGATTGCAGGTGGATCAAAACACTGGCTCTCTCACCATCAGAAACACCAGAGACAGACACTCTGGACAATATCAACTAACCATCTTTAGAGGAAGAGCTACACCAAAGACATTTCATGTTAATGTCCAACGTGAGTTCGTTCTTTCTTTCTTTCTTTCTTTCTTTCTTTCTTTCTTTCTTTCTTTCTTTCTTTCTCTTTTTTTGTGGGGGGTTGGGGGATTGTTAGTACAGGGTTGTTCTAATCCAGGGGTCACAGACTCGGTCCTGGAGGGCCGGTGTCCTGCAGAGTTTAGCTTCATCCCTGATCAAACGCACCTGCAGCAGCTAATCAAGCTCGTGTTAGGTGTACATCAGACTTCCAGGCAGGTGTGTTGTTGAGGAAAGCTGGAGCTGAACTCTGCAGGGCTCCAGGACAGAGTCTGGTGACCCCTGCCCTAAACTCTTGCTAAGAGTAATTCAGGTGATCTTTTTTTTATGTTAGTAATTCATGTTTTTGTAAATGTTGAGTTAAATTCTTTAATTTGTTTTTGATTGTGTAATGGGTCATGAATTGATGTAAGTGCTGCACATGATGGAAGATGAGCATCTATTGTTTTAAACAGATGCACATGTCTAGATTTAGCACAAAGCAGAGCTTCATAAAGGGTCCAGGCCTCTTTTGAAATTATAAGTGTGAAACAATGTTTTAGAAAAGGTTAAAAGTGGGCTTAGTTTGGTCGTTAAAACAACCTTAAAGAATGATAACCTAGAGTTATGTGCAGTGTGAAAAACTCTGTGTTAAAGTCTTCTTTGATTTGTGAAAGTTGTTTCTTAAAGTACATAATAGTAATAATCTGATGAGAAAAGTCGCAGTGGTGCTTTTGATACAAGCACTCCTTTATTATAAAGAAGTGCACAAGATCACACCATTTCAGTCTGTTTTCTGTGAAGTGTGGTTTCATGGAGTGTCATGGCACCCTGTGCTATTGTTATCTTGTTGCCAGGTTAAAGCTACCTGTATTAGCACTGTTAAATGCAGCATGAGGCTCTTTTTGGGCTTTATTGTTAACTAGAATTAACAGATGTAAAGATATGCAGTATAAATAAAGTTAGATTGTAACAGGTAGCATGTAGTTTTGTAAGTTAAGCTTTCTCTGATAATCTGTTTGTGTTTGTTCTCCAGGTGTGGTTAGTGGGACAGATGGAGTGAAGTCAAAGTCAGTGTCAGTGATGGAGGGAGAAACTGTCACTCTAAACCCTGATAAAACTCAAATACAGGGAGATGATCTGATGCTGTGGAGGTTTGGAGATAAAGGCATCCTCCTGGCTAAAGTTGATGTAGAGGCTAAAGAGACCTCTTTATACGATGCCGAAGAGGGATTCAGAGACAGACTGGAGCTGGACCCTCAGACTGGATCTCTGACCATCACAAACACCAGAACCACAGACGCTGGACTCTATCAACTACAGATCAGAGGCAGTGAGAGCTTGCAGCAGTTCGTTCTCACTGTCAACCGTGAGTAACTCAGTCTCTAGAGAAGTTTTTTTTAATTTTGTGACATATACAGTATATTTACATCAGCACTTTAGGTTAGAAAACAATAGATGACATGTAATTCATATATGTAACAAATTTTTAATAGTTCCTCGTACAAATAGATTTTTGACATTTGACTAAAGACCCCTTTTTGAGAAACCGGAGCAAAATGTTTCACACTTGTTTAAATTCTCATTATGTTTGTTATTTTGATTAGTGATCACGCAAATATAGTCTGATGTAATGACCCAAATAACCACTTTACAACCTTAGTCAGCTGTCTATAACAGAGTAAAATAATGATCCAAAACCATAAATATTATCCTTTAGAGATCGTCAAACATCTTTTTTTTTTCTCAATATCTTTTTCACAGACCCACTGTAGTCTATTTACTAACTGAGGCTGAGACAGTATCAGATCTTCACTCAGGTTATAGTGCTGATGTGTGTAGTGTTTGTTATAGATCAGACACGCGTTCACACTAATGACTGTCTCTCTTTATCAGTACAGTATCAGATCTTCACTCAGGTTATAGTGCTGATGTGTGTAGTGTTTGTTATAGATCAGACACGCGTTCACACTAATGACCGTCTCTCTTTATCAGTACAGTATCAGATCTTCACTCAGGTTATAGCGCTGATGTGTGTAGTGTTTGTTATAGATCAGACACGCGTTCACACTAATGATCATCTCTCTTTATCAGTACAGTATCAGATCTTCAGTCAGGTTATAGTGCTGATGTGTGTAGTGTTTGTTATAGATCAGACACGCGTTCACACTAATGACCGTCTCTCTTTATCAGTACAGTATCAGATCTTCAGTCAGGTTATAGCGCTGATGTGTGTAGTGTTTGTTATAGATCAGACACGCGTTCACACTAATGACCATCTCTCTTTATCAGTACAGTATCAGATCTTCACTCAGGTTATAGTGCTGATGTGTGTAGTGTTTGTTATAGATCAGACACACGTTCACACTAATGACCGTCTCTCTTTATCAGTACAGTATCAGATCTTCAGTCAGGTTATAGTGCTGATGTGTGTAGTGTTTGTTATAGATCAGACACGCGTTCACACTAATGACCGTCTCTCTTTATCAGTACAGTATCAGATCTTCAGTCAGGTTATAGTGCTGATGTGTGTAGTGTTTGTTATAGATCAGACACACGTTCACACTAATGACCGTCTCTCTTTATCAGTACAGTATCAGATCTTCAGTCAGGTTATAGTGCTGATGTGTGTAGTGTTTGTTATAGATCAGACACGCGTTCACACTAATGACCGTCTCTCTTTATCAGTACAGTATCAGATCTTCAGTCAGGTTATAGTGCTGATGTGTGTAGTGTTTGTTATAGATCAGACACACGTTCACACTAATGACCGTCTCTCTTTATCAGTACAGTATCAGATCTTCACTCAGGTTATAGCGCTGATGTGTGTAGTGTTTGTTATAGATCAGACACGCGTTCACACTAATGACCATCTCTCTTTATCAGTACAGTATCAGATCTTCACTCAGGTTATAGTGCTGATGTGTGTAGTGTTTGTTATAGATCAGACACGCGTTCACACTAATGACCGTCTCTCTTTATCAGTACAGTATCAGATCTTCACTCAGGTTATAGCGCTGATGTGTGTAGTGTTTGTTATAGATCAGACACGCGTTCACACTAATGACCGTCTCTCTTTATCAGTACAGTATCAGATCTTCACTCAGGTTATAGTGCTGATGTGTGTAGTGTTTGTTATAGATCAGACACACGTTCACACTAATGACCGTCTCTCTTTATCAGTACAGTATCAGATCTTCACTCAGGTTATAGTGCTGATGTGTGTAGTGTTTGTTATAGATCAGACACGCGTTCACACTAATGACCGTCTCTCTTTATCAGTACAGTATCAGATCTTCACTCAGGTTATAGTGCTGATGTGTGTAGTGTTTGTTATAGATCAGACACACGTTCACACTAATGACCGTCTCTCTTTATCAGTACAGTATCAGATCTTCACTCAGGTTATAGTGCTGATATGTGTAGTGTTTGTTATAGATCAGACACACGTTCACACTAATGACCGTCTCTCTTTATCAGTACAGTATCAGATCTTCACTCAGGTTATAGTGCTGATGTGTGTAGTGTTTGTTATAGATCAGACACGCGTTCACACTAATGACTGTCTCTCTTTATCAGTACAGTATCAGATCTTCACTCAGGTTATAGTGCTGATGTGTGTAGTGTTTGTTATAGATCAGACACGCGTTCACACTAATGACTGTCTCTCTTTATCAGTACAGTATCAGATCTTCACTCAGGTTATAGTGATGTGTGTAGTGTTTGTTATAGATCAGACACGCGTTCACACTAATGACTGTCTCTCTTTATCAGTACAGTATCAGATCTTCACTCAGGTTATAGTGCTGATGTGTGTAGTGTTTGTTATAGATCAGACACGCGTTCACACTAATGATCGTCTCTCTTTATCAGTACAGTATCAGATCTTCACTCAGGTTATAGTGCTGATGTGTGTAGTGTTTGTTATAGATCAGACACGCGTTCACACTAATGACCATCTCTCTTTATCAGTACAGTATCAGATCTTCACTCAGGTTATAGTGCTGATGTGTGTAGTGTTTGTTATAGATCAGACACGCGTTCACACTAATGACCGTCTCTCTTTATCAGTACAGTATCAGATCTTCACTCAGGTTATAGTGCTGATGTGTGTAGTGTTTGTTATAGATCAGACACGCGTTCACACTAATGACCGTCTCTCTTTATCAGTACAGTATCAGATCTTCACTCAGGTTATAGTGCTGATGTGTGTAGTGTTTGTTATAGATCAGACACGCGTTCACACTAATGACCGTCTCTCTTTATCAGTACAGTATCAGATCTTCACTCAGGTTATAGTGCTGATGTGTGTAGTGTTTGTTATACAGGGGTGCAAACTTGTCACCTTTCGGCGAAATTCGCCGTTTTCACCTTGAAATAGGTCATTCACGTGAATCGTGCAGATCTGTAAAAAAAAATTGCGTCGGATCTGCAAGTCATCTGTGTCACGTCACCTGCAGCGTTTTTTCCCCCTGTTGGCAGGAATGGACCCGCCCTACTCTGTCTCTGATTGGCTTACCTTGGGGTCGTGTCTCCTATTTTCTTTATGACCGCGAAAAGAACTAAAAATACTCTTGTCAGTTTTGATCGTACAGATCGTACAGATAAGAATAAGGTATCATTTGAATCTGCAAAGGGTCTACTTTTACATTTACATTTAGTCATTTGTAAATTATGACTATACTTTTATTTCTGTATAGTCATAATAACAACGAAATAATGTGCTTTTCTAAAATTAATAAAATAAACGGGGTGCGTTCTCTGCCGGGGCTCTGTCACCTTTCTTCACAGACACGTAAATAAAACAACCTGAATCTCCACGAATACTCGCCTCAAATACATGAGACATATATGTATAGAAAGCTTAAAATGTCTACTTTTAAATGAAGTAAGTCACGTCCAAAACAAATATTCTATGTTAAAGTAATCCGTATGAAACCGACGCGATGTCCAGTTTTCTCGTCTCAACTCATTATATCTCATGCGCACACGCCGCTGGCGCCTTTCAGATTCAAACATTCACGTGAGGCGCGTGAGTGTAAACGCCCACATCGCCTCCGCGTAAACAAACAAGTTCATCCCGGCTACTTTCTGTTTCTGGAAGAAGATCTGCTGAGAGAAATAACCCAGAATTTCAAAATATGTGTTTGTTTGTTTCCTTCAGAGCACATAAACAATACACACTATGAAAATGCCAGGTTTTGTAAAGTTTTTGTAAAGAATTCTCTTCTGCATTACTTCAGTCTTACTCCAAGTGTAACAATATACACTATACCATTCAAAAGCTTGTTGTCAGCATATAGAAATTAAAACTTTTATTTAGCACACAAGTAATGATAAAGACATTTATCATGTTACAAACTATGCTGTTCTTCTGAACTTTCCATTCATCAAAAAATAGCCTTCTCAGCTCTTTTCAACAGAATAATAATAATAATAATAAATGTTTTTTGAGCAGCAAATCAGAATATTAGAATGATTTCTGAAGATCATGTGACTGGAGTAATGATGCTGAAAAGACAGCTTTGATTGATCCTAATAAACTGTTGAACTGCCCTCGCAAGTGAATCTCAAGTTATTTTGTGTGATAGCTAAATATATTCTAAATAAACTACAAACAAAAAAATATATAAATTAATCAATAAAATGATTAATTTACTTAACGTGTTAAAATTGATTTACAGTACTTTTTTTGCTGTTTTCTAACAGTTTGGACTTGAATAAAGAAAGAAAACTTGCACTTAACCTTTTCACAGGCATTTTGTTTTCATAGTTTGACAGATATCGGGATGTATCATTATATGATTGTCTAGCAATATATCGATTATCGCAGAATCGCTGTATCGTGATTATATCGTACCGTGAGGTACCCTGCAATTCCCACCCCTGTGTATATATATATATATATATATATATATATATATATATATATATATATCTGGACAATAAACAATTTGTCTTGTGTAATATTTTTGATAAAATATTTTACTAATGACAATTTTATGTTTATGATTGTACAATCAGTATATATACTACAAACACTTTTTTCCATTTTTATCACAGAATAAGGCAGAAAATAATATGTGACCCTGCAGCACAAAACTAGTCTTAAGTCGCTGGGGTATATTTGTAGCAATAAACAACAATACATTGTATGGGTCAAAATTATACATTTTTCTTTTATTGCAAACATCATTAGGATATTAAGTAAAGATCATGTACCATGGAATATATTTTGTACCATAAATGTATCAAAACTTAATTTTTGATTAGTAATATGCATTGCTAAGAACTTCATTTGAACAACTTTAAAGGTGATTTACTCAATATTTAGATTTTTTTGCACCCTCAGATTCCAGATTTTCAAATAGTTGTATCTCAGCCAAATATTGTCCAATCGTAACAAACCATACAACAATGGAAAGATTATTTATTTAGCTTTCAGAGTATGTATAAATCACAATTTCGAAAAATTGGCACTTAAGACTGGTTTTGTGGTCCAGGGTCACATATTTTATAGCTTCTGAACTGTAATAATGCTTTCAATTACCACTGTATAATTCATATTTATTACCTGGCGAAGACTTGAAAAACACACATAAACCATATCGTCTTCACGTTTCATCAGTTAAGTTTTCTGCTTATTCAGCTTAGCTACAGCGATAGCGGGATGCCTGTCAAAAGTTATTATTACTTCTCATATGAGTCCGTTTTGGACTTTCTGCGCGAGAGCGCCCTCCGGCTTCGAGTAGGAATGAAACATGTGAGAGTGTTCAGCGCTCCGTGATATTCACATCGTTTTGCATACGAATAAAACGTATCCAAAACGACGTGACTATCTTTTCTCTTTTAATTTAAATCTGGATTTATTCACATTGGCCCTTGAAAACCTCTACTTTAACCCTAATGGGACGGCCGTATCGCCGGCGATACCAACTCGTTTTTTTTAAGACCAGTGCAAAAGACATTAAAAATACTCCGTCGATTTTGGTCGTACAGATAAGTGTTATACATCAATTGAAACTTTGAAGTGTCTATTATTTTTGTGTACACTCACAATAACAACAAAACTTTGTGGTTTTCGAAAAAAAAAGAAAACAAACAGGATGCGCTCTCTGTCTTCTCCATCTCCGCGAGCTGCTCTTCAAAAAACGTCACTAAAATTAACTGTAACTCAGCGAAAACTCAACACACGGACATGAGAGTTATATCTATAGAAAGCTGGAAGTGTCTACTTTGAAATGAAGTAAGTCTTATCGAAAACAAACATTCTGTGATGAAGTAATCCGTGTGAAACCAACACGATGTTCAGTCTGTCCCGTCTAACTCATTATTTCTAATGCGATCCCGCCCCCTCGCGTTCATATGTAAATATCACGCGTGAGCCACGTGCTCGTGGAGACGCCCAAAAACAAAGCCAGATCGTTCCTCGCGCTAACATTACTGTTCGTTTCTGGAAGAAGACACGCTGAATAAAAGCTGGATTTGCCTCAAAATAAGAGCAAGAGTTCATCCAGAAGAGAAGAGCGATCTGATGAGTAAGTAATGTTTCTTCTTTTGCATTAGTTAACGTGTTATTGTGACTCAAACTTGAACACGTTTATTTGTTTTCCCAAAGGACAACATGATGAATGCTACAATGTTTAGAAAAATGTTTAATGTTCACAAATGGATTGAATAGCGTGCTAAACGATAATAATTAGTTTCTCAGATATAAAATATCCTTTTTTATAGTACAAAGTACATATTTTGTAGTACAAAGCCATACATACTAGGCTATATGACTACAAAATCATAGTTCGTTTTTTCTAAACAATAATAATTAGTTTCTCAGATATAAAATGTATTTTTTTGTTTACGATAGTACAAAGCATGCGTGAGTCTATAAAACATATATATAAAGATGCTCCTGATATTAACATGCTCACAAATGTTTTGGTTGTGTATTTTTTTTAATCAGAGACCTGCACCACAGATGAATCCTGACGTCTCTTCAAACTGTTTTTGTGCTGTACCAACATCAGATGTCCAACTACACTGATATTATATGGTAAAACAAGCTCCTTGACCACTGATTATGTTTTTTTTTCTTCTTGAATCCATGGAAAGTAGCAGAAACACTCAAATAACACATGTAAATATCAGGCATGATTTACTTGTCACTTGTTGAACAGAATCTGTTGCAGGAATGACTCAAAGTCTGTTCACATCTCTGTGGTTAGATCAGTGTGCACAATAATGTGTCTTTGACCTTCATTATGTATGTTTTGATTATACGGTGTTGTAAATAAAATACAAATAATTTAAAAAAAACATTTGTTCAATCTCCTCATATTCTCTCTTACCTGCCTCAAAGTCAGTCACACTGATGGGCCATTAGCAGCCTTTAGGGGAGGGCCCTTTGTGTCTCAGGTGAGAATCACTTAATATTCAAGGACATTGTCACTCCCTCGCATACAGGCTTTCAATCACAAAACATGTCTTAAAAAAATTTAATCAATGTATTGTTTTCTGTAAATGAGTAAGCAGAATGATTCTCACTTAATTGTGAAGTAAATATTCTAGCCGACAAGACTGATTACTCTAAAGTCTTATTCAGGACTATTTAGTGTGGGTTTTATGGCCTTATTTCAGCTACATTTGTTTTCCCAAAACTTACTAACCACGCATAATATTTTTTTTCTAAAAAAATACAAAGATGTACATCCATCTTGGTCACATAATATTGTAGCAAAGTTTGTGCTGAATACAAAAACAAATACATGTTGGTCATTAGTATGTTATAAGTAGCTGAAATAAGCACAAATATCAGGACATGTCAAAACCTCTCAAGGGCCCCAAAATCACCTCAGACCCCAGAGGGTTAACACACTTGACCGAGAAAAAGTGCTGGGGAAGATTTAGGTTGTATTAAAAGTCGGGGGCACACCTCCCCTGCATATTGTACACCCACGCTACAGGAGCCACCGCAGAGGGAGGAAAGAGCCGCGGGTTGCCGACCCCTGCCCTACACCCTTAAAAGAACTCACTTTAAGGGCTCTGCCCTTCCGAGGGAGTAGGGCATAAGGATGCTCACTTCTGTTTGGGATTCACCCACGAGGTGCGAACGGGTGCGGATGAGAGAATGTTGCGTCACGTGTGCTTAGCCTACTGTGTATATATATATTTATTTATAGTCATTTTTATTTATGCATGTGTATATGTTTATTTTAATATTAAAATAGAACGAAAGGTTTGTTTTTGGATAGTGCCCCCTGTGAGTTGGTGCTCTCTGTACTCTTGTGTACAGGGAGCACTGGTACTGGCATTAGCACTGGCATTAGCACTGGCATTAGCACTGGCATTAGCACTGGCAAACACTGCATTTCTAAACACCATGAGTTTACTCAAGGGACAGAACATTTTACTTGTCTCTAAATTATAGTAGCTGAAGTAGGTTATTAGAATTTTTTTTTTTATGTTTGCAGATACAACTTATGTAACCTAAATAGTCATACCTGGTGAGCAATGACTGAGTACATGAGTGTTATTGCTCCTCTCTGATCTGAGTCGTCTCTATCAGCACATGCTCCATCTCTGACTGAACCTCTGCTTGCTTCTCTTAGAGCAGACGCTGCTTCTTTCTGCATCATTCATATCCCCTGCCTCACTTGTTCA
Organism: Aspiorhynchus laticeps; assembly: GCA_023376895.1. NCBI lineage: Eukaryota > Metazoa > Chordata > Actinopteri > Cypriniformes > Cyprinidae > Aspiorhynchus > Aspiorhynchus laticeps. The sequence goes on from JALXFT010001878.1 coordinate 362,537, forward strand.
GTTCTGCTGTTACTTTGTTAAAGAGGAATGTATTTTCCTATCTTCCTCTGCTTTCCTTCTCATATTACAGTTCAGACAAACATACCTACAGTATTAAGAAACACTTGTATTATTATTACATTTAACAGCTACAGTACTTGTGACAGACCCACAATGTAAGATTGTGTAATGTTTTTTTTTTAAAACTTTGTATTTAAAAAATATATATATTTTTCAGTTTAAAGTTGGAAGGATTTAAAGGCCATACAGTGTATCAGAAAGAGATTCACAAATGAATGGATGGATGATATAAGGACAGACAGACAGATAGATAGACAGCAACACACGACAAGGGTTTTTATTTTAGAAACAGTTTCTATTTTCTGCAACTTTGCGGCTGGAACAACAATACAAACTATCACAGTAATAGTGATTGCAGGTACTGATTATGTGCTTTATTCAATAATGTAAGTTTGAATATCATTTTGCATGGCCTCAGATTATGTAAATAAATTAAAGCAAACTGTGAATTAACCGAATTAAGTGTATTCCATGACAAAGACTGTATCAGTATGTACTTTTAATAATGTTAAAAAGGTTTAATATTTATGAATTAGATTATAAACTATTTCGTTGCGAGTGCAGTGTGCTTCTGCGCTTTCTATAGAAATGGAAAAAAAATGTATTAGTTAATTTCAATATTTAGTTTTAGCTATCAGACAGTTTCTTTCCAAATTAAGCCAACCAATCATTTAACATAGCTACAATAAAACACGTTGAAGCTTTTCTACCCTAGTGCTATTTATTTTTTATTTAATAGGCTACATTCTGGACAGAACTTTGTGATTTTTCAAAATACTGAAATATTTGTTCAGTGATGCTGAACTAACGACATTATTAACTGTCTTTACTTTTATTTTGAAAGCCGAAGCTCGTGATTATAGAAAGGGGCGTTACATTTCCGACTCGTGCTTGTGGTGTTTGGCCAATCACAGGGCACTGTGCCAGTTGGCCAATCAGAGCAGACTGTGCTTGTCGGAAGGAGGGGCTTTGTAGAAAATGAAGTGTTTGAGAGAGGCAGGGCATAGAGGAACTACAATAATGTACAGTATTTGAAAAATAATGTTTTTGAACATTAAAGCATGTCAACATATTCTGTTACACCAAATACACCAAATAATGATCTTTAAAAAAGCATCATACATAGCCTGCTCTGACTGAAAAAATGTTCCCGCTCATAGCCTCCTCCACACAGAGGTGTGTTTGTCTAGGCGGTTCTCAGCTGTTCAGTCTGGAGAGCGCAGACTTTTTGCTCCACAGAATGGTGAAAAATGTCATCTTATAGATCAGACACACGTTCACACTAATGACTGTCTCTCTCTATCATTACAGAACCAGGTCTGTCTCCAGGTGCTGTAGCAGGGATTGTTGTTGGTGTTCTGCTGCTGTGTGTAGCTGCTGTTGCTGCTGGTGTGATTTACTATCGCCGCCAGATCTCTGAACTACAAAAACAAATATGTAAGTATTACAGTTGATACAGCAAGACAAAACAACATTGAGCTTTATTGTGGTTCAGTAGTTTAAATATATAGTGTTATTTATCAGTGAACATTTCTACTTTAACCACAAGTTCTGCTTGTAATTGATGCAATAATTAATGAAGCGTGTGATTTTCTAGTATTGAGCTGAATTCCATTAATAACTACTGAATCTGTCTCTTTGAAATGCTGAATTTAAGATCTGTCTTTGATTATGTCTGTTTGTATTTATGTAGTTTTGTTCTTCTATTTAAGGTTAAGATATTTAGCAGAAATTGGTCTAAAAATCACAGTCCTGCTGTTCTTGGGTCTTTAGTTTTGAGTTTATCTGAGCTGCCAGAGTCTTTCATATCTCCTCGCACGTGTGTTTGTGTCATTGTGTGTGGCTTCATTCAGCGTGATCATTTAAACATTATAAACTATTAACAGAACTCAAAACTGAAAACCAAGAAAATTATTTGAAGAGAGTGTTTGTAGGGATGCAACGATACCATTTCTTCAGATCCGATCCGATCCAAAAATTCTGAGTATCGGCCGATTCTGATCCGATCTGATACCAGCGCATGTTTTTTTTTTTTAAGTCAGTGTAGAGTTTCTATACTTCTCTGTCACTCTTTTGTGTGTTAAACACAATCTACTAGACAACTTCATTTCAATGAAAAATAACTTGAAAAAAATATATATAGGGGCTGTTTACATCTGGTCAGTTCATGTGTTTTGTAATATAAATCCGATCGCTCAAAACACTTCAGGAGGTGGTCTGAGCCGCATTCTAGACGAACTGGACATGTGTAAATGCATCTGGTTGTTGAAACCACATATGTGTCACGCGTCGTGGTTGTAGGGAAAAAAGGCGCACGAAGACAGAGTAAATGTAAAGTGGTTTTAATAATCATCAACACACGCATTGCATTGAAATAACATTACATTAAGACAGGACAAAGAACACGAGGAAACTGATGGCTTATAAAGATCAGGAAACAAGATCATTAACTAACACAGGTGGAAGCTAATAAACTAAATCAGGGAACACAGGAAAATGACCAAAAAAGGGCAAACAGGAAACTCAACAGAAACATAAACGTAACAATATGTAAATTTTACTCCTCCCAAAATGTTAAAATAACAAACCAGTGATAGTGTTTTATAGACTATATGACATTGTAGTCAGATTATATAGATTATTATAGACAGCGCTAATCCAACACGCATCGCCGCAGATGAATAGCTGAGCAAACTGCTGCGAATGAAACTGAAAGTAAGTCACAGATGCTCTACACACAATCATCTTCATTAAAAGTAGTGAGACTAATCTATCTTTCCAGTGCTGATGCCGCGCACTCCTATTGCCGTCTCTGATATTGAAATGAGCTGGTAATTAATAAAATGCAGCGCTTATCTTTTGATTTTGTTGACGTGAACTTCGTTAAATTTAAATATAGCGCGGGAATTGAAGATCAGATTTATATCAGTTTTGTGAAGACAGTCAAGTGTAAATGGAAACGATTTAATAAATCAGATAGATATCCGATCAGAGAAAACACATGAAGTGACCAGAACAGGCCCATTCATAATCTGTGACACAAATACTATTATAAACTAGGTTAGTGGATAATTTAGCAGCAAGTTATTCTAGAAAAATCATGAGTGCACCATTTTATAAAATCTAAACATTTAGTGAAATAACATTATTTAGTGGGGAACAAATATAAGTGAATATGTGAAGAACTAAATCTGGTAAAATGTTACACATTGCTCTTTGCATTGTTGTAAAATACATTAATGAAAACAAGTAAATGTATTTATTTATAAATATAAACTACAAAATTAAAAGACATTTCTTTTAAATATATAGCACAGTAATGAAGGCAGCAACATATGATAGAGGAGTCCTGCCTCCATTACTGTGCTATACATTAGATTATTAATAGCCTTGATAGGACAGTTACAAGAAACGCTATAAATAATATTTCATTGTGCAAAAGTATTATAATATGAACAGCTCCAATAGAGAGCGGAGCAAAGCTCTTATGCGCATCCCGTGTGCAGAATGATGCTCTTGAAGCAGCACGGAGTCACAGCTCCGGATAGAGAAGTTCAAAGCACAGAGGAACGAGATATTGATGCGTAGCTTATTAAATCTGCGCTATAGTTTATTGAGCCTTTTCTTTTAACCGTTTTAAATCTCAGTTACTGTGCTCTTGAAGAGAGTTGTATCGTCTTGACTGTCTTAACCGAACGTGACACAGACAGCTGCAGCGGAGAGAAGAGTTTACCTGAACTTGAATTTAACAACTTAAATATTAATCTGTACCTCACATTAAACTATGAAACAGCTTCAGAACACTTGGACTTTGACTTTATAATGTTGTTGTGCTTTCGTGGGGCTTAATAATAACACAGAATAGTATAAGCACAATATGGATTTGGATCGGTCTCGCTTGACCGATACCTGATCCGGAGAAAATGAGCCGATACCGATCCTGAGTATCAGATCGATGCATCCCTAAGTGTTTGTGCTGTAAATGAGTCATGTTTATAATTCAGCTCATATATCTCAACATGTCTGCTCAGTTAGTGTTAGTATTTATTCCTATGAAGGAGTAGTTTATTCTGAAATATAAATTATGTCATCATTTATCCTCCTTTATATAATTGCGGATGTGTATGACTTTATTTATTCTGTCAAATACAAAATAAGATATCTGGATAAACATTATACAGCTCTTTTGTGTAGAACAACAGTTTTTAGAGACCATGGGGCGTATTACAGAAAGTTTCTTATCTTAGGTCTTAACTTAAGATATGATGTGTCAAATTAGGATTTTTCACAAATTCGTATTACAGAAGCAAATCTTAACTTAATTTGGGATTCTTATCCTATCTTACAAAATCGTATCTTATCTCTAGTTAGGAAATCTTAAATGGCATAATCAAGTTCGACGATCCACTCTCAGGTCTGTTACCAAGCAACCGACACTGCTGATGAGGTAAACAAAAGCTACTTCACCTTGAAAATCGCCTTTTGCAAAAAAAAAAGAAAAAAAAAAGTATGGCATTAGTCACTTGCATTACACCGTGACGCTTTTGTTGGTCTCTGTAAGGCCCTTTCACAAGGGACGCGGCAGTCGCGAGTGTCTAGTTCATTTTCAATGGGAGACAAGTGGCAAAACACGGGCGGTTTTGCTGGCGGCGCGGAGGCGGAGTGCAAGCGGTGCTCAGTGCACCCAAAATCCTGCTGCTTCCACGAGCACGGCGCATCGCGGCAGGAGCCGCCAAAGATAAAAATATTTTATCTTTTTGTGAGAGGCAGCCGCGTTTTTGTGAGAGGCAGCCGCGGTTTCAACCAATCAGAGAACTGATTATTAACAACCACTTGTAACATTTCACTGAGCTCATGTAGGAGTGTTGAAAACATGATGAAGATCGCTGTAAATCCTACTGGAATTTCTGGAGTTGTGTGATCCATCAAAATCTCAGATATAATAAAAAAAAAAAAAAAAAAATACAGAGTGTGAGTGTACGGAGTTTAATGAAAACGCTAGTAGACCCTCCCATAAAATGATAAATAGCAAATAACACCAACACAAAACTTACATTGTTTTATTTATTTAGTTTAGGAAATACAAATGTGATTTGTTGTTTGTAACTATGGTAAGGTCCGCACAGAGACCGCGACGCCAGCACCGCCTCAACTGCACAAAGCTTCTCTATGAGAGAAAGCGGCAGCCGCGCGGCGATTCCACCACGTGCCACGTCCCGTGTGAAAGGGCTTTAATGCTGGTTGTGGTTGCAGACAGTACGTGTGCTAACTGTAATATCATATTGCGCAGCAGTCTGTAATTACTTATAAGTGTTTTGTCATCAAAATGTAACATCTTCAGGGACCTCCAAGAGCCGTTCTACCATTATACATCTCCATTCTTCATTTTCAATTGTTAATAAATGTAATGCCATTGTTGGACAGTGCAACTGTAAGCAGTTTTTCAGTTTGCTTTCAAATAATTTTGAAGTTAGGACAGCTGTGGGGTTGTCCTAAAGTTAAGACAGTTTTTAGGATTTTTTGTCAAGTTAGGAGGTTTCTGTAATACCTCCTTCCTATCTGTAGTTAAGATAGGATAACGCACTTAGGAAATGCTGTTCTGTAATAGCTTTTGTCCTAAATGTGGTCCTAACTGAAATTACCATGGTTACTAAACAGATAAGATAAGATTTTAAAGTTAGGATCTTTCTGTAATACGCCCCCATGTCTGTCAAACTGGTTTATGTATAATTAAGTGTCATGTGACTGGTTTACTGTATTCAGAGTCGTCTCAATCATGTGATGGTTTGTGTGAGAACAGACAGAAATATGAGTGATTATTCACTGATCATCTTCTGCTCTCTGCAGCTCTGAAATGAAACACTAAAGTTATTTTAGATACAAACATGATAGAATTAATTATTATTATTTTTATTTTTTTATATAATATTTAATTGAATATTTCATAGGTGAATTCGACACAAATGTTTGAGTATGAAAAATAATATTTGAAAATTACAGCCAATATTTTGAGCAAACAAACAGTTAAACATAAAGCTGCTGCATGAGTTCAGAAGACTGGTTTTGTTTAATCTCATTCTGTGAAGGACACTAGAAACTGATGTTACATGAACAAGAGCTGCATGAAGATTCATCACAATCACTCCTTCATGTGAACAAACACAAGAATGAGTAAATATAACTGAATGTTTGTGTTTAGTTTATGAAGATGATGTATATTAGTATTTACCTGAATAAACAGTTTTAAAACAAGTTTGTTCCTTTCACTAAAACCTGATTTTTCTGTGGTAAATGTTTTATTAATCATTTAATTGATGTTAACACATGTAACAGATTGTTACAGATCTTATGGTGAAGGTGATCAGAAGATGAAGTGATTATTAGAAGCACATCTGAAGAATCACACACTATCCTCTCAGTCCTTAAATGATACTGACATGTTCATCTTCAGACTCAGTAATAATCTCCTCATTTCTCTGTTTCTATGTGCTGCTGACAGTGACAATGCCAGTGCCAGTGTCAGTGAAAGAGGGAGGAGATGTCATTCTGAAGCCTAATAAAGAAATAAACAACGATGATTATATACTGTGGATGTTTGGAGATGAAGAGCTGCTGACTGGCATAGCTGAAATCAGAACCAAGCCCAGACAGATTGTTATAAATGATTATGATTATGTTGCTGGTGGGAGATTCAGAGGCAAACTGGAGCTGGACAAGAAGACTGGATCTCTGACCATCAGGGACAGCAGAACTGCACACTCTGGACTCTATAAACTACACATCACATCCAGCAGTGGGGATTCAGAACAGACATTTGTCCTCACTGTCAAAGGTGAGTAGCTCAACTCAGTATAATAATGATCACAGATCTTCACTGGCAGTCATTACCCATAATCCTGCTCTTCTGCAGGTAATTCAGATCAAATTCAGTTTAATGTTCAGAGTTTGTTCTGTAGAAATCTGTGATTTAAAGTTTGAACATCTTCCATTGAACTAGACTAAATAAACACTGTTCTGTTGCTGCAACAGAGAGTATCTCCTTAAGCTTTTATTTATATTAACGATCTGTATAAAGTTGAGTTGGATTTATAGTTTTGTCTTTGAGTTATCAAATCTGAAGCAGAGGCAGTAATATAAAGTTTCTCTTTAATAAAACAGTGAAGCGTCTTCATCTCAGATAAAACAGCATCTGAATGATCCTGATGTCAAACTCTGATGTTCAGATGAACACACTTGATCTAAAGACACATCTGTCTTTGTGTTTCTCTGTTTCTGTGTGCTGCTGAGACAGAAAAACTGGAGGAGAAATCAGTAAAAGAAGGAGGTTCTGTCACTCTATACCCTGATCCTCTAAACCCTGATACTGGAATACAGAGAGATGATCTGATCCTGTGGATGTTTGGATATCAATACGATCTCGTAGCTCAGATCAGAGGAGAAATTAGAGAGACATATGATGCTGCTGGTGGTGTGAGATTCAGCGGCAGACTGAAGCTGGACGAGACGACTGGATCACTGACCATCAAACCTGCACTCACTGGACTCTATAAACTACTGATCATCAGCAACAGAGAGATCTTGTGCAAGAAATTCAGGGTTTCCAGGCAATGTAAGTAACTGTCTTTCAGTTTATTTATTAAATGTACTCGAGTATAAGAGTGATGCTCTGAGCTGATTGTAACAGGTAAAGCTGCACATTATAATGTGTTTACTGTAACAACATTCATTTTGTGCTTTCCTCAATTTATCCAATTTGTTCAAAATTATGATTTAATGCAGATCAGAACATTAACATAGCCTACCAATTAAGTATAAATAATTGTATTTCACATATTGAATGTGTATAAAAACATGTATAATTTTGTTGTAAAATATTATAGTGATGTTGGCTTGAGAAATACAACTTACTTAAATGCTATGCTTATTATTAGTCTTCTTACTAAAAACATTGACTGCTACTCCTCCTAGAGCTTTAACTCTACAGACTCCAAACTCAGTCCAGATCTTCAGACTGATCTGAAGTTAGTTGCTATATCTTTTCTAACTGATCAGACTTATGGTTTTCATAAAACCTGAAGATTAAATATCATAAAAATCCCATAGACTTACATTGACGGAATGTTCAGATGAGCCAAGACTATTCAAACTCCAACTGTCCAAATTCAGATCTAAACACACTGAAGCCCATTAGACTCAATCAGACTTCCCTTCTATGAACTATTTCTATCCCATTCAAACCTAGTCCGCACCAATTGCAATTTCTCTTGGTGTATATAGCAAATAGTAAATCAATTTTTAAAGAATTTTTACGAGGGACAGTTTAATATCACTAAAGTTAAATACCTATATAATCAGTCCATATGACAATGCTCTGTATCATCTAAGACTTGATTAGTGCAGAATGCGGACTGTTTTTATGGGCCTTTCTATTGGTCATATACAGTATGTGTTCTTTTGCAGGAGCTTGACATCTAGCATTTTAAGGAATAGAGCTCCAATTTTGGAAAAGAATATACTAATTATTTTGATAATGGAAAATACAGTAAACAGTACTGTGAAATATATAATGTTACAATTTAAAATAGCTTTCTTTTATGCAAATATATAGTAATATAATTTATTTCTGTGATCAAATCTGTATTTTCAGCATCATTACTCCAGTCTTACTCTAGAGATGATGTTTATAGATTTTTAAACATTTTCTTAGACACGTGAAATCACGGAAGAAAGCCTATATAGAGATATACATTAACTCTTATCTGATGAAAACTGCTATGTTATGTAGCCTACATTGTGACGAATAACGTAAATGGCATTAAAATCTGAGAAATCTGAAAAGGTCAGTAGTAGTTTGCATTCCTGAAAATGAATGTCTTTCGTTTAACATTATTTTTGTATATATATTTGTGAATCGTAAACAGTTGTCAAATATTGCTGAATTGTCTGGTCATGTTTAGCTCAGCTCATTCAAGTCTCACGCAGCTCAGCGTCTGTGAACACTAAATCCCGCCTTCTTTGATTTGATTGGCTATTTCAACATTTTGACATTGACGAGTGCTTTTGAGCCACTGCACTGAGCCGGAGCACGCTGTATTAATCTGAATTGTTGAATCAAGTGGGCCATTCGTCTGGGTCCAGGGTGTCCGTGGGGTCTTAAAAAGTCTTAAATTTAGTTGTATCAAATTTAAGGCCTTAAAAAGTCTTAAATTGTACAAGAAAGTCTTAATTATGATTTCAAGAGGTCTTAAATTTGGAGACGGAAACACCAGATTTGCGATATGGCTGAATGTGACGATTAAACTTCAAAAGGCTATGTTTTCATTTCATGTTCTGTGTTTACCGGGAAAACTGTTATATTTCAGCCAAACGCGACACCTGCTGCAGAGAATGAATCAGTTAACAGGTTAAACTAGTGCGCGTACGAGTTTCACTGCACGGTTCAGTCTATTAAAATACATTTAGAATGATCACATAATTTAAGATATGGGGGCAGAAAATGTATAGCCTATATATTTACGGTATATCATTTCATATAGTAAATATCACACGAAGAGTGCCATCTTTTCTCCAAAAGTCAGCATGATTACAAGTGTGATTTTGATTGTATGCAACAGTTCAATAAACAAGAAGTTAATATTAAGAGACTTGTTTTAGACACCATATTTCCTGCTTTTGCTCTATTTCTAATTCCTAACACAGTCACAGCACTGTTTTGTGTCTCTGAGCAACATGACGGTGATTCGTTCCTGAATGAATCAACCGTTTAAATGATTCAGTTCAATCGCAATGACTCACTTATTAACAGTGACTTGCTGCCACCTACTGGTGGTTTTAATTTCACATTTAAAGTATCTTCATTGTTTAAAATAATTTCAAACATCAGTTTTCAACGTTTTATGTTTCAAATATCAAAACATTATTTATGCATTTGTAACTGCAGGTTAGCACTCTGTGTCCCTCTGAGGGAGATATTTTGAGTAAACGCATCATGTAGTCACACACAGACTTCAAGATTTTGCACATGAATCACAACAACAGTGACAATCAAAACTAAAAAAGCTTGGTAATTAAGAATGAGTTTGTTCTATGAAGCCACCCGTCATGAATTGCAGCATGAAGCTGTATTTGTTTTGATTGTCACCGTTGTTGTGATTCATGTGCAAAATCTTGATGTCTGTGTGTGACTACATGATGCGTTTACTCAAAATATCTCACACACATGCATTTTCTCCATCTTCAGAATAAATGATAATTTCAATGCTCCTGGTACCTGTACTGCAGCTTCACAAGGTTTGGTGGCAAATGCCAAACTAAAAACACAACATCAGCTGCTCAATTTGTGATGATTTTATCATCATCAACAAAGAGCTGATAACACCTGATATCACTTTAGTTTGGCCTCCTTTGCCGCAACAACAAAACTTTTTTTTTGGCTGCTGTAATTGTGTTTAAGGCAGGAATTATGAGGACTAAGATCCCAACTAAATCAAACACTGTCCACCACAATGGTGACTTCAAATGAAACAAATGTAAACATCTATTAATTCTCAATAAGAGCTTCTCTAGACGTCTAACAGCAATAAAGTGAGTCTGGTTAGTAATGAGTGAAGCTGGTGATGCTGTTTGTGGAGTTGTTTAATCCTCCTCTGCTGAGATCTTCAGAGATTAACTTTAACTTTATAACAATATCATGATCTGATGTGTGTGTGATTCTCTGCTTCTGTGTGCTGCTGTTACAGGTAAAGAGAGCGAGAAACAACAGAATGGTGAGAATCTGCTGTTTGTGCTGAATATCTTTAACTTTACAGCAATATCATGATCTGATGTGTGTGTGATTTGGCTTCATTCAGTGTATTCATTCAGATTTCAAACAAATGACTGTAAGTGAATTAAACCACAGCTTTCCTGAGAGAAATGCTTTTAATGCTAAGATCCAAGATAGAAGTGTTAAATATTCAATTAAACTTTACATTTCAGTTTGCATCTCTAGTAGAAGCATGACTGAGTTCACAAATATAATAAATGTAATTTTCATTTGTGAGAAAAGTGCTTGAACTAGATATAAATGTATCTTCTCTGTTTTTAATTGATCATTGTCTCTGTGTTTTCCTTCAGATTCCTCAGGAAAGCGAGGTAATGAATCAGCGTCTGTAGAGATACCACTGGTGAATAAATAAGTTCCTGATGGAGTGAACGAGGAGGAGAGGAAGAGTTCAGTTTAACAACACAAGCCCCGCCCACTCCTGTCAATCACTCTGACATCATCATCATCATGCTTCAGCTCTTATGAGTCTCCAGACTCCGTCCAGTGAACGAGAGAGAGCTTCAGACCTGTTATTATCAGTCTGACTCTCACAGATCTGAGTTTGTGTCATATATGCTTTTATAAGATGTTTTACCACAGCAGTATTTCTTTAACCACTGCATGTGCTGTTTTTATATCATTAACACCAGAACCAGATTAATGTTGATCACAGTGTGTCTAAAGCTGAGATCACATGATCTTCATGTGTGTATAGTGCCTTTGTATTCACGCTGAAGCTCTTGAAATTAGCCTTACTGCTCTTATAGCAGAACACCTTTGTTCAGTTCTAGTAGTGATATGTGATATGATGCATGTGCTTTGTGTTGAATAATATTGATGTGAGATACTAATATGCCACTGATGTTATATCTGATCATTTCTGTCTGATACTGCTTCTGCTTCCTAACAACTCTTTAAACATGCAACGCATAAACAATATACCTATATATATACACGTCTGAATATGAGTATATACCTATATATACACGTTTGAATATGAGTATATACCTATATATACACGCTTGAATATGAGTATATACCTATATATACACGCTTGAATATGACTGATGTAATCTCAATAAATAATAAAAAGGCAGAATTGTGTCAAATGTGTGTTGCTTCATACAGTATACAGTCAAATGATCCTGTAGTTGTGTTGGTTGTAATAAGCAAGCAGGGATGAAATGAGAGAAAATCAGATATTGTTCAACTAGCTGAACACGGCAATGGAAGAAAAGTGCATAAAGTTTACCAAAGTTTAAAACACATACCTGCAAATTTGCATAACGCAAAAGCCGTTTGATCAGAAAATACCTTGTACCATTTTCACCTATTGACCTTATGGCTTAATATAATAACATAAATCTGCGTTTTGCAGTATTTCATATTCAAAGACAAATGCAGCTTCAGGCTGAAACAGTCTCTACAAAAGAAAGTGAACCCAGTTGCTTCTGTTTCTCTGATTCAGGTTCATGAGTTTCATATACGCAGGAAAAGCCCTTTAACAATATACATAATTAGCTCATAAATTGAACAATAGACACCTCATAAGAACAAAATACCTGTCTGCAGATAAGATTAAAGCACATTTCTTTCACATCTCCAGTAACTCTGAGCACAGCAGGTTTCATTCTGACTCACATTTACTACATTTACCTTCATTCTTATCAGTGCATGAAGAAAACAACAGTTGTATTAGTTGAATGGAAAAATAAAAATAAAAATCACAAATCTTTGCAGCTTTTACTTTAAGATTTACAAGATTTATTAAATATTTATTTGAGATGTCACTCAATTTAAAGGCTCACTCCAGTTTTTTATGAAACTCGATCATAATAATCAATCAGAACATCTTTATAAGAGAAATCAGAGTGAATGTGAAAGAATCAGACCTGTTTTCTGATCATAACTGAAAGAAACGTGTTTCTGAGTGCTGAATAACTGACTGGTGAACAACACTCGCTTCATGAAGACACTGCAGAGTCACAGATAACAGGAGATGCTGTGCAAGCGTGCTAGCTACATCTACACAGAGCAGAGGACATATAATACACGTGTCTGACTCTCTTTGATGATGGTCTGTGCTCCTGAAGATGTTCCTGTCATATTCACAGCCCCATCATAAGCCTGTCCTCTCAGTGATGGATCAGTTCAGACGGAGCAGGTTCTCTCCTGTGTTACAGAGACTTCATACAGGACAGTTCCTCATGTTATTAAATCATGATCAACATCTCTCAGACTGAGATTTCATTTACGTGCTATAAATACAGATTTCATGCACTCTGTGTCCTGCATTTGTGAATGTGTTTATTATGAAAATCATATTAGGGAACATGAATTGGTTGAACCATATGAAATTATTTTTAGACATTCTATTGATTATATGTGAAAGATAGGTTTATTTCTTGTGGCCCTGTGTCTGTTTTATCATTAGTTCTCTAGTGGTTCCTCTCTGAGTACAGCAGCATGTGTTAATAACACACTCGATCAGGTAAAATTAGTGCTATCACCTGTTAGAGAGGCTTTAAACACGAGAGAGAGAGAGATGATGTGCTTGTGAGACATCTGACAACATGTCCACTAGATTTTATCAACAAGAAAACAGACAAACTAAATAATGAACAGTAAGTGGTATCAGTATTTAATAATGAAAACAGAGCATTTATTTAAAATTGTGGATGCTATTCAATTTGTGAACCACTAAATTAAACAAATACAATAATTCATAGCAAAAAGAAGAGAAATGATGCAGCCAGAAATGTGATGCGAAGAGCAGAAAACAGATAGAGAAGAATATCATGCTGTCTGGGAATAAATGTGATTAATAACAGCTGTGTGTCAGGGTCCTGTATGAGCATAGCATCTGTTCTGAGAGATACAGATTTGATCAGCGCTTTTTGGGGATATTTTCACACACAGAATCCGACTCTGATTTCTGCAAGAAAACACAAACTCAGTCAGGAATCTATATACAGTGCTTCTATATATTCAGAGATTCTTCCAGTTTTGAGGACATTCACACAGAGATCAGTCACTTGTCTGGTGGATACACAACTTTTGACCACTGATTTACAAAAATCATTTCAGGTTTAAGTAGTGTTTCAACATTGCATCAGCTACTGATGAACACTGTTATTTAAGCATGTATATGGCATTGGAAGGCTTTTGTCTTTCAGCTGCATTAAAATAGCCCACACATATTCACATTACTTCTTAATATCTACATATAATGCAGGCATTCAGTGTCATCACAACTCTTTCACTTATATATTTACTTGAGGTACTGCCTGAGAGTTAATAATAAATATTATAAGTATCACATTTGCATGTTCGAGGTTATCTGATGTTTATTAATGGTCACATGACATGGAAACAAATACAATATTGCATTTTATAAGTGTTTTATGTTGTTTGATGATATTTTAAAATGATTTATTTTATTTGACATTTTTTATAATTTAATTAATTATTAGCTTTTCATTAAACTCACAAACCCCCTGCAGTAGCCTTCGAACCTAGTTTGTGAATCCTTTATGTAATGTTAATATTAATGCACTCCATGTTGTTAAATACAACAAATCAATGGAATATGTATATATTGTATTTGTATATCAGTATGGTACAAAATTATCTTATTAACATCAGTGTGATAGATGAGTTAGGTCAGATGTAATCAAGAAATAGTCTGATTATGTTACATAAAAAGTGTAATGTAGTGGATTATGTTACTAACTACATTTTTGTCATGAAATCTGGAATCAGTAACAGACTTCATATTTTAAGGTAATCTAGCCAGCTCTGGTGTTTCATAGTTAATCCAGTGGTGATGGATCACTGTATGCACACCCATCCACCGCTAATCAATGCTCATTTACATAAGATTTACTGTTGAGTTGACGTTCACTGTTTCTTTCACTGGCTTTTGTTGAAAGGAATGATGTCTGATAGTGTTATGATAATCTAATGATCATGACTCTTGAAGCTAATTCAGACGTGTGGTTTATTAGTGCTTCTCTTAGCCGAGGCTGCTTCGTGTCAGCGCTGTCTGCGTTAAGATACACTCAATCTACATTGTTGATTACAAATGAATTCACAGCGTGCTCAAAGAGTGGTAAAATGTTATCTAAGCAGTTTACAAGCTCAGAAAACTAAAACTAAGAGCGATTGGTGGAGGACGATCTCTCATTATGCTCTGCTTCAAGCACCAGGCAACACACAGCTGTCTTCATCACAAGCAAGAAGAAGAACAGATGCTGACAACAGTGTCGTTACTAAAGACAAACTTCAAACATGCTTCAGTGTCTTTTCTTGCTACACAGTCGTGAATGATCTTATAGTGTGTGTGTATGTGTGTGTGTGTGAGAGTGTGTGTGCGTGCGTGCGTGCGTGCGTGTGTGTGTGTGTGCAGGGGCGGACTGGCCATCGGGAGCACCGGGAGAATTCCCGCTGGCCTGGCAGCCAATTTGGCCTGCTGCCCTACATTTATTTTTTTTAATATTATTATTTTTTTAATATTGTTGTTGTTGTTGTTTTTGTTGCCTGCCGAATGTACTAAAGTGATAATTTCCGAATTCGCCATTCAATAATAAAACTCTAATATATTATGAATCGGTTAGTCTTGACTGGCAACGCTCAGGGCATCCGCGCATCCGCCAAAATGATGCGAGACTCGAGAATGGAGTGGAAGCGTCCAGGTGGAGCAGAGAGGCTTAATTGTCTTGTTCAGGGCTTCAGGTGCTGGTCAGTTACATCCGTACATAGACTATTGTAGTTTTATCTTTGTTTATCTTTAAACATTAAACTGCTAGCAAATGTTAGCAGTAGCTGCCAATTACTGCAAACTTAACAAAAGGACATAATAACTATTGTAAAGAGAAGGAATTTAGCAGATAAATATTCACATAGTTTTATAACAGGTTTAGGAGGAGTTATGGCAGACAACAACACAACCCTTAGGAAAATTAACCTTGGTTTTACTAAAAATAAAACCAAAACCATGGTTACTATAGTTAAACCATGGTAACCACAAATTAATAATGGTTTTGCTACACCATATAGTTTCACCATGGTATTTGTAGTAAAACTCTGGTTATACAAATAGTAATCAATCCACCAAAAACATGGTTACTTTTACCATAGGTCTAATAATACCATGGTTAATTTTCCTTTGGACCAAACATGACCCATGATAATGCAAAAGCATATTCAATTTTAAGGTTTTTCTATAAACATATATTCAAGATGTAGCTATTATTGTGCTAATTTTGACAAGATAAAACAATAATGTAATACTTATTTTTTTCTAAAATAAATGTATACTATGTGCAAACAAATTACAATGAGGTGGCTGTTTGGCAACAAGGTGCTGGAAAAGTGACAGGTGCAAGAAAATGAGTGAAAAAAGTAAACATACACATGAGAGACATAGAGATGTCAGGGAAAATGAAGAGACTAAAAAGGAAAATGGAAGTTCAAAAGATAACCTTTAATTATTTTGCATGGCCCCAGCCTAGGAATTGAAACTTTTTTATGCAATGATGATGATGATGGCCATACAAAAAATATTGTTGTCTGGTTTAAAAATGTGTTGTGGGTGTATGGGATGGCCTGGATGAGAGTCAGATTTCCCGGCCTGAAATTTTGTTCCAGTCCGCCCCTGTGTGTGTGTGTGTGTGTGTGTGTGTGTGTGTGTGTGTGAGTGTGAGTGTGTGTGTGTGAGTGTGAGTGTGAGTGTGAGTGTGTGTGTGTGTGTGTGTGTGTGTGTGCGGGTTTATGTGGTTTATGAGGACACAAATTTGTTTAATGACATGGGTATGACAGAGGTATTACAATATGAAGGTGGTTTATGAGGACACTGCCTATGTCCCCGTAATTCAAAAGGCTTAAAAAACATACTAAATGGTGTTTTTTTTGAAAATCTAAAGATGCACACAGTCTCCTGTGAGGGCTGAGTTTAGGTGTAGGGTAGGTGTAGGGCAATAGCACACACAGTTTGTTCAGTATAAAAACCATTACGCCTATGGAGAGTCCCCGTAAACCACAAAAACCAACATGTGTGTGTGTGAGAGAGAGAGTGTGTGTGTGTGTTTGTGTTTGTGTTTGTGTGTGTTTCTGGCTCTTAAGGCTTTAATCTAACAATTGAAAACCTTGTTTTAATGTTAACATTAATAGCTTCTGAAAGGTAGTTTCTGATTGTGTTAAATATTAAATAGCAGAACAGTGTAATGTTGGATTCATTCCCTGCAAACAAGCCTGCACTGGCCCTTTACGGGGCCACTTACAGGGCTGTCAGCGCAGGGCCAGTGTTAAGGGGCCAATGCTTTGCCAGTGATCACATTCTCAGGGGCCCTGCGCTGGCAGCCCCTAAAGGGCCAGTTCAAGCTTGTTTGCAGGGTTGATACAGCTGAGGGATTTTAAAATGGTTTCATAACCATTCAGTTTTTTTGCAAAAGCAGTCTGCCATTTCACATTGCAAGTGCTACTGAGGTGTGACTCTAGCAACGCAGCATCTGAGTCAAACTGAAACCTGCTGTGCTCGTGTTTCTTCAGAAGCACGGTTTGATCTGTCGGGTGGACAAATAGCTTTTGCAGGAAAATGGCCATTTGTTTGATGTCTGTTGAAGCATGCAGCTGAAAACCTTCTTCCTCTCCTGCTGTTATCTATCTCACAATCACAGTCAGACTTCTCTACACAGAATAGCTTCAGACGCTTGTCAGTAGACTTCATATGTTGATTGTGTTGAAGTCATTGGTTATTGGTAATTTACTTCAGTGTCTAGTGATGAGGAAAAGCAAGAGCTGTGTTAGCTTATATAGTAGCTATATTGGCAACCTACATTGAATTTTCCTATGGAATTGTATAAATTGAATTATTCCTATCTTAGTTGATAGTGTAGCCTACTTGGCTTTTTTATGTACCAATACAAGACATGGTTTGTCTACTGATTATTAGCCTACATCACGGTAAAGAAGATTGTTGAGACACACACTAGGCTGTGTGTCCACCAAAGCGTTATTTGTTTCTTGAGGCTAACTTATCAGTCTATTATTATAATTATTATTTCCTAAGTGGAAGGAAGCACTGTGTATTTAAAAACATCAGCAGTGTGACAAGATGCTTAGCCTTTTTTTTTTTTAATAAAATATTTGGGTTAAGCTATATGCTGCGCTCGTCACCATCTAGCCGTCCAATCAAAAATACCACAATAAAGTTCAAATTGCTTGTCTCCGAGTATGTATGTTCAGGGGCACCAGGCAAGGGGGTTTGTTAGCCTAGTCTGCTTTCGTTTTAGGTAGGCGTAAGGGATGGAAAATGTTTTTGTTTCCACAGAAACTGCATTCGTTTTTTCAGAGCAAAGGTCATGAACCTCTTCCTTTTCATTTTACAGCTTGGTAAGGCATGTATTTTTTAATGACCGTTTTTTTTGAAGATTATATGCTTGGGCTGTGCAATGAATCTCATTTTAGTTTCTAAATTTCAAGATTCAAAGGAAAGTGTGAGAAATTAGGTATACAGCGAGGAATAGGAGAAACGAAAGTATAACATCGTGGCTAAGATTTGTAGATACTGGACTAAATGAAACACTGCTCAAGATGGGTAAACATAGCACAGGGTAATGTGATTTCTGTGGGCAGGTAGAGACAGTAGAACATGTTATGATGTGTTTTCAGAAATATGAAACAGAACGAAGACATTTAATCCAAAAATTGGGAGAGATATGTGTTATAATACTGTTTTAATATCTTAGAGAAACTAATTTAAGTGGAAGGATATATATATATAGTAGCAGGGTGAATGAGGACACAGACAACAGAGTGTGACGAGTCGGCTGCCTCCCCCCTAATTATCAGCATCTCCCCATTCCTTAATCGCCGGCCTTCACCAGGCTCCCGACGGGAGTGGGTGTGTGAGAGGAGGGGCGCTGAAACAGCCAGGTCTGGCGGCGTGTGATGAGGCACACCTGAAGTGAATGGAGCTTCATCACGCCGCTGTTATATGCCGAGTGCGCCTCTCCTCGGGAGACCGGTCTCTTCCCCGTGCATACACGCTGGTGTCCTCGTGGGTCCAGGAAGGGAGCGTTGAGGGATCGAGTGCCGCACCCGTGAGATTAATGAATTAATTATGAATTATGAGACCCCATGAATTAATTATTTTCTTAAAAGAAACAAGATTGATAAATAGAATTTAAGAGATTGTAGTATTATTTAGTTACATTTTTGTAATATTTGGTATTTATTTAAAAATGGAATAATGTTATTGGTTTTTATTTTTTTATTGTTTCTCCATGTCCCCTCCTCCAGAGTTAATGGTATTATTGTTATCCAACTTCCTAAACATTATGCGCTCCACACTCCTAACCAGCAGGTGGCGGTAATGCAGTGTGAAGAAGAAGAAGAAGAAGAAGGAGACCGTTATCTCCGCCATTACACTCCTGTTTACTTTGAATCTTACAGATTTGGAAACACAAACTTTCTTCATCTTATTTTTTTAAATAGCATATACATCATTATGTATTTAAGACAGTCTTAGTCGGCATAAAAAGCTCTGTGTCGGCTGTGAGTGGTTTAGTTAACAGTCGCTCTCAGTCTGTTGGGTTTGGTTCAGAAACAAACAGAGTAAGTTATTAATAATATCTGTCGAAGTCTGATTAAATCATGAAAACATGATGAAGAGCGCTTTCAGATGCGTTCAGATTGTACTGCTATTGTGCGGTAAGTGCTTGATTTATTCTGTAACACTTTCGGTTTCACTCCTAACATTAGTGTTTATTTGCTGAGCTTCTCTTATTCCTTCATCACCTTATTAACTATGATCACTTTCATTCAGCTGAAATTAGACATGTCCTCTAACACTGTTTTTAATGGTTTGTTTTTGTAAGATATAGTTGAAGCTGTTGTTACGTTTCTGTTGTTTGCCATGTTTTTCTGTGTTGACCTAGTTTTCCTTAATTGCCCTGTTTAGTTAATTAGCTCCACACCTGTTTCTGTTTCAACCCTGATTACATTTTGTATTTAAAGCCTGTGTTTTCCCCTGTTACTTTGTCTGCTATTAGTTTGATTTCCTGATGTGTTATGCTACCCCATGCTCCTGGATTTATTCTGTTTTCCTCTGTGGACTATTATTAAAAGGACATTTATTTGATATCTTCCCGTGTCGTGCGCTTTATAGCATAGCTCCCGTAACAGAATAGCAGACCAACACAGTGAAAAATTTTAGCGGCGTTTTCTTTCAGTTTATTTGTTTATTTTTTTTTCGTCCCTCTCCCGGAATGGACCCTGCCTTCCGACTCCTATGCCTGGAGCAACTGGACCGTTCGCTGGAGGAACATACCAGGGACTTTTTAGATCTGGCGTGCCTTACACACTACCTGGACCGCTCGCTCTGCGTCTTTTACATCTCCAGCCTGAGTGAGCGGTGTAAGGCACGCCTACCAGCGAACGGTCCCAGAGAGGATTTCGCCGCTTGTGTGGAGTGGGTGCTGGAGAATAATGAACTGTTTTTCTCCGTCTGCCCTGCCGAGGACAACTCCAGCCCCACTCCCGATCCAGAGCCCAGCCAGCCCTCACCACCTCGCTGCACGGAGTGTTCGCCAGAGCCCACTGCAGCCGCAGAGCCCGAGCCCGCCGCGATCATAGAGCCTACACCAATTAAAGTGACAGAGCCACTCATCGCCCCGGAGCCTGAACTCAACGCGACTGACCAAGAGTGTGAGCCAGCTACACCGTGCGTTTTGGGAATCATTGTGGAGATCGAGGGAATGGAGGATAACCCCGCCCACACTCCCACCACTGAGGGTGAGCTGTTGCTGGACTCTATAATTTGGGACTGTTTGAGTGAGGAGGAATTCTGGCCTCTCCCTTTCCCGCTGGTTCCGTCCAGCTCTCCAGAGCCCCTGCTGGTTCCGTCCAGCTCTCCAGAGCCCCTGCTGGTTCCGTCCAGTACTCCTTCCTCAGCCAGTTCCTCTAACTCTGGAAAGTTCCCACCCAGCCTCCCACTCCCTCCTCCTCTGTACCATCCAGCCAGTCCATCAGCCCTCTCTCAGCTGCCTCAGGAAGGCCCCTCAGCTCACCCTCAGCACGCCATGTCCGGTGGTTCGGTTGCGCTTCGGGACTTCCTGTCACCATCTTCCTCGGGGTTGGAGGATCCCCAGTCTCCGCCTCCAGCCTTCGAGACCCGGACTCCACCTCGGCCCTCCGATCCATCGGCTCCACCTTGGCTCTTGGCTCCCTCGTCTCCACCGTGGCCCGTCATTCCACCAGCTCCACCGGGCTCCCTCGTCCCTCCGGCTCCGCCTTGGTCAGTCGTCCCCCTGCCTTCTCCACGGGACTCCACTCTTCCAGCTCTGCCTCATCCCTCCGTCCCTCTGGCTCCGTCGGGCTCCTCCCTCCCTCCGGCTACACCTTCGTCCTCTGTCACTCCGGCTCCGCCGCGTCATTCCGGATCCCCGCCTCCGCCTCAGCCGCCCGAGCCGCCGGCTCCGCCTAGGCCCTCCGGATCCTCTGTGTCACCCAGGCTCTGCGGCTGCTCTGCTCCAACCTGGGCTCCTACTCCATCGGCGTCATCTCCGTCAGTCGGCCCCTGGTGTCGACGGTCCCATCGCCACCATGGCTCCTCCCGCCGTCGACTCCACCGTGGGCCGCCATCCTGGCTGGCCTCTGGAGTTCCACCTGGCGCCTCCTGCTCCGGGCTCCTCCCTGGCTCCTCCCACCCTCCACTCCCCCATGGACTTATTTTTTGGACTATTTTTGTTTCTGCCCCTTTCCCTTTGCCTGCCCCTCATCTGCTCCTCGCCCGCCTACGTTTCTGTTGTTTGCCATGTTTTTCTGTGTTGACCTAGTTTTCCTTAATTGCCCTGTTTAGTTAATTAGCTCCACACCTGTTTCTGTTTCAACCCTGATTACATTTTGTATTTAAAGCCTGTGTTTTCCCCTGTTACTTTGTCTGCTATTAGTTTGATTTCCTGATGTGTTATGCTACCCCATGCTCCTGGATTTATTCTGTTTTCCTCTGTGGACTATTATTAAAAGGACATTTATTTGATATCTTCCCGTGTCGTGCGCTTTATAGCATAGCTCCCGTAACAGCTGTATGTAAGTGTTGTGTTACTATATAAAGCAGTGTAATGTGTATTCTGAAGCAAACAGATAAAGATGAGATACTTTATAGGCAGGGTCATCTGGACTCTCTGGAGAAGTCCTGCTAGTTCATTATCACAGAAAAAGTATGTTGACGGCCGACAAAAGAGGCGCTGATGCGATCTATTCTTGCTTATAATAAACCGAAGGAGTGAACAGAGCCGGTGTTGTGTAATATTGGGTTCCTGTGAAACACTGTTCCAGTGGGTGGAGTTTACGTGAATAGTCATTAGTTCTTCTTTTGTGGGCGTGTCCTTGAATCAAAGCGCAAACGAATGGAACTGAAAATATTAGTGCATGCTCCTCAAATTGCTACGTGTTTAATGGATTATTTCGAAAAGGTAATGAAGTATCAATGTTCAGCATTAAAGCATTAACTGCAACAGTGTCAAAATAATACATAGTTTGTGTAATAATATGACAAATCGTCTATAAGCTGTTTTGCCTGATTGATTACAGGAACACAGCAAAACAAACAATAAGTGAATAACTTATGCTAACTTTTTGACGTGTTTAGCTTTTATATGGTTCATTTGTGGGGCTTTAATTAATGTATTTATTTATTTGAATGTTTAGCCTACCTAGTTGTGATTGGTGACTAGTATTGCAGTGTGCAACAATGCCTGAAACAAACCTCTACAAATGTATCTGTGGCCTACTAAAATGTATATAAGCTAGTCTGGTGTGAGTATCCTGTGCCGTTCATAAACCCTTGTTTATTTTGTATATGTTTCTGTCACCTACATAAGCTGCATGCCTACTGATAAATGTTTTTTTTGTAGTTAAAATGTTAATATTGTAATCATTATAATTTGTAATTGATTATAGCCTATAATACACTGAATAAACCGTAAAGCATTATGGCACAGTCTTCTTGGACATCAAGACACCTCTAGGTCAGCAGCTACTCCAAGAATATTATTTTTAAATTAGGATAAGAAATCATACATATTTCATCATCAGTAGTGTCATAATATGGCCTTGATTTGCTTTTGTGATGTTTCCACATATATTCATCATCATGTAAAGGCATTGTCTTGTTTCAGACTGGATGTGGAGTTTAAGTCACTGGTAGCTGATCATTGTGTGAACTGAACATGGAGGCTGTTTTCATTGAGTGCCAAGGCCCTGTTTTAATAATTATCGCAGACACCACACACTGACTTAATTTTGCATCGCTTCATTCAACATAAACATACTTTCACACAATTTCCCTTGTCTTTTCAATTTGAGTTATATTCATAAAGCAATTACTTCTGTACTTGTCATAGTAACATTTAATGAATGTAACTAATATTTATATACTCTACAACATAATGTTTTGAGTAGCATTTTTATATAAACAGTCCAAATAAAACACTTACTAAAAAAGATCACGTTATTTGTTAACCTACATGTCATGTTAAAATGAACCCATATCAGAGAACTGTCAACACGAAAGTGTTAAAATTATTGAAATATTAACTTTAAATTAATCTCAGACGATATTAATCTCAGGAGGAGACAGGAGAACAGAGTTTGGCTGACAAAAACATTTCGGTTTCATTGTTGTAAAATGTGATTAACATTTGAAAATCTTATTCAAAAGGGTTTAACAGATTTTCAAATGTTAAACATGATTCCTATGGATATCTGCACTATCATGTATGCTGCACTATCCATACTTTCTTCTTTGAAGCTTCTGTCAACAAGTCAAATTCCTTGTGTGTGTAAACATACTTGGTAATAAAGCTCTTTCTGACTTCTGAACACAACTCTAGGATCATGAAATTGTGGATGTTTTCACACACCATTTTTAAACATATGACATGAAAGAGATTGTTTTTCAGTGCAACATATGGTCAAAGAACAGACACGATGTATGATTATATATGATATTTATTATTATAATATTAGTAGTTGTTCTTTCTCAGATTCTCTAGACTGTTAAACAATGCTCTGTATTTGACTTAACTAAATACAGGTGTATGTGGAAAGATTTTTTTTTTTTTTTTTTACTTAAAATAATAGAAGATAATATGTAACAGATAGAAGTAAACGTGCATTTACCTGTGTGACTTTAATTATAACTTACATGATATAATATGAGAAAAGGGAATATTTGTAGTTTGGTGTTGATAAAGATACTGATGGAGCTGTGGAGGCTGGGAAATACTGGCTATTAAAAATAATAAAAAAAGAAGATGATGAAAGAAATAAAGAATAACACAGGATACTCACACCAGACTAGCTTATATACATTTTAGTAGGCCACAGATACATTTGTAGAGGTTTGTTTCAGGCATTGTTGCACACTGCAATACTAGTCACCAATGACAACTAGGTAGGCTAAACATTCAAATAAATAAATACATTAATTAAAGCCCCACAAATGAACCATATAAAAGCTAAACACGTCAAAAAGTTAGCATAAGTTATTCACTTATTGTTTGTTTTGCTGTGTTCCTGTAATCAATCAGGCAAAACAGCTTATAGACGATTTGTCATATTATTACACAAACTATGTATTATTTTGACACTGTTGCAGTTAATGCTTTAATGCTGAACATTGATACTTCATTACCTTTTCGAAATAATCCATTAAACACGTAGCAATTTGAGGAGCATGCACTAATATTTTCAGTTCCATTCGTTTGCGCTTTGATTCAAGGACACGCCCACAACAGGGGAACTAATGACTATTCACGTAAACTCCACCCACTGGAACAGTTTTTCACAGGAACCGAATATTACACAACACCGGCTCTGCAGGTAGGTATAACCAAAGCCCCTTTCAAGGAAAGTCTGTTCACTCAGCCGCATATTTGCAACACCTCCGGGCAGCTGACCAAGTCCTATCTAAATGAATGGGGGAATCCTAAAATCTTAAAAACGGCTCGCTGAACTCACGATTTAAATGACATATTCATAAGTATAGGAGTGAACCGTCTTCGCAGGGTAGGATTGGGTAGTGACGCTGGGTGTAACTAAAAAGGTGCCATTGTCCGGTTGGGGAGATACGGAACGGCCCGTCTCGCGATCTCATATCTCATAATCTTATTAACTGCTTATCTCCTGAACTGCACATTTCTTTTCAGCGCCAATCCCACCATGCAGCCAATTTCACTGGTTAAGGTTAGGGTCAGGTGTGGGGTAGGTTTAGGGGTTAGCATTTTTTGTAGCATAGTGTAGGAAATTAAATTAACACTGTGATTGACACAACCAATAAATTCTTTAGAATCAGCTGTGGGGCAAAGTTTGCGCTGAAGTTGATTGGGAGAAACAATTGTGCATGCGTGTCATGTGCCTGTCTGTCAATGGGAGGAAGCCACGCCCTGTTTTGGAGTTCCCGCCCCGTTTTGGAGATCTCCAGGCTGCAGTTATACCCTTCTCAGCACGTCACCTGTAGGAGAAAAAAAACAATCCGTGGCGAGGGTTTTGCAATCCGTCCCCTCAGTTTATAAACCGTGCTCACGAATTCTTAAACTGTTCCCTCGGTTTAACAAATCGTGCCCAATTTCCAATCCGTACGCTCAGATTTTGTAAACCGTACCCTCGGTTTTGAATCCGTACCCACAAATTCATAATCCATGTGCACGCTTTCGCAATCCGTTCCCGCAGGTTTGTAAACTGTACTCACGGATTGATTTTAGAAGAACAGCAAGCTAGGTAGCCTACGTGTTAATTTATTGTAGCCTATTATTGTTTTATTGCATATTATGTGGAATAGGCCTACAGCACATTGTCTTAAGTGATTCTCTATCAGTTGTAACGGGTACAAGGTGGAAAACAACGATTTAATAAGAAAGATGTGCATCAAAATCTTGTTTAATTTGTGATAATGGCCAGAGGAGAACTGCCCCCCCCCCCTCCGACTGAGCCTGGTTTCTCCCAAGGTTTTTTTTTCTCCACTCTGTCACAGAGGGAGTTTTGGTTCCTTGCCGCTGTCGCCTCTGGCTTGCTCAGTTGGGGACACTTAATTTCTAGCGATTATCGTCAATTTAATTTCACAGATACTATTTAAACTAAACTTAGCTAGACAATGACATCTTCGATTTCAATAATGAGGTGCCTTTAACTGAAAATTGAGTGTTTAATCTTATTATTATACATTACTGACACTCTATCCTCCAACTTGATACTGTTAAGTGCTTTGACACAGTCTGTATTGTTAAAAGCGCTATATAAATAAAGGTGACTTGACTTGACTTGATAATCTTAGCACTTGATTATTATTGTATAATAAAGCTGGCATTGTGACTGATTTTGGAGTAATTTGTTCCACTTTTGTAAGTTTTGGATAAAGGGTCATTCTATGGAAATGTCCATTTTTCTGTCCCTAGCCTTTACAGAAATATTACACTTGAAAAACACTTTAGGGTTACAATTTCTTTATATTTTAAACAATATGTTATTTGAGCAATTACACCTCCTTGAGCCATCAATGTGGCAATATTTGTTTTTTACCCAAGTAAACACAAACTCGTCGAAACCGAAGGTTGTGGCAGGGTTTCTCATTCATACAGCCTCAACTAACTCTTAACAGAATATATAATATATCTAAATAGACCGTACTATTGACACAAACGAGTCAGGTCAGCAAAACACATGCAAACTCAGTGAAGTCTTTACAGACAAACTGTATGTAGTTACCCTCCTGAGACCCTGCACTTGGGTAAAGTTGGTTTTATTTTGGCACAACATTCACACATTTCTGCGTTCAATAACTTTATAATTATATGTGCAATAAAGTTATTTTTTTGCAAATTCTAATCAGCGACATCATCAACCTACTACATATTTTTTCACAATCGATCAAATTGGGCAAGTATTGATTTAATGTCATATTTACTTGTGAATGTCCACTGAATGTCCAATATAGTGTGTTTAACAGAGTAACTGAATGCAGAAGACCGAATGTGCCGATATAAAACCACCTTTACCCAAGTAGACCCTGCGACCTCATATGAGGACATTATATTTCAGTGAATTTCTCTGAGACTGTACATGCAACAGTTTTAAGTCTGGATGTCCTTTACAGAGCACATTCAGCGCTTATCTGAGATACTACTATTACATTTCTTTTTTTCCATTTTATTTTTCTGGACTCCTCTTTAATGGTTAGATTAAATTTAATTAATTAAAAGCATGTCTAGCTAATTAAAATCATGAAACTTGAACAATTTAACATCAATTTATTAAAAGTTTAACAAAAATGACATGTTTAGGGCCGTATGACATGTTTTCCAACCTTATGTTTTATTGTTAACAAATTCTGTTTTAGCATGTCTTATTATTTGAAAGCATAAAAACAAGTTTCATTTATTCTTACAATAGCCCTATGATTTTTTTTCCCCTCAGAAATTCTGTGTTGTGTATTGCAATTTTTAAGGCATATAATATTCATTTAATTTATCTTTTAATTAATGAAAATTAAAAAATATATATTGTATGAGTATCCCTTAAAAATAAGGTTTTAATAATTTTAGTAGTAGCCTATTACATACATTCTACTGAACAATAGTAATGTTGATTATTTCTGTCGCAATGACTTCAAGGTAAACAAACTTTTTTGCCGTGAATACCTTTACATCTCTGTGTGTGTATGATATGATGAGGATAGTTTTACTCAAATGAAACGGTCAGATGCTCATGAAGTGACTCTCAGAGCAGTTCTGGAATCTGGAGATGTTGTTCATGTATTTATGTCCTCATTAGTGAGACGCAGACGCTAATATCACCGGAAGCGTCACGCGCGCTTCAGTGCCACTCATAACACACAGACACGCAGAATTCATATTTAAATAGTCTTTAGGCGGCCGCCTTCCTTTGATAATGGCAGGGAAACACTGATAGTTCATAGTTGAAAATCATCTTTATACAAAGTCTGGTAAAAAAAAAAAATTAAAAAAAAAAAAACATATCCTGAAAACTAAAAATGTATTGGTGATTTAAAAAAATCAATTGTTCTTGCCTATGCATGTTCATTCATGTCTTTTTATTTATTTATTTTTTAAATGAGTCCCAATGTCCTCTACTGAGGACACGGCATAACTTATCTTTGTGAAATATCTTTTTTTTTTTTTTTTTTTTTTTTAAATGCTCTAAACAATGTAATAACATGAAAAAATACTAATTTTAATTTTATTATATGAAATAGTGTAATTTGAGTCTTAATTAAATGATAAATGACATCAGGTTATTTGCTAAGTCTCTTAAATAAATGGCATCATCTGTGGTCTCTGAAGTATGCAAGTACATAATGTGTGTTTGATCTGAATCAATGATGTTCTTCTGCGTGTGTTACTTTATGAATCCAGACATATTTCTGTACTCAGAGACTGTGTGATCTGTAGAAAATATTTTACAGCACTTTCCTCTTGTATAAATGTGTCACAATATCCAGACATGATTTATAATAGTTTGTTCATTTCTTCTTCAGGTGCATCTGGTGTTGAAGCTGAAGTGTCAGTGATGGAGGGAGATTCAGTCTCTCTACACATCGGTGTTAAAACAGACCAGCAACACACAATTAGATGGTTTTATAATAACATTCGTATCGCTCAAATCCCTGGAAATCAGAGTCAGATCTGTACAGATGTTCAGTGTAATGAAGTTACTGAGAGATTCAGAGACAGACTGGAGCTGGAACATCAGACTGGATCTCTGACCATCAGAAACATCAGAACCACAGACTCTGGACGCTATTATCTACACATCATCAGCAGCGGCAGTGACAATGAAAAGATCTTCAGTCTTACTGTACAAGGTGAGTCATTTCACTTTGAAAGCAGACGATATGTTTAAATCAAATGTTTATTACAGCGGTGACTCTGATCAGCTTGAAAAACACAACTCTCCTTCAGATTGTGAATGTGTTATGTGAGGGATATCAACAGTTAGGTGTGCATTACACAGTTTTGATGCACAATGTGACACATCTAGTCATGGATTATCATAATCAGCTCTGACAAGTTACAGCTGTTACTGGTGTTTACAGAGCAGTATTTGACCAAAACTGAAAACGGCGGTTGTTTTCTTCAGTTAAATGAAATCTGTTCATCATATAAAGTGATCTTCAGTGTGTGATTGTTTTCATATCTGCACATGTTGTGTAGTTATCTGCAGCAGCTGTTGGTTTGTGTTTCAGATGCTCCTGCTGCACAACGAGATGATGTGAAGTCAGTGAAGGAGGGAGAATCTGTCACTTTAGATCCTGGTGTAATAAACTACACAAATGACTCGATGACGTGGTATTATAATGACGTCTGCATCGCTGAAATCACTGGAGATCAGAGTCAGACCTGCACAGATGAGAGATTCAGAGGCAGACTGGAGGTGAATCAGACTGGATCTCTGACCATCAGAAACACCAGAACCACAGACTCTGGAGATTATCATCTACACATCACCAGCAGCAGCAGCAGCTTCAGTGTTAGAAGAATGAGGAGCTTCAGTGTTTCTGTCACTGGTGAGTGTTATTCAGAGCAAATTATATAAAGTGAGGGCTGTTTTGAGTATCATTTTAATGAATGTTATATGCAGAAACTTTTCCTGTAAGCAGTGATGTTTTCTGTTGAGTGCTTTGATGTTGTTTTACATTTACATTTACATTTAGTCATTTGGCAGACACTTTTATCCAAAGCGACTTACAATTGGGGAGTACATAAAGCGATTCATCTTGAAGAGGCAATCAGACAGAGGAAGTGCTCGTAACACCAAGTCTCAGTCATTGTTCAAATAAGTACAAGCTAGCAAGGGAAGGAGAGAAAGATAAAGGGAAAGTTTTTTTTTTTTTTTTAAGAACAAGTTTAGGATGAAGTCAAGTAGTGCCGAAAGAGATGAGTCTTCATTTGTTGCTTGAAGATTGACAGGGATCCAGCATTCCGGATAGGGGTGGGAAGATTATTCCACCATCCAGGAACGGTGAATGAGAATGTTCTGGAGAGTGATTTTGAGCCTCTCTGTGATGGTACCACAAGGCGTCGCTCACTAGCAGATCTCAGACTTCTGGAGGGGATGTAGATTCGTAATAGTGAGTGGAAGTAGGAGGGTGCTGAGCCTGTGGTCGTTCTGTATGCAAGCATCAGTGTCTTGAACTTGATGCGAGCTGCCACTGGTAGCCAGTGCAGTGAGATGAAGAGAGGTGTAACATGGGTTCTTTTGGGCTCATTGAAGATCAGTCGTGCCGCTGCATTCTGAATCATTTGTAGAGGTTTGATTGCGTTTGATGGAAGACCAGCCAGAAGAGCATTGCAGTAGTCCAGCCTAGAAACGACAAGGGCCTGGACAAGAAGTTGCGCAGCATGCTCTGTCAGGAAGGGCCTGATTTTTCTGATGTTGTGTAGCGCAAACCTGCAAGATCGAGCAGTCTTTGCAATGTGCTCTTTGAAGGTCAGCTGGTCATCAAAGATTACACCAAGATTTCTGACTGAAGTTGATGGGGTAATTATTGATGTGCCTAATTGAATCGAGAGGTCATGCTGTAGAGTCGGAGTGGCAGGGATGACAAGAAGCTCAGTCTTTGCCAGGTTGAGCTGTAGGTGATGTTCTTTCATCCATGCCGAGATGTCCGCCAGGCAGCCTGAGATCCGTGCAGCTACCGTTGGATCATCTGGTTGAAAAGAGAGATAGAGCTGTGTGTCATCGGCGTAGCAATGGTAGGAGAAGCCATGTGCCTGTATGATGGGTCCCAGTGATGTAGTGTATGTGGAGAAGAGGAGGGGTCCAAGAACCGATCCCTGAGGAACCCCAGTGACCAGTTGATGTGCTTTGGATACCTCACCACCCCAGGCCACCCTGAAGGACCTACCGGTGAGATAGGATTCAAACCAGCGAAGTGGAATCCCAGTGATACCCAGCGATGAGAGGGTGGACAGGAGGATCTGATGATTGACAGTGTCAAAAGCAGCAGAAAGATCCAGCAGAATGAGGACTTATGATTTGGAATCGGCCTTTGCGACTCACAGGGCTTCAGTGACTGAGAGTAGCGCAGTCTCTGTTGAATGGCCGCTCCTGAAACCTGACTGTTTAGCATCCAGTTTGTTGTACTGTGAAAGAAACAGTGAGAGCTGGTTGAAGACAACTCGTTCGAGTGTTTTCGCTACGAATGGAAGCAGAGAGACAGGTCTGTAGTTTTCTAAAAGAGAAGTGTTTAATGTAGGTTTTTTGAGCAGTGGGGTTACCCGGGCCTGCTTGAACGCTGTGGGGAAGATGCCAGTGCGGAGAGATGTGTTGATAATGTGTGTGAGTGCCGGTAAGAGTGTGGGAGAGATTGCTTGGAGAAGGTGAGAGGGGATTGGGTCAAGAGGACATGTTGTAGGATGGCTGGAGAGGAGAAGTTTGGATACTTCCGCCTCGGTGAGGGGACAGAAGAAGAAGATGGGAGTTTGAGCAGTGGATGTGGTTGGTTGGAGGTCCTGTGTGTGTGGAGTTGTGAACTGGTTACCGATTGTTCTAGTTTTGTTGGTGAAAAAAGTGGCAAAGTCGTCAGCTGTTATAGAGGTGGTGGGCGGTGGTGGAGGGGGACAGAGGAGAGAATTAAATGTTCTGAAGAGATCAGTTTTAGTTCCTGTTCTTCTGAAACCATCATTTATCAGTTAAATCTGTACTACACCACTGATGAACAAAGCTGCACATATCAGTCAGAAATATCAATATGATTGTGTTGTTCCAGGTTCAGGTTGGTCTTCAGCTGCTGTAGCAGGAGTAAGTGCTGCTGTAGTTATTCTGCTCGTGGCTGCAGCTGCTGCTGTCATTTACAAGCACAGGGAAAGTGAGTATTACATACAGCTGATTGAACAAGATGGAAATAATTGTGCGTGCAACATGTGAAAATATGTATTTTCAATATAATTTGCCAAAGTCATCTTTATATGTAACTGAGATTGTCATTATTGTTCAAACAGGCATTACAGCGATGCACAATAATGAGGTAATATAAACCTACATTCCTCAAAAACACAACTCCAATCTTTAGTTTTGTGTGTTTGTGTAACTAAATCATCAATCCTGTTAATTTCTCTTACCTTCTGTGTTTTTGTTGTTGTTTTTACAGACTGATCCTGTGAAATACTCCTCTGTTAGTCAGACTGAAGCTGCTGATAATGAAGCGTCCCAGAAGAAGACTGACACCGAAACACCAGCGTAATATTATCTATTATTTTATTAGTGTTGAAAGCCAGTTAAGCAGTAAACCAGCTATAAACTAAGAGACAAAACAACACGTTACCAGCAGCAGTACAGCGAGTGCTTGAGGTTTTTCCAGTATTTAGTAAGGATGTGCATCTCGATGCATAGCCAACGATACAATACACTGAAGATACATATGAAGCAGCTAGCGATGCGATATGATTCACCCCGTTACGATGCTATATGATACGATTCACCCCTGTTACGATGCAGTGCGATCCGATTCACCCCTGTTACGATGCAGTGCGATTCGATTCAACACAATACGATGCAATGCAGAAAATATGATGTTTTTTTTCTCTAGTTCAGACAGACAGCATATCATAAATTAACTTAAGTGCCTTCTGACTTCTAACGCCTCAAGGCCTGTTTCATAAAACAAGTTTACCAAATAAGCCAGGCTTATTTCAGTTAGTCTGACTCACTGTCAGATGATTTTGTTCCATAAAGCTAATTTACCAAAGATCAACCTCAGTCACTGTGGCTACTTATGCTGGAAAACTAACCTGGTCTAAAGCAGGCTAACTGTCAGGCTAAGCTGAGCTCACTGACCAATAGGAATGCAACATTACCACAGACTCTCTCACATATTATCATAGCCATGCAGCCTTTCTCTCTGGTTTATAACAGCTGTACCTTTTATAGTTAGAACAGAACATTACAGTCTAACATTACTCTTTTAAGCATTAACAATCACTAAAATAAAAGTTAAAATCACTAAGATAAAAATGAGAATAAATAATAGAAAATGACTATATTTTAACTGCTCTAAGAAACACACATGAACTCATTTGAGTTTAGTAATTTTAGTAGGCTTAGCTTACATTTTATTTACTCATTACAGTACTCCCTGCTATTTTAATGCCCAACAAGTATTTTAGCAAAATGTGTATTTGACTCAGAATTATTATGTTTAGAGCGCAGCACTCGTTCATTCTCGTGCCTCGTCACTCCTGACAAAAAGTGATATATTTGCATGACTTTCTAATGTTTAGAGATGAAGAATACACCTGTGACATGTCCGTTATGCACTGAGGAAAACACAACATCAAATGCATTAAACAGCACAAATATATTCAACGGTGGATCGATTTGATCCATGATCAACATTAAGGAATTTAATCCCCGCTTTTCTTTCTTTTTTTTGGAACATAAACAAAAAATAAACAGTTACAGCTCAAAACAGATTATAACAACAAAACTAGATATAGCTTTGATATAAACAATCTTGAAAAATAACCAAAAAACAAAACATTAAGCCAGGAGAAATATATAAATTACAATCAATTAAATTAGAGAAGCGGATGAGAAAAAAAGGCTAAATCCCACCCTCCCAGCAGCTAGTCAATAGCACATTATAAAGAAGGATAGATATTATACTTTAAGCACAGCGTGTAAGATTTTAAGGCTTTGACGTTGCTGGAAGAGGAATAGTATTAACATTTCAGGTCTTTACATAAAATAGAAAATAGAGGTTTAACAGACAAAAAAATATACTTATTTATAAAAAGACTTTAGCTAGGAAAATAAATAGATTTATTAGAAAATATTTGTCTTTTAAGTTCTTGTGAGAGCTATAAAACCCAAATAAGACATCCTTAATCACCAAAGAAAAATAGTCTGAAATAAAGACACGTACAAATATTGTACAAATATTAAAAAAGAA
The DNA here is from genome assembly GCA_023376895.1 of Aspiorhynchus laticeps. Lineage (NCBI taxonomy): Eukaryota > Metazoa > Chordata > Actinopteri > Cypriniformes > Cyprinidae > Aspiorhynchus > Aspiorhynchus laticeps. Next base: position 396,373 of record JALXFT010001878.1, read on the forward strand.
ATTCTTCCAAAAGAGAAGAAAACATGGACACAATCCCAAAAAAGATGAGACACAGACTCATCTTCCTCGCTGCAAAAAGAATAATAATATAATATAATATAATAATAATCCCAGTTTTTCCTCAAGTCTCTGTTGTTGTGATTCATCATATTCACACAGAAGCAGCGGTGATGAGACGTGCTTGAGACACAGTTTAGAAATCAATCTACATCTGAAATACTGCTCACAGATCACTTTCTAAACACTTTTCTATCCACTAATAATTATATATAAATAAATCAGTTTGTACCAATGCAAATACATTAGAAACGATGAATCTCAATATAAATGCCAACTTGTGTCTGATACACGCTTTTTAAAATCAATGCATCGCATCGTTAACTTTATGCCAAAGTGAATCAGTGAATCTTCCCATCTCTAGTATTTAGAGGTTTATTAAAGTCAAACAGCTGTTTCTTATCATTTGCACCTTAATGCCATTTGCACTGATGTACTTAACACTCATACACATCATAACAGCCAAAAGAGTGTCATTTCTGCTCAAACATTGCACAAGGTTGATAATGCACTTTCCTTTGTGTTGTACTTTAACTTCAAACACAACAGTCCTCAGTTTCAGAGCTGAGTCGCAGTCTTTATGCCTCTCTGGCTCTGCAGACAATTGAATGTACAGCTACGAGTTTAATATCTGATCCCTTCACACACTAAAATCATGTCACTCCTGAATCAAATTAGTTTTAACAAGTCTGTAAAATGTAAAAGTTTGAAAACTGCTGAAATCATCACAGATTTTGTCCATCCACCCAAATCAATTCTGACACACAATCAACTTCACATCCACCCGATGGAGCAGAAATCCTCCCAATCTGGCAACACTGGGACTGCTGGAGTTTGCTCAAGTGAAATATTGTTTTTATTTATACTTTTATTTCTTTTTAAAAACGGTTTTCATAAGGTGCTGTTTAGATGGTCTTTAATTTTATGTGGGGATTTTTTTTCTTCCCATCTGTCTCTCTCAGTTCTGTTTATGATATTGTGTAATATATTTTTACCATATAATTGCATCAGTTATGTGTTTGTATAATAAAATCTATGAGAGAGATGATTTGTTCTCTTGTGAATTTGTCTTACTGTATATTATCTTATGCTCAATAAGATTTAAGGACTTCAGTGATACCTTGTTTTTCTCCACATGTGAATGTTTTTCTCATGTCATAGATGAAATGCTGTCATTTGCCAAACTCCTCACAAAAGCCTGTTATTTCATAAATCTGTAAGAACTGGACATGTTTTAGTGTCACCAACACAAATGTTTCAGTGTTTTCAGTGAGCTGCTCAAATGGTGTGAAATATCTGTATGTAAAGAGATTTTATTTTGTTAAAAGAGAAATATGTAGCTTTGCATCAGTCAATGTAAAAAAAAAAAAAAAAAAGTGCCTTAAAGTTGTAAAAACGTTGACTAAATAAATGCTGTTGTCTTTCTAAAAAAATAATAAAATGATTTTTTGTATGTTATTGACATGTAATAGCTGTTTTCTTCGGATGTTACTAAGGTTACTACTATTATAATGCTACTTGTATTATACACACATGTATTCATGAAATATCAAGCGCTAATGAGCACACTCGCACTCTAAAGAGAGCAGCCCGGAAAATGGAGCGCAGCTGGAGGAAAACAAAACTAGAGGTATTTCGTTTAGCTTGGCGGGAAAGTACCCTATCCTACAGAAAAGCATTAAAAACTGCTAGATCTGATTACTTTTCGTCTCTTTTAGAACAAAACAAACATAACCCCAGGTATTTATTCAATACAGTGGCAAAATTAACAAAAAATAAAGCATCAACAGGTGTTGACATTTCCCAACAGCACAGCAGTAATGATTTTATGAACTACTTTACATCCAAGATTGATACTATTAGAGATCAAATTGTAACCATGCAGCCGTCAGCTATATCATCACATCAAATAGTGTATTATAGATCCCCTGAGGAACAATTCCACTCATTCTCTACTATAGGAGAGGAAGAATTGTATAAACTTGTTAATTCATCTAAACCAACAACATGTATGTTAGACCCTATTCCATCTAAACTACTAAAAGAGGTGCTTCCAGAAGTCATAGATCCTCTTTTGGCTATTATTAATTCGTCATTGTCATTAGGATATGTCCCCAAAAACTTTAAATTGGCTGTTATTAAGCCTCTCATTAAAAAACCACAACTTGACCCCAAAGATCTAGTTAATTACAGACCGATCTCGAATCTCCCTTTTCTGTCAAAGATATTAGAAAAGGTAGTATCCTCACAATTATATTCCTTCTTAGAGAAAAATGATATCTGTGAGGATTTCCAGTCAGGATTTAGACCGTATCATAGTACTGAGACTGCTCTCATTAGAGTTACAAATGACCTGCTCTTATCATCTGATCGTGGTTGTATCTCTCTATTAGTTCTACTGGATCTTAGCTCTGCATTCGACACTATCGATCACAACATTCTTTTGAATAGACTAGAAAACTTTGTTGGCATTAGTGGAAGTGCATTAGCATGGTTCAAATCGTACTTATCTGACCGCCATCAATTCGTAGCAGTGAATGAAGAGGTATCATATCGATCACAAGTGCAGTATGGAGTTCCTCAAGGCTCAGTACTAGGGCCGTTACTTTTCACGCTTTACATGTTACCCTTGGGAAATATCATTAGGAAACACGGGGTTAGCTTTCACTGTTATGCTGATGATACTCAGCTCTATATTTCTTCACGGCCTGGTGAAACACACCAAATTGAGAAACTTATGGAATGCATAGTCGATATAAAAAACTGGATGACGAGTAATTTCTTACTGCTAAATTCTGAAAAAACATAGGTGTTAATTATCGGACCTAAAACCCCCACAAGTAATAACCTAGAACACTGTCTAACACTTGATGGCTGCTCTGTCAATTCTTCGTCATCAGTCAGGAACCTAGGTGTGCTATTTAATAGTAATCTCTCCTTTGACAGCCACGTTTCTAGCATTTGTAGAACTGCATTTTTTCATCTTAAAAATATATCTAAACTGAGACCTATGCTCTCAATGTCAAATGCAGAAATATTAATTCATGCGTTTATGACCTCAAGGTTAGATTATTGTAATGCTTTACTGGGTGGTTGTTCTGCATGCTTAATAAACAAATTACAGATGGTTCAAAATGCAGCAGCTAGAGTTCTTACTAGAACCAGGAAGTATGACCACATTAGCCCGGTTCTGTCAACACTGCACTGGCTCCCTACTAAACATCGTATAGATTTTAAAATCTTGTTAATTACTTATAAAGCCCTGAATGGTTTAGCTCCTCAGTACTTGAGCGAGCTCTTATCGCATTATAATCCTTCACGTCCACTGCGTTCTCAAAACTCTGGCCATTTGATAATACCTAGAATATCAAAATCAACTGCGGGCGGCAGATCTTTTTCCTATTTAGCGCCCAAACTCTGGAACAATCTACCAAACACTGTTCGGGAGGCAGACACACTCTGTCAGTTTAAATCTAGATTAAAGACCCACCTCTTTAACCTGGCGTACACATAACACACTAATACACTTCTATTATTCAAATCCGTTAAAGGATTGTTAGGCTGCATTAATTAGATCAACCGGAACCGGGAACACTTCCCATAACACACAATGTACTTGCTACATCATAAAAATATGGACATCTACGCTAATATTAGTCTGTTTCTATCTTATTCTGTTTCTCAGTCCGTGTCCGGATCAGATGGTGGATCGGCGCCGGGAGATGATGACTGCGGCCCAGATTGTCGGCGGAGGCCGGACCCCTGGATGAGCCCCGGGGACATAATCCCAGTGAAGACCTCGACTTAAAATACAATAAAACAAAAAATAAAACAAATAAATAAAAATATAATAAAATACCTAACTACATAATACTATTATTGTTAGAAATTGCAACAATATTAAAATAGAAATATAAAACATTTAAAGTCTTAATTAAAACAATAAATAAACAATAATATCCTGGCCAGAGGAGAACTGGCCCCCCGACTGAGCCTGGTTTCTCCCAAGGTTTTTTTTTCTCCATTCTGTCACAGAAGGAGTTTTGGTTCCTTGCCGCTGTCGCCTCTGGCTTGCTCAGTTGGGGACACTTAATTTCTAGCGATTATCGTCAATTTAATTTCATAGATATTATTTATACTAAACTTAGCTAGACAATGACATCTTTGAATTCAATAATGAAATGCCTTTAACTGAAAATTGAGTGTTTAATCTTATTATTATACATTACTGACACTCTATCCTCCAACTTGATACTGTTAAGTGCTTTGACACAATCTGTATTGTTAAAAGCGCTATATAAATAAAGGTGACTTGACTTGACTAATGTGATAGACTCTGAAAAAGAAGTGACACTTACACTATGAAAAAAGATATTAAATTGTGTACCACTTGTATAGTATTTTACCTTCCTCTCTTTCAGAAAGAAACACTTATAACAGTGATTATTATTACAGTGAAGCTGTGGTAATGTGGTGCACAGCTAGGGCTCAACCTGTGCAGAGCACATGCCTATTTTTACCCTTACACTCAAAGTGCCCTTTTTTGGTGTTTTTTTTCTTCTTCATTAAATCAATGCTATTGGTCACCCTTTATGCCTGTCTGTCTGTTTTACAAATATTTAGCCAATGAAAGGTATTTAAAAAAACCTTCTGGTTGGATCTGCTCAAACTGTCAGTAAATCTGATAACCCGCTCTTTCTGGACTGAAGCTCCACAGCAGCTGAACCAAGTCTAGCAAGAGTAAATAAAGATCTTGTTGTTTGAATAAGTACAGTTTTCTTTACGTAAGAAACACTGTCTATAAAGACTCATATTTGATGTATTTGAGTTCTGAGACGTGTGGGACCGGAGAGAGAGGGCCAGAATTTGCCATTGAGTCACTTAAATAGCCTGTGCATACAGTAGCATTTCATCTCTTATAAAATTAGATTTGGCCAAATGTATTTTACAACAGGAAAACTGAGCGCCCAGATATCTGCAACAAACTGTAACCTGTTGATGAAAACTTAATGTGATGCCGCCGTTTTAATGATGGACAAAATGCACATTTGCACACATTCTCTGGTCAAAAACCCTATAACTGCATTTGCGTTAGGTAAGGTAAAATATTCTAATTTCTTCCTTGATGTATGATTACTGATTTACTTAATTTATTAACATTTATTGTCACATGGTTAATTCATGTTTACGCTGTTAATATTCGCTAACTAGATATTTTTTTAATCTATTTCTAATTTATACTCTCCGCTGATCTTTATGTATAAACGCAGTAAAACATGGTTTTACTACAGTAATGTTAAGTCAGATAACAGTGAAATCTTTATATTTTATCATGATTGTAACTATATAAAAGAGCTGCATCATTCTGCATAAATTGAGAATCATAATTGTTTTGTCTCAAATAGAGATTTAACTGAACTAAACAAAATAATGTGTAACAAAATATTAATTGCTGCAATCTATTTAAAAGTGTTTCATTAATTTGAATGAATTACTAAATATTTTAATATATATATATGTATTTAAAATATAATATATAAAATAAACCAATTTTAATATTAAAATTCTGAAAACATGGTTTGAATGATTCAATGACTCACTCAAATACTTCACTTGTTTCATTACTGGATGAATCAGTTTTTATGAACAAATGTTTTAATAAACATCTTAGAACAGATTACACATGTAAGAAGTGGTATCACAAGTTATTCATATTTTTATAGTATTATATAATAATTTCAGAATACACTGTAAAAAGTGGTAACTTGATTTTTGTAGCCTTGTTATCAGATCAGTTTATAAATATAAAATTACCCCAAAAAAGAGAAAAAAAATATATAATTTTTATCTATTTATTTTTTGTGGCGAGTGGGAGGGGGGGCGCCAAAGAGTCTTAATCCACCACTGCCTGCGGGTAACACCAGTGTGATCCTGCATGTTATCATCCACAATCGTGATGACCGAGCGTAATATGAGACTTCTCCCGCTTGCATTGTGATCTGTAAACCCTCGCTTCGAGTTACCCAACGTATTTATGTTAAAATATGTTATAAATCACTCTTTGGGATATT
>JALXFT010001878.1:407500-735000 GCA_023376895.1 Aspiorhynchus laticeps
AGGTCTGCCAAATCTTTCCTTTGTTTTGAAAAGTTGTCCATGGGAAGCAGAGCACTTCATCTTGTTTGTCTGTTGAATACATTGAAGCTCATTGTGTGTGTAGCGTTAAGATTTACTGCAATAATAATCACAATAGTATGTGTCATTTGTTCTCTTATGTTTCCATATGCAGGTGTGAAGCCAGTTTGTCATTATGGAGAACAGAGAGAGATCTTCATCTCCTGATCACAGCTGTGTGTCTCTGAAGAGTGACGGATCCATGGGTGATCCTCCTGACCTCAGTGATGGACCAGTGACCTCTGACCCCAGGTGAGATATAAAACCACTGCTTTATTAATGCAGGGATCTAATCATTTACTCAAAGTGTGATCAGTGAATTGTGGAAGGTGTTGAATGTGTGCTGCATGTTTCAGATACTCTCATGACTCAGGTTTTCAGAGTGGACTCCTATCCTACTGTCAGCATTATTACAGTCGCAGTAGTGAACACCTTGTTCTGTAGTAGACGTTTAACTTCTCTTGTAGTCTAACAGTAAGAGGGCATTTCTGTGAAGATTCAAGATGGACCTTGCTGTAAAAACCACAGCATAAAATTAGAGATGGGCATTATTGGAAATTTCTCATTTCGATCATCAATAGGTTTCCAAAACGAGTAATCGAGTATATATATATATATATATATATATTAGGGGTGTAACAGTCCACAAAATTCACGGTTGGGTTCGATACGACACAGTGGTGTCATGATGTTTTCGATATGGGTTGGGGGGGCAGTTGGTTTACGTCACAATGTTGGAAATATTTCTGTTTTAAACCATGAAGCAGAAAGTGAAAGTAAAAACGTAATGATGGAGTAGAGATGGCTCGATACCATAATTTTGGCTTCGATACGATACCAGAATGTAATACCTCGGGATCAATACCATAGGTGACAAATATCCAGCCTCAAAAGATAAGCGAATTGAAAACAATTTTATTAAATAATAATAATAAAAACAGATTCATATTAATACGTTTGTATCAAACTGTAACAAAAAACCTACCGGGAACATAGGTTACATTTTGAGTTTGAAGAATAAAATACAACTGAAGTAACGCAATTAATGCAACAAATGTTGCTTTATTGTGAAGTGTTATTCTAACTAATTAATATTCAAAATCACTTTATTATTTCTCTCTCTCAGATTGTTTACAGACTCAGATAGTCAAAGAAAAAGCATTAAATACAAATCTCACTCTCTCAGCTGCTTCATATTAGCAGAAACATTCCCTTCATATTATTGATACTAAAATGAATATAGCAAAACTCTTGCTCAATACAAATCTAATTAATATTAGTGCAAGTGCATGTTTTACGTGACCAAAACTTCACTGGTTCTAGCGTGCATTCGTTGTTACTGTATCACATCTATGTGCGTTGATCAGTTGTAAATACAAGTTCAAATTAAATCTGAATTTATGAATGATGCACTCATGCTTTTGTTTTTATATACACTTGAATATGAGTGAGTTTCATGTAAAAGCAACATTTTGAGCAAAAAGCTGAGAAATGGTGTTTTTGTTAAAGACTATGTCTGGATCAGATTCAGAATGATGATCAAAACAGAGACGGAGCAGATCACTTCATTATCACCCACGAAACCTCACAATCAACCACGAAACCTCACAATCAACCACGAAACCTCACAATCAACCACGAAACCTCACAATCACCCACGAAACCTCACAATCACCCACGAAACCTCACAATCACCCACGAAACCTCACAATCAACCACGAAACCTCACAATCACCCACGAAACCTCACAATCACCCACGAAACCTCACAATCACCCACGAAACCTCACAATCAACCACGAAACCTCACAATCACCCACAAAACCTCACAATCACCCACGAAACCTCACAATCAACCACGAAACCTCACAATCACCCACGAAACCTCACAATCACCCACGAAACCTCACAATCACCCACGAAACCTCACAATCAACCACGAAACCTCACAATCACCCACGAAACCTCACAATCACCCACGAAACCTCACAATCACCCACGAAACCTCACAATCACCCACGAAACCTCACAATCACCCACGAAACCTCACAATCACCCACGAAACCTCACAATCACCCACGAAACCTCACAATCAACCACGAAACCTCACAATCACCCACGAAACCTCACAATCAACCACAAAACCTCACAATCACCCACGAAACCTCACAATCAACCACGAAACCTCACAATCACCCACGAAACCTCACAATCAACCACAAACCTCACAATCACCCACGAAACCTCACAATCACCCACGAAACCTCACAATCAACCACGAAACCTCACAATCAACCACGAAACCTCACAGTCAACCACGAAACCTCACAATCAACCACAAAACCTCACAATCAACCACGAAACCTCACAATCAACCACGAAACCTCACAATCAACCACGAAACCTCACAATCAACCACTTCCCATGAAAGAGTTTCTTTTTGTTTTTTGTTTTAATTAACTTGAAGTGAATTAGAAAATGAACTGAAATAGAAATATATCAGACATTAATTACACATAAAATACAAGATTGCCATATGTATTGATTTACAATATGATTAATATTTTAATGTTATGTGTTTAAATGCTTTAATTTACATTATTATTTAATTTGTTCTTTTATTATGTCTGTTATTTCTGCAGAGTGTTTAAAGAAGGTCAGACTGGAGATCTGGATTCTCCTAAACCAGTGAATGATGAACTACAGAGAGTCAAAGACCAGCTCAAAACCAGCATGAAGAACAAGTATGAGAGATTATTTGAGGGACTGAACCTCCAGGAGAATGAAAGCCTCCTGAACAGCATCTACACACAGCTCTACATCACAGAGGGAGAGAGAGAAGGTGTGAATGAAGAACATGAGGTTTCACAGATGGAGAAAACAGCCAGAACACAACACTCACAAGACACTCCAATCTACTGCAATCACATCTTTAAAGCCTCAGATGAACCAGCATGTGAGGAGAAAGACCAGATCAAGACTGTTCTTACTAAAGGCATCGCTGGAATCGGAAAAACCGTCTCTGTGCAGAAGTTCATTCTGGACTGGGCCGAGGGAAGAGCCAATCAGGAGGTAGATTTCATGTTTGTGCTTCCATTTCGAGAGCTGAACTTGATCCGAGATCATCAGTACAGTCTTCACAGACTTCTGCTGGACTTTCATCCTGAACTTCAAGATCTGGACTCAAAGATTTATGAGGAGTGTAAAGTTGTGTTCATCTTTGATGGTCTGGATGAAAGCAGAATCACACTTATGTTTTCAGACGCTCAGAAAGTTTGTGATGTGACTGAGACTTCATCAGTGGGTGTGTTGATGTCAAAGCTCATGAAAGGAGAGCTGCTTCCCTCTGCTCTCATCTGGATCACCTCCAGACCAGCAGCAGCCAATCAGATCCCCTCCAAATACATCCACCGTCTGACAGAAATTCAGGGATTCAATGAGCCTCAGAAGGAGGAATATTTCAGGAAGAGAATCAGTGACCAGCATCAAGCCAGCAGAATCATCTCACACATCAGAACAGCAAGAAGCCTCCACATCATGTGCCACATCCCCGTCTTCTGCTGGATCTCATCCACTGTGCTTCAGAAGCTCCTGGAAGAAGATCTGAGTGCAGAAATCCCTCAAACTCTGACTGAAATGTACATCCACTTCTTGCTGATTCAGATCAACATGAGGAACCAGAAGTATGAAGAGAGAGATCCAGAGAAACTCCTGCAGTCCAACAGAGAAGTGATTGTGAAACTTGCTGAAGTGGCTTTCGATCAGCTGATGAAGGGCAATGTGATGTTCTATGAGGAGGACCTGATTGAGAGCGGCATAGATGCCTCAGTGTATTCTGGGATTTGCACTGAGATCTTTAAGCAGGAATCTGTGATTCATCAGAGGAAAGTCTACAGCTTCATTTATCTGAGCGTTCAGGAGTTTCTCGCTGCTTTCTATATGTTTTACTGCTATTTAACAAAGAATGTGGAGCCACTGCATGAATTCAGATTATACAGTTCTGATAAAGTCTCTCTGTATGATCTACTAAGATCAGCAGTATATAAAGCTCTTGAGAGTAAGAATGGATGTCTGGATCTGTTCCTGCGGTTCCTGCTGGGCATCTCACTGGAGTCCAATCAGAGACTCTTACAGGATCTACTGACACACACAGAGAACACCTCAGAGACCATCAGAGAAACCACACAGTACATTAAAGACAAGATCAAAGATGAAGGTCATGGTCTCTCAGCTGGTCAGTCCATCAATCTGTTCCTCTGTCTGCTGGAAGTGAAAGATCAGACTCTGTTCAGAGAGATTCAGGAGTTTGTGAAATCAGACAAACACTCAGAGGAGAAACTCTCTGCTGCTCAATGCTCAACAATCTCCTACATGCTTCAGATATCAGAGGAGCCTCTGGATGAGCTGAACACCATGAAATACAACACATCAGATGCAGGGAGAAGAAGACTCATACCAGCTGTGATCAAATGCACAAAAGCTCTGTGAGTGTTTCATCATTAACTAAACTATCATATTTAATAACGAATATGACACCTTTATAATAAATGTTCCTAAATGAGAGATTTTCTCCTAAATAACAGGCCAGAATCTTAAAGGAGTCACGACAGGTCTGTTTAATACAGTAGATGGAGTAAAATGTCTGTTATCACCGCGGTAAACACAACCCAGTCACATGAGAAACTCATGTGCAGCAAAGAGACGGTCGACAGCATTGATCAGTAAAGCTGCAATTCAGACATTTTCACTGTGAATGAAGATAAGATAATCACATACATTACTGTAATATTAACAGCAATAATAATATAGCATTATCACATTTAATCTCCAGTAATTATTGATCATAAATGGTTAATGTTCCAGCTGTTTGACTGCTGTTACAGTAACTATTACAGTGAAGGCATGGCTCTAGACTCACTCTTCCCACTGGTCGCACTTTTGCGACTAACTTTTTCAGTTGGTCGCATGAGCACATCATCATTTTATTTATTTATTTATTAACATTTGACTAATCGATGCATGCTGATGAACATTTATCATAGTTTATAGTTATATGGCAACAAAAGTGTTCAACATTCAACCCGTTCTTTTTCATCAGTATTATTTGTGATTTTAAAGTTTGTGACAAGAATTCCTCTTTTCATGTGCTTTCACTTTCACGATCTTGGTGTCACGCTTTACAAGAAAAGATAATTGTCTGTTTTGCTTATCTATACACCTTTCACTTTTTAAGACTAAAACAAAAGATGGATTCATTGGTATCCTTAATTAAAAAGCACAACAACAATAAAACAGTAGGTTATGTTTAAGCATTTGTTTTGGGTAATTTTCACTGCTTAATGTAAAATTAAGAGATTAATGTTCAAACTTTTACATATTATAACCTGGAACTTGGATGTGGGAAATAATTACATTAGATCCAAAAGATAGTTTTAGCAACATAGTGCAGATGCTACAGAACACAGTTAGCTGACTCGCTGTATAAGATTGTGTGCTACGCTAGCATATTACTTCACAGGCATTACTGGCTTGTACTTTTACATCCATAATATTATAAATTGAGAGTTTATTGCTAGTCTGTGGTTTTACAGTGCTGTAATTTTTAAAGGTATCATATTATTTTAAGGCGAGTTTAAAGGGTGCACGACTATGAAAATCACACAGCTTCAGTGTGACATTAATAAGAAAAAGTATAATTTCATAGATATTGTTAATAATAGTTGTTCATATTAAAATGTATGAATTTAATACATGACTTCCAATCCTTAATACAATCCTGTCATTTTAATAAATATTACATTATTAAAAATAGTTGCTGCTCCCATTAAGCTCAACGTCTCTCTTTAAGCTCTTCCACGCTGAACATCTACAACCCCAAATCAGAAAAAGTTGGGACAGTATGGAAAACGCAAATAAAAAAAGAAAGTAGTGATTTCTAAATTTACTTTGACTTGTATTTCATTGCAGACAATATGAACACAAAATATTTCATGTTTTGTCTGGTCAACTTCATGTCATTTGTAAATATACATCCTTTCCTGTCATTCAGACCTGCAACACATTCCAAACAAAGTTGGGACAGGAGCAATTTAGGGCTAGTAATGAGGTAAATTGGTTAAATAATGATGTGTTTTGAAACAGTTGATGTCAACAGGTGATTGTTATTATGATTTGGTACAAAAGCAGCATCCAAGAAAGGTCTAGTCCTTTAGGAGCAAAGATGGGCCGAGGATCGCCAGTTTGCCAACAAATACGTGAGAAAATTATTGAAATGTTTAAAAACAATGTTCCTCAAAGAAAGATAGGAAGAGATTTGGATATTTCACCTTCAACAGTGCATAACATAATTAAAAGATTCAAGGAATCTGGAGGAATTTCAGTGCGTAAAGGACAAGGGCGCAAGCCTAAGCTGAACAACCGTGATCTCCGATCCCTCAGACGGCACTGCATCAAGAATCGTCATTCATCTATAAGCGATATCACCGCATGGGCTCAGGACTACTTTGGCAAACCTTTGTCAAGTACCACAATACGTAGTTACATCCACAAATGCCAGTTAAAACTGTACTGTGCCAAAAGGAAGCCCTATGTTAACAGTGTCCAGAAGCGCCGTCGACTTCTCTGGGCTCGGAGGCATCTGGGATGGACCATCACACAGTGGAAACGTGTACTGTGGTCAGATGAATCAGTATTTCAGGTATTTTTTGGGAGGAATGGACGCCGTGTGCTCCGGACCAAAGAAGAAAAGGATCATCCAGACTGTTACCAGCAACAAGTCCAAAAGCCAGGGTCTGTCATGGTATGGGGTTGTGTCAGTGCCCTTGGCAAAGGTAACTTGCACTTCTGTGATGGCACCATTAATGCTGAAAAGTACATAGAGATTTAGGAGCACAATATGCTGCCTTCAAGAAGACATCTTTTCCAGGGATGTCCATGCATATTTCAACAAGACAATGCAAAACCACATTCTGCACACATTACAAAGTCCTGGCTGCGGAGGAAGAGGGTACGGGTACTTGACTGGCCTGCCTGCAGTCCCGACCTGTCTCCAATAGAGAATGTGTGGAGCATTTTGAAGCGCAAAATGCGACAACGAAGACCCCGTACTGTTGCCCACCTTAAGACTTGTTTGCAGGAAGAATGGGACAAAATTACACCTGAAACACTTCATCACTTGGTGTCTTCAGTCCCTAAAAGTCTTTTAAGTGTTGTGAAAAGGAATGGCAACATTACAAAGTGGTAAATGCTTTACTGTCCCAACTTTGTTTGGAATGTGTTGCAGGTCTGAATGACAGGAAAGGATGTATATTTACAAATGACATGAAGTTGACCAGACAAAACATGAAATATTTTGTGTTCATATTGTCTGCAATGAAATACAAGTCAAAGTAAATTTAGAAATCACTACTTTCTTTTTTTATTTGCGTTTTCCATACTGTCCCAACTTTTTCTGATTTGGGGTTGTATATAAATACTTCATAAACACACTTCACATATTAACTGATGGTTATCACTTTAAGTTAATCTTTATAAAATGTCTAATAACTTATTTTAACAGCTTTAAGATGACAAAATCGAGACATAACTATAGTTTATGCCAAAGATGAAAGAGGCATGTCGTCCATCAGAAACCTGTCGTATCTGTCCAGAAAAAAGCAACTAAAGCCTGGAATACACTACACTACTTTTAAAATGTGAACAATTTTGAAAACACCAGACATCATACACTTAACGACTTTGTAAATAGTCACAAAGGAAAACTGTCCATCATACACTAAACGACTGAGGATCACACACTAGCAGACTTTAAACTCCTTACGATCACAACAAACTCACACAGAAATGTGTGATTTGTTTCTGTGTTCATCCCCATGAATGAAATGTTTAATTGGTTTGTTTTATTAAATTTTTGAATGTGTTATTTATATAACTGATCAAGTTTAAGGTTAAGTTCAAGTTCAAGATTTATTTGTCACATACACGATTATACAGAGAGTATTAACCAGCAGTGAAATGTGAGTCAGGTCCGCTCCATGGACAGTGCAATATTATAGAATACAACACAAGGAAGTATACATAAAATTAAATGAATAAAAAAAGAAAAAGATATAAAGAACAAAATATAGAATATAAAATAATGTGCATGATAGTATACTGTAGACTTAAATATTAAGATAAGATAAGCATGACTGTAAGAGAGGAATGTGCAAAAGGTTGTACATGGTTGACATGTAGCAGCAATCTCAAAAAATACATGAAAAAAAATAAGATACCAAAACACAGAAAGTGATGTGTGCAAATGACACTGTCAGTATGAGGTAGAGAATAATGAGTGTGAGTATCTTACTGATTGTGAGTGATTAATAAGTGAAGTCATGGTGATGTTAAGAGGCTGAGTTTGAGTTTAGGAGCCATATCAAACCATGATCAATGATAATAATCACAATGATAATAATCATTGTGTTGTGATCAGTCATTGTAGATTTCAGTTGAGCATTTTGCTGCAGAGAAGGCTTAGCAGTGGTTTGATTTCTCTCACATCACTAATGGAGAGTTCCTGAGCCGCTGCTGCTGTGATAGTACCTGGGCATAGCTTGGTCTCTGCTGGGACGGGCCTTCAGTGTACCTCTCTTGCTGTCTGTGAGACCAGCCTGAAGTCATGGGTTGTCTGTGAAGGTCTTGTGATGGTCTTGAGCGAGATGAAGGTCCAGATGGCTCAAACGGTTGCGTTCTCACATTTATTTTTGCTCGTTTATATCGGGTTGTCGGAAAGCGTCTAAGGGCAACATCTTTGATGGCTTTGTCAAAAATCCTGACTCCCTCCTGATTCAGGTGGAGCCCGTCATACAGGTGCCATGGTCTTATAGAGCTGTGATGGACTAGATGCATGTTGGGCAGACTGGAACAGGAGTGACGGATCTCTACGTTGATCTTATCAATCACAGAGGGTGGGACGTCGAGCCGTGGGAGCAAGGTGGAAGCAAGGCTTCGAGTCAGTACACGTGAACTGGGGAATGTCTGTGAGGCTTTCTCTGCCATCTCATGCATTGCCTTGGCTGTGCCTTCATTTAAACTGTGGAGGTCATTCGTACCTGTATGAATGATAATACATTGCGGGCTGCCGAGATCATCACTAGTGATCAGTTCATGAACACGTTTTGTGTTTCTGCAGTGGAGCGCTAGAACCTGCTGTCTGGGGAAGAGTTTCTTGGGTTCATTGTTCTTTCCTATTGACGTCACTTCATGATGGAGGTGTAAACTACTCTCAGTACAGTTGTTGTTGGGAGATTCACTTTCCCTGTTTTTCGGCTGTAAACACATTGCAGTCTGTTCTTTCAGCTTTTCTTTTAACTCGTGGATGTTTTCCGTGAACTTTCTTTCTCTCTGTATTGAGTCCTTGGTGGGATTTTGTTAAATGTGAGCCTAAATCATCACAATTAAAAGAACCAAAGACTTAAACTACTTCAGTCTGTGTGCATTGAATTTATTTAATACACGAGTTTTACAATTCGGGTTGAATTACTGAAATAAATGAACTTTTCCACGACATTCTAATTTATTGAGATGCACCTGTATTATTATGGGTTAATATTGGGTTTATTAAATGGTTTTCAGTGTTTTCCACATTAAAGTGCAGTGTGATCACTGTCAGTCGAGTTCATTATAAAAACTAGGCAGGTGTATAAGATCAGGATTTGAACAATAATGAACAAATCCAGCACTAGATCATCATATCTCACAGTCAGTGCAGAACTGTCTCCTCAAAACAATGATTATCTTTATTATTGTGAAGCGAGAGGAACGAAGAGCTTCTCTCTGATCGTCTTTATTATTGTGAAGCGAGAGGAACGAAGAGCTTCTCTCTGATCGTCTTTATTATTGTGAAGTGAGAGGAATGAAGAGCTTCTCTCTGATTATTGTAAAGTGAGACGAACGAAGAGCTTCTCTCTGATCGTCTTTATTATTGTGAAGTGGGAGGAATGAAGAGCTTCTCTCTGATCATCTTTATTATTGTGAAGCGAGACGAACGAAGAGCTTCTCTCTGATCGTCTTTATTATTGTGAAGCGAGAGGAATGAAGAGCTTCTCTCTGATCGTCTTTATTATTGTGAAGCGAGAGGAACGAAGAGCTTCTCTCTGATCGTCTTTATTATTGTGAAGCTAGAGGAACGAAGAGCTTCTCTCTGATCGTCTTTATTATTGTGAAGCGAGACGAACGAAGAGCTTCTCTCTGATCGTCTTTATTATTGTGAAGCGAGACGAACGAAGAGCTTCTCTCTGATCGTCTTTATTATTGTGAAGTGGGAGGAATGAAGAGCTTCTCTCTGATCATCTTTATTATTGTGAAGCGAGACGAACGAAGAGCTTCTCTCTGATCGTCTTTATTATTGTGAAGCGAGAGGAATGAAGAGCTTCTCTCTGATCGTCTTTATTATTGTGAAGCGAGAGGAACGAAGAGCTTCTCTCTGATCGTCTTTATTATTGTGAAGCTAGAGGAACGAAGAGCTTCTCTCTGATTATTGTAAAGTGAGAGGAACGAAGAGCTTCTCTCTGATCGTCTTTATTATTGTGAAGCGAGAGGAATGAAGAGCTTCTCTCTGATCGTCTTTATTATTGTGAAGGGAGAGGAACGAAGAGCTTCTCTCTGATCGTCTTTATTATTGTGAAGCGAGAGGAACGAAGCGCTTCTCTCTGATCGTCTTTATTATTGTGAAGCGAGAGGAACGAAGAGCTTCTCTCTGATCGTCTTTATTATTGTGAAGCGAGAGGAACGAAGCGCTTCTCTCTGATCGTCTTTATTATTGTGAAGCGAGAGAAACGAAGAGCTTCTCTCTGATCGTCTTTATTATTGTGAAGCGAGAGGAACGAAGAGCTTCTCTCCGATCGTCTTTATTATTGTGAAGCGAGAGGAATGAAGAGCTTCTCTCTGATCGTCTTTATTATTGTGAAGCGAGAGGAATGAAGAGCTTCTCTCTGATCGTCTTTATTATTGTGAAGCGAGAGGAATGAAGAGCTTCTCTCTGATCGTCTTTATTATTGTGAAGCGAGAGGAATGAAGAGCTTCTCTCTGATCGTCTTTATTATTGTGAAGCGAGAGGAATGAAGAGCTTCTCTCTGATCATCTTTATTATTGTGAAGCGAGAGGAATGAAGAGCTTCTCTCTGATCGTCTTTATTATTGTGAAGCGAGAGGAATGAAGAGCTTCTCTCCGATCGTCTTTATTATTGTGAAGCGAGAGGAATGAAGAGCTTCTCTCCGATCGTCTTTATTATTGTGAAGCGAGAGGAATGAAGAGCTTCTCTCTGATCGTCTTTATTATTGTGAAGCGAGAGGAATGAAGAGCTTCTCTCTGATCGTCTTTATTATTGTGAAGCGAGAGGAATGAAGAGCTTCTCTCTGATCGTCTTTATTATTGTGAAGCGAGAGGAACGAAGAGCTTCTCTCTGATCGTCTTTATTATTGTGAAGCGAGATGAACGAAGAGCTTCTCTCTGATCGTCTTTATTATTGCGAAGCGAGAGGAACGAAGAGCTTCTCTCTGATCGTCTTTATTATTGCGAAGCGAGAAGAACGAAGAGCTTCTCTCTGATCGTCTTTATTATTGTGAAGCGAGAGGAACGAAGAGCTTCTCTCTGATCGTCTTTATTATTGTGAAGCGAGACAAACGAAGAGCTTCTCTGATCATCTTTATTATTGTGAAGCGAGAGGAACGAAGAGCTTCTCTCTGATCGTCTTTATTATTGTGAAGCGAGAGGAACGAAGAGCTTCTCTCTGATCGTCTTTATTATTGTGAAGTGAGAGGAATGAAGAGCTTCTCTCTGATCGTCTTTATTATTGTGAAGTGAGAGGAATGAAGAGCTTCTCTCTGATCGTCTTTATTATTGTGAAGCTAGACAAACGAAGAGCTTCTCTCTGATCGTCTTTATTATTGTGAAGCAAGAGGTATGAAGAGCTTCTCTCTGATCGTCTTTATTATTGTGAAGCGAGAGGAACGAAGAGCTTCTCTCTGATCATCTTTGTTATTGTGAAGCTAGACAAACGAAGAGCTTCTATCCGATCATCTTTATTATTGTGAAGCGAGAGGAATGAAGAGCTTCTCTCTGATCGTCTTTATTATTGTGAAGCGAGAGGAACGAAGAGCTTCTCTCTGATCGTCTTTATTATTGTGAAGCGAGAGGAACGAAGAGCTTCTCTCTGATCGTCTTTATTATTGTGAAGCGAGAGGAACGAAGAGCTTCTCTCTGATCGTCTTTATTATTGTGAAGCGAGAGGAATGAAGAGCTTCTCTCTGATCGTCTTTATTATTGTGAAGCGAGAGGAATGAAGAGCTTCTCTCTGATCGTCTTTATTATTGTGAAGCGAGAGGAAGGAAGAGCTTCTCTCTGATCGTCTTTATTATTGTGAAGCGAGAGGAACGAAGAGCTTCTCTCTGATCGTCTTTATTATTGTGAAGCGAGAGGAACGAAGAGCTTCTCTCTGATCGTCTTTATTATTGTGAAGCGAGATGAACGAAGAGCTTCTCTCTGATCGTCTTTATTATTGCGAAGCGAGAGGAACGAAGAGCTTCTCTCTGATCGTCTTTATTATTGTGAAGCGAGACAAACGAAGAGCTTCTCTGATCATCTTTATTATTGTGAAGCGAGAGGAACGAAGAGCTTCTCTCTGATCGTCTTTATTATTGTGAAGCGAGAGGAACGAAGAGCTTCTCTCTGATCGTCTTTATTATTGTGAAGTGAGAGGAATGAAGAGCTTCTCTCTGATCGTCTTTATTATTGTGAAGTGAGAGGAATGAAGAGCTTCTCTCTGATCGTCTTTATTATTGTGAAACTAGACAAACGAAGAGCTTCTCTCTGATCGTCTTTATTATTGTGAAGCAAGAGGTATGAAGAGCTTCTCTCTGATCGTCTTTATTATTGTGAAGCTAGAGGAACGAAGAGCTTCTCTCTGATCGTCTTTATTATTGTGAAGCGAGAGGAACGAAGCGCTTCTCTCTGATCGTCTTTATTATTGTGAAGCGAGACAAACGAAGAGCTTCTCTGATCATCTTTATTATTGTGAAGCGAGAGGAACGAAGAGCTTCTCTCTGATCGTCTTTATTATTGTGAAGCGAGAGGAACGAAGAGCTTCTCTCTGATCGTCTTTATTATTGTGAAGTGAGAGGAATGAAGAGCTTCTCTCTGATCGTCTTTATTATTGTGAAGTGAGAGGAATGAAGAGCTTCTCTCTGATCGTCTTTATTATTGTGAAGCTAGACAAACGAAGAGCTTCTCTCTGATCGTCTTTATTATTGTGAAGCAAGAGGTATGAAGAGCTTCTCTCTGATCGTCTTTATTATTGTGAAGCGAGAGGAACGAAGAGCTTCTCTCTGATCATCTTTATTATTGTGAAGCTAGACAAACGAAGAGCTTCTATCCGATCATCTTTATTATTGTGAAGCGAGAGGAATGAAGAGCTTCTCTCTGATCGTCTTTATTATTGTGAAGCGAGAGGAATGAAGAGCTTCTCTCTGATCGTCTTTATTATTGTGAAGCGAGAGGAACGAAGAGCTTCTCTCTGATCGTCTTTATTATTGTGAAGCTAGAGGAACGAAGAGCTTCTCTCTGATTATTGTAAAGTGAGAGGAACGAAGAGCTTCTCTCTGATCATCTTTATTATTGTGAAGCGAGAGGAATGAAGAGCTTCTCTCTGATCGTCTTTATTATTGTGAAGCGAGAGGAATGAAGAGCTTCTCTCTGATCGTCTTTATTATTGTGAAGCGAGAGGAAGGAAGAGCTTCTCTCTGATCGTCTTTATTATTGTGAAGCGAGAGGAACGAAGAGCTTCTCTCTGATCGTCTTTATTATTGTGAAGCGAGAGGAACGAAGAGCTTCTCTCTGATCGTCTTTATTATTGTGAAGCGAGATGAACGAAGAGCTTCTCTCTGATCGTCTTTATTATTGTGAAGGGAGAGGAACGAAGAGCTTCTCTCTGATCGTCTTTATTATTGTGAAGCGAGATGAACGAAGAGCTTCTCTCTGATCGTCTTTATTATTGCGAAGCGAGATGAACGAAGAGCTTCTCTCTGATCGTCTTTATTATTGTGAAGCGAGACAAACGAAGAGCTTCTCTGATCATCTTTATTATTGTGAAGCGAGAGGAACGAAGAGCTTCTCTCTGATCGTCTTTATTATTGTGAAGCGAGAGGAACGAAGAGCTTCTCTCTGATCGTCTTTATTATTGTGAAGTGAGAGGAATGAAGAGCTTCTCTCTGATCGTCTTTATTATTGTGAAGTGAGAGGAATGAAGAGCTTCTCTCTGATCGTCTTTATTATTGTGAAACTAGACAAACGAAGAGCTTCTCTCTGATCGTCTTTATTATTGTGAAGCAAGAGGTATGAAGAGCTTCTCTCTGATCGTCTTTATTATTGTGAAGCGAGAGGAACGAAGAGCTTCTCTCTGATCATCTTTATTATTGTGAAGCTAGACAAACGAAGAGCTTCTATCCGATCATCTTTATTATTGTGAAGCGAGAGGAATGAAGAGCTTCTCTCTGATCGTCTTTATTATTGTGAAGCGAGAGGAATGAAGAGCTTCTCTCTGATCGTCTTTATTATTGTGAAGCTAGAGGAACGAAGAGCTTCTCTCTGATCGTCTTTATTATTGTGAAGCGAGAGGAACGAAGCGCTTCTCTCTGATCGTCTTTATTATTGTGAAGCGAGAGGAACGAAGCGCTTCTCTCTGATCGTCTTTATTATTGTGAAGCGAGAGGAACGAAGAGCTTCTCTCTGATCGTCTTTATTATTGTGAAGCGAGAGGAACGAAGCGCTTCTCTCTGATCGTCTTTATTATTGTGAAGCGAGAGGAACGAAGCGCTTCTCTCTGATCGTCTTTATTATTGTGAAGCGAGAGGAACGAAGAGCTTCTCTCTGATCGTCTTTATTATTGTGAAGCGAGAGGAACGAAGAGCTTCTCTCTGATCGTCTTTATTATTGTGAAGCGAGAGGAACGAAGAGCTTCTCTCTGATCATCTTTATTATTGTGAAGCGAGAGGAATGAAGAGCTTCTCTCTGATCATCTTTATTATTGTGAAGCGAGAGGAATGAAGAGAGGAATGAAGAATTCCCCCGTGACAGCATGTCTGCGCCCTGGTTCAGTCTGCCTGGCACATGCGTTGCTCTCAGCGAACACAGGTTGTGCTGAAACCATTCCAATAAGTGCTCTACTAGAACTAAGTGGCGCCTCGAGGTGAGCCCTCCTTGGTGATTTATGTAGGCTACCACGGTCATGCTGTCCGAATGGACCAGAACGTGGTGCCCCCTTAGGTCTGGTAAGAAGGTATGAAGAGCTCGACACACTGCCAGCATTTCCAGGCAGTTGAATTGAAGACTTCCTTCCTCTTTCGACCACAGGCCGAAAGCCAGTCTGCCCTCGCACAGCGCTCCCCCAACCCATGTTGGATGCATCTGTCGAGACCACCTTCCTCCTGCGCCGGTGCTGCTTGTCCAGCTGAAGTTGTCTTACAGGGCTTGGACGGGTGGGCAGCCTTCGCCGTCCAACCGATGGTTGTGGGCGGGCAAAGATGCGCTGCCACTGACTCATCGAGAGGAGACATCTTCTCGTACACTTTTTCTTCAGCACCGTCTACAGAGATGAGGGCGGATGAAGAGGAAGCACGCAGGGCCGAGTAGGGGGCGCACCACGACCTGGTGAGTTCTTCGTGGACTTCCGGGAAGAACGGCGAGGCTTGCTGACGAGGGCCTGATGGCGCCCCGGAAGGAACCATTCATCCAGGCAGCTGCGAGTGGGCTCCTCCGGCGGAGACCACTCCAAACCCAGCTCATTCACAGCCTTGGACAGGACGCGGAGCAGTTTGGCATTCCGTGCCTGGCTTGGGCTCGCTGGGCTCAATAGCTGTCTGCGAGCGCAGAGAGGCGAGACTCATATCCTCACTATGAGGATATTCCGTCCCGGTGAGTGCAGCTTCAGCTTGGGCGCTGCCCAAGCAGGAAGTGCACTAGCCATGACCATCAGCAGTGTGCAGGGAAGCCCTGCACGAGCGACAGTAACGGCGCGGCAGTTGCAACAATGCTGAGAAATTTGCTCTTTGAAAATTTGCTCTTTATAGCGCTCGCCGGATGGCGGCAGGGGGACTGTGAGACCACGGCTGCTGCAGGCGCTGAAGCGGCTTGAGAGCGGCGAGTCAGCGGGGAAGTCAGCCGAGCCGAGAGGGTCTTGATCCACTGCAAAGGCTAGTCAGTGGCGAGAAGGCTTCGAGTCTCGTAGATCAGCGAAGAGCGATGTCGTTTCTGAAGGAGAAATCTGAGGATCCTATGGCGAATCGGCGGCTTATATAGCCAGATGCCCCACCTATTCTGGCGGGCTCTGGTGGGCTCTGGCGGGCTTCGCCACATAGGCTCGTGCAGCACTGCTGCCGAGCCATTGGTTCGTCTTTATAGCACTGCACAAACCAATGGCCGTGCAGTAACACTGCGTTATTGAAAAAAGGCTTCAGTTATCGGAGAAAAAGGAGTTTTCCCCATATGTGTCTAGTAAGACGCAGTACAAGTGAAGTATCGAAAGGGAACTAGTGAGTTTAAACATGAGGACATTTTATTAATCCTTTCCTTCTTTTAAGTTCCATTGTTTTAGCTAAATTGTGGCCATGTTTTATTTAATCATTTTTTTATTAAATAATGAAAAATTTTTTTATAACAAAGTAAAAAATAATACATCTTTATTTTGAAAGAAATAATAACACAATATTTCTTCCATATTTTAATTTTAACAGTAAATCCCCTTTATTTACCAAAAAATAAAATGTTTTTAAATTTCATTAATTAAAAGACAAATTAAATTTGGGTGAAATTTGTTTACTGTTTTTCATACTTTATTACTTGCGAAAAAACATGAAACAATTTTAAATAAATATAAACAATGGCATTATTTTTTTTTACATTTTATTTTTGTTTGACTATTAATAAAAATAGTATGTTTTTAATTAGCATGTTTTTGTGTTTTGCTTTGGTACCGAAATTGGTACCAAGAACCGTGGATTTTCACTGGTATCGGCACCGAATACTGAAATTTTGGTACCGTGACAACACTAGGTGTGACATTGAATAAAGTTAATAAAGCAAAATAAAGCATGGCAAGTTACTGAAGCACCAAATAATGGGAAAATAAAAACATTTATCAAATTAACTGTTTAGCAGTAAGGATTTAAACTTCACAGTTTTATTAACTGCACAGCTGTCTGGAGAATCTCTCAAAACTTATCATTTGTATACCCTCAGAAGGCTTTGCTACATGTTGCTAAATTTTAAATATTATTTAGCTGAAGAAACAGTCGGGAGCTCATCTGATATAAGATATGAATCGATCTGAATGATAAAATGATCAGATTATCTCACTCTCAAGAGCTCATTTTATTGTGATTCAGTGTGCAGATCATGTCATCCTCTGTTTCCTGAGGGCAGAAAACTGGCAACATGGTACATGTCTTCATTGTTTTGTTAATTCTTACATTTTATTTAATCTTTGTGTCTGTAGATGATGTGTCTCTGTGTTAATTCTTAAATTTTATTTAATCTGTGTGACTGTAGATGATCTGTCTGTGTGTTAATTCTTAAAATTTATTTAATCTCGTCCAGATTTTCTGGCTCTTAGATCAGCATTGTGAAATTGTGTCATCAGCTCTGTTTATGTGTGTGTTCTGCTCTCTTTCAGTCTTGCTGGCTGTAATCTCACTCCTCAGTGTTGTGAGAGTTTGTCATCAGCTCTACAATCCTCAAACTGTGTCCTGAGAGAGCTGGATCTGAGGACCAATGACCTGCAGGACTCTGGTGTAAAGTTTATTTCTGATGGACTGAAACAAGGAAACGATGTTTAATTGATGTTCAAGCGCCACCTGCTGGCAGAGAGTGAATCTGTATTAATTCAGCCTGTCTTTGTCTGCTGGTTTGTTTCGTATAGATGTTTTATGTAGAATAGTTTCACAAAACTAAAGTCAGACCATTTTGTTTTCGAAATTATACAATCCAATTTAGATGAAAAACTGCTCATGCTGGATGTATGCAGCCTCTCTGTTTGGATTGTGTTGTGTTTAAAACACAGTGGTTGCCTCTCATTTTAAATTGAAAAAGAGCACAGACAAAGCCTTAGTTTGTTTATATGAAATTTATTTCACTTGTGTAATTCATTTGATTAATTGGGGTTTGTTTAAAAATTTAGTTTTGTTGTTTGACATATTTAAATTTTACAAAGAAATGTGCAGCATTTTATCTGACAATTAATAGATGGACACCTTTTCATTTCTTTCTTAAATTTTGTTAGTTTTTTTGTTGAGAAAATCATATTGTGAAATCAGTATTTCAAAACTGATTTAGCCTCAATAACTAGCTGAAAGAACTGTTGCTAATAAATAGAACAAAGACTTGAGACGTGACTTGGACTCCGCTTTAAAGACTTGAGACTTGACTTAGACTTGACCTCAGAGACTTGAGACTTGACTTGGGCTTGGACCTCAGAGACTTGTGAACATGTCTGTCTGTCTGTGTGTCTGTAGATGATCTGACTGTTGATGTGTGTGTTCTGCTCTCTTTCAGTCTTGCTCTCTGCAATCTCACTCTTCAGTGTTGTGAGAGTTTGTCTTCTGCTCTACAATCCTCAATCTGTGTCCTGAGAGAGCTGGATCTGAGTAACAATGACCTGCAGGACTCTGGTGTAAAGTTTATTTCTGATGGACTGAAGAATCCAAACTGTCAGCTGCAGATTCTGAGGTATTAACAACATATAAGAGATATTTTACAGTCAGCTGGTCACAATGTTGATGTGAGTCTGTAGTTGATCTGAATGTGTCTGTAGATGATCTGACTGTGTGTGTCTGTAGATGATCTGACTGTGTGTGTTTGTAGATTATCTGTCTGTGTGTGTCTGTAGTTGATCTGACTGTGTGTGTTTGTAGATGATCTGACTGTGTCTGTAGTTGATCTGACTGTGTGTGTCTGTAGATGATCTGACTGTGTGTGTTTGTAGATGATCTGACTGTGTCTGTAGTTGATCTGACTGTGTGTGTCTGTAGATGATCTGACTGTGTGTGTCTGTAGATGATCTGTCTGTGTGTTTGTAGATTATCTGTCTGTGTGTGTCTGTAGTTGATCTGACTGTGTGTGTTTGTAGATTATCTGTCTGTGTATGTCTGTAGTTGATCTGACTGTGTGTTTGTAGATGATCTGATTGTGTGTCTGTAGATGATCTGACTATGTGTCTGTAGATGATCTGACTGTGTGTTTGTAGATGATCTGATTATGTGTCTGTAGATGATCTGACTGTGTGTGTTTGTAGATGATCTGACTGTGTGTCTGTAGATGATCTGACTGTGTGTGTCTGTAGATGATCTGACTGTGTGTCTGTAGATGATCTGACTGTGTGTGTCTGTAGATGATCTGTGTGTGTCTGTAGATGATCTGACTGTGTGTGTTTGTAGATGATCTGACTGTGTGTGTCTGTAGATGATCTGACTGTGTGTTTGTAGATGATCTGACTGTGTGTGTCTGTAGATGATCTGACTGTGTGTCTGTAGATGATCTGACTGTGTGTGTTTGTAGATGATCTGACTGTGTGTCTGTAGATGATCTGACTGTGTGTGTCTGTAGATGATCTGTGTGTGTCTGTAGATGATCTGACTGTGTGTGTTTGTAGATGATCTGTCTGTGTGTGTCTGTAGATGATCTGACTGTGTGTCTGTAGATGATCTGACTGTGTGTCTCTGTAGATGATCTGACTGTGTGTGTCTGTAGATGATATGACTGTGTGTGTCTGTAGATTAACTGTAGATGATCTGACTGTGTGTCTGTAGGTTGTCTGGCTGTATGGTGACAGAGGAAGGCTGTGGTTATTTGTCTTCAGCTCTGAGTTCAAACCCCTCACACCTGAGAGAGCTGGATCTGAGCTACAATCACCCAGGACAATCAGGAGCCCAGCTGCTCAAACACAAACTGCAGGATCCAAACTATAAACTGCAGATACTCAAGTATGTTAAACACTAATACTGACATACTGAATGATACGGATCTACATTAATGTGTATTTGTGTGTTTATAGTGTGGATCATGGAGGAGAGATCATGATGACAGCAGGACTACGAAAGTGTAGGTTTATAAACACACACACACTCTCTCTCACTCTCTCACACACAGTTATGGCAGCGAAAGAAGCTCGCGTTTGAACTCGCATGACTTGCTGCAAGCTCTCTTTCACATCCTCCACTTTCCTAACCCAGCACTGATATCAACCCAAATTTGGTCAAATCAAGTCAGCTTCCTAACCCAGCAGTCTCAACCAAGTGTTTGGATTGAAACAAATACCAGCATGTTTTATATGTGTAGGATATAAAAAAAGTACACAGTGTGCACGTTTATATGTCACAAGCTTCAAATCTTTTTTTTTTTTTTTGACATGCGCACACTGCACAAATATAGAGTTTCTCACTGTTTGCACATAATAACCACTCTCTTACACGGTTTCTTTATTTATTTTAAACAGCCGAATTAATATTTTATGGAATGCCACTCCTGCCGTAATTATAAATAAATAAATAAATGTACAAAGAAAAGTAAAAAGCAAATAAACAATTATTTATAATACATTTTTTCCACATTTATTTATTTTATTTATACATTTATTTATTTCCACTTTTATTTATTTTCACATTTATGTATTTATTTATGTATTTATTTCCACATTTATTTATTTCTAAATACATTTCAGAGAATACATTTCACTGCTGGTTATATACTCTCTATATTTAATCGTGTATGTGACAAATAAAATAATCTTAATCTTAATCTTAAAAAGTTATGTGGTTTAGGTAAGGGCAAAAAATCTCCAGAAACTATTTTACATGTGCATTTACAACCCTAGGATTTCTCCCTAGAATGAAAGGTCTGTTATTGGCTTATTTGGCAGGGTCATGAATAATTCAAGGATTCAATGTTGCTGCTTAATGTTGAGCTCTGCTCTGATTGGCTGTTTCACAGTGCTGCTTAATGTTAAGCTCTGCTCTGATTGGCTGTTTCACAGTGCTGCTTAATGTTGAGCTCTGCTCTGATTGGCTGTTTCACAGTGCGGCTCATCAGCAAGAAGGAAACACAGGGAGGAAAATATATATTTAAATATTTTCTCTCACAGTTATATCGTCAGGTTATTATACTGTATATAAAACGTGGGCATCAGGGAGCCGTTATTAATACGCAATTAAAACTATATGATTAAAACTGCTTTTGAACGATCAGTCGATCGTGTTATAGTTTCACTTTCGAGATTCGCGATCGCATATACTCTGTTTATATTATGGAGCGGCAGTACTTACCACACATTTTACAAGATCAGATGCTTGTCAGTGGTGCTCAGGATCTGTAAATCATTCTCCATCATCCTCTGTCATCTCTCCTTACTCTGTTTATGTGGTAAGTGAAATCTTATCAGAATCAGAATTAGAATCAGAATCAGCTTTATTCGCCAAGTGTGTGCAAACACAAGGAATTTGTTGTGGTTTTAAGAAGCTCTTGGTACATACATACATACATACATATCTGACATGAGAACAGAACATTTAAATAAGACTTAACAATAATAATAATAATAATGTGTATGAATCTGGAACAGAAGATTTATGTACAGATTTGTGCCTATTTACTCTATATATACAGCTGTATAGAAAATGATGCATACATATTTACATAGTGCTAGAGAGAGTAACTAATTAGAGATGGGGGATGAATTACAGAACACAGGTAATAATTCCTGTGTTAGTGGTTTAGGCTGGAGATGGCATAGGGGAAAAAACTGTTTTTATGCCTAGATGTTCTAGTGCACAGAGATCTGTAGCGTCTGCCTGAAGGGAGAAGCGCAAACAGGTCGTGTCCAGGGTGAGAGGGGTCTGTGATGATGTTACCTGCCCGTTTCTTCACTCTGGAGTAGTACAAATCCTGAAGGCTGGGCAGGTGCACACCAATCATCAGTACATTATGTACTGTAATGTAACA
Organism: Aspiorhynchus laticeps; assembly: GCA_023376895.1. Classification (NCBI taxonomy): domain Eukaryota; kingdom Metazoa; phylum Chordata; class Actinopteri; order Cypriniformes; family Cyprinidae; genus Aspiorhynchus; species Aspiorhynchus laticeps. Next base: position 429,580 of record JALXFT010001878.1, read on the forward strand.
GGCTACAGCTAGCAAGGAGCTAACCATGTCCATTTAGTGGCTCGTGTTATTTTATTAGAACGTGTTATTTGCTTTCCGTGCCTTTCTGAATACAGACACCAACCCATCCCTGCACTTCACACCCCCTGCACAGCCTGCAACATAACATTTATTTCCATCATCTGCCATTTTCACTGTTGTCCTCGCTTGTTTCTTCACAATACCTGCAGAGCTTCTGATGATTCAGCTGGCGGCTGGTCTAGAACATGGGCGGGTTTATGCAAATGTTGGGGGCGTAACTATTAGTGATCCCGACTGTAACATCACAGTCGGTGTTATGTTCTGATTCGCCTGTTTTTCAGTGGTCTTTTTTATTCACAAGATTTTCATATGAAGGAGGAAACAATGGTGTTTGAGGCTCACTGTATGTCATTTCCATGCACAGAACTCTTATTATTTTACTATGCCAAGGTAAAGACAGTTTTTCATTCTATGGCACCTTTAAAACAATAAAGGGCTGTTACTAGTAAAAATCCAATCAGTGTCAACAAAAGCCATCAGAGACATCATTACTGAATGCATTTACACTGCAATTTGCCTACAAACGCATAACATGTTATGAAATTAATGTTTTAAATTTTGAAGGCAGAAATATGTCAATATGTCAATCAATTGAAACGTTTAATATGAAACTAAAACAGACACTAGGTGGTGCCAAGTCACTGTCGTAACGAGTGAGTTCAATGCGGATTCCTTCAAATAGGTTACGCTGATAATGAAAACACCACTTGTTGCTGCGGTTCAGCTGTGGATTTGTTTCTGTGATAATTATATGTGGGCCTAATGTGTTATTTAAAAAAAAAAATCATGACAAAATGATCAAACAGATGGCAGGATCGGGGACATGATCAGGGGAACACCACTTCTTATGTTGAGAGAAGGACATTTATTTCTCGTGGCCAATTGTTTAATGCAGGAACCTGCGTGACCATATAGCAACCTTGGATATTCAGAAACGGATATTACAAATGCATTAATAAAATGTTTTGAATTCAATAAAGCGCAGAACTAGGAAAATATTACATTAACCTACCTGTACATTGTGCGCGTGATATGTTGCAGATAGATGCAGTCCACGGACAACATTTATGAACCTTGTTATATAATCAATACATTTAAAAGTAAGACATGACATGCCTAGAAAAACTTTACTATCTTTCCCATCCATCCAGCTAGCTTTTTAAATCCATTCAGTGATCATTTCTTTCTTTCTTTCTTTCTTTCTTTCTTTCTTTCTTTCTTTAATTCAATTATGAGAATGTTACGAGTTCTCTGTACAGGAATTTAACATAGGTTAGGCCTAGGCTATACATTTATTTATTTTTTGATAGCCTACACTGTAAAAAAAAAATCCGTAAAAAAACGGAGAACTTGCTGGCAGAAAATTACCAGGTCATTTTCTGTTAAATTTACCGACATTTCCTTCAACATTAAAACAGAAAATTCTGTAGATTTACATTTTCTTCTGTACCATAAACGGACAATCCGTTATGCAGAAATTTCTAAAAAATTATAGCATAGGCCTATCTTTAGCAGAAAATAAATCCAGCACAATATATACAAATTGAACATGGTTTATTTTTACCTCATGTAAACATTCTTAAAAGTGCATTCAGTAGCTTTTATTTGCCTTTAACAGGTGAAGACAAAAATATTATGACATCAGTTAATTTAATAATGTGTAAAGCACCATAGAAAATGCTTGTATTGTGGAAAACCTTTTAGTTTTAAACAGCAACAGGCAGAAAAAAGAAAACATGAGCAGGTACTTGTACAATACTGGTGTTGCACCAAATAGTGGTCACAAAGATCAACTTCACTGTGAAACAGTCAAGATTCAAAACATTTTCATATACATGGGAAAACATTTATACAAAGACAGGGCTGTCATTAATAACAACTGCTATAGACTTATAGTCAATAGTCAAGTGAAATGTTATTTAAAAGGACAGTTAATTTTTTTTTTCTTGTACAGCATTTGAAAATAAAGAACAAAGATTCATGCACTCATGCCTGACATTTCAATGTGAAACTAAGATAATTATACAATCTAAATTAAGAGCAGGGCTCCAAGTGTTTGTGTGCTCTTAGTATCTCTTGCCATCTGCAAGCTTGAGGAAACTACTTTTTTTTTTTTTTTGCTGCATGTTCAGTCCAAGTCCCAAGTTGAGATTTGAAAAAAAGCTCAGATTTTACGTGGATTCTCGAAGTTGTTCATACAGGAGTCTTGGAAACGTAGGTTCCCTTCGTCTGAACCTTTGACCCTCGTTCAGGATTTCTTCACAGGAAGACTGGAAATGATAAGAAATTAAATGAATGAAAGTGAACAGAGTAACATGCAGAACAGGTTGAGATTGAATTATCAAGTTCCAGTTCAAACATTGTTTATAAAATGCTAAACTTGTATTTCTAGTGGTCTCCAATTGCATCTGTCATGTGATCTTGTCAACAATGTTTTATGATATACTTAAAAGGGTTACTCCACCCCAAAATGAAAATTGTCATTAATCACTTACCCTCATGTCGTTCCAAACCCGTAAAAGCTTCATTCGTCCTCGGAACACAATTTAAGATATTTTGGATGAAAACCGTTTTGTGTCTGTCCCATTGACTGCCAAGTAAATAACACTGTCAAGGCCCAGAATCACTGACAAGCTACGCAATATTGCTTTCATTATCGCAGATGAATCGCCTTCGATAATGAACGCGATGTTGTGTAGCTTGTCTGTGAACTACAGCTCTGTGTATTAAATGCCGCACCATTTGAAAACAGGTGATGGAGATTTACCGCAAATCACGGAACCGGCTGTACTGACGAGATGCGCATGACTATCGCATGTGATGTATAATGAAAAGCATCGTCAAAATAGTCCATCTGCCATCAGTGGTTCAATCTGAACTTCATGAAGTGGCGAGAATAATTCAAAGAATAATTTTTGAACTTTTGTACGCAAAGAAAATAAAAATAACTACTTTATTCAACAATTTGTCGCATCTGCGTCACACTAGCGCCATTTTGGAGAATATCCGCTGAACACAAACTGTGTACACTGTTCTGTGTCAGCCGCACCGCATGGATACACTGTTTTTGTTAAATAACGACTTGTTGAATAAAGTCATTATTTTTATGTTCTTTGCATACAAAAAGTATTCTCGTCACTTCAAAGTTCAGATTGAACCACTGATGGCAGATGGACTGTTTTAACGATCTCCTTGCTACGTTTCTGTGCCTTGACCGTGGAAGGACCCTTGCTGTCTATGGAGGGTCTGAGAACTCTCAGATTTCATCAAAAATATCATAATTTGTGTTTCGAAGATGAACGAAGGTCTTATGCGTTTGGAACAACATGAGGGTGAGTAATTAATGACAGAATTTTCATTTTTGAGTGAACTAACCCTTTGATTATTTTCAACTAAACAGAAACACAACAAAAATGCTATATACACAGTTTCATTATGTCCCTTACATTTGTATGAATTCCAGCGTAGGTGCCATTCCTCTCTGGATGTTTTATGTTTAAAATAAAATGAAGAGAATGTGTAGCTCAGCCACAATGGGGGAGGAAATTATAACTTCTTGAATGACAGCAATCTGGAATCACCAATAACAATAAACAAATAAGCAATTATAAACAACATTGTAAATTCAGAAAGCCACTTCAAACATTGATTAAATCTTTCCAACACAAACAACTTCAATAACAAAGTCAACTGAATAAACGACTCGATGACAATTTTTTTGTCAGTATTGAACATCCCTAAAGGTAAATAAAAATGGAAGCATATGGGTAGCAACATTCAATTTGAAATGTTCAGTTTGAAATATGCAAAATGGCAATGTAGTTCTGTATTTTAATTTACATTTTGCCATACATGTGTCCAAAATTTAGTGCAAAATGATAATTCAGTTATATAATTTAGATTTGCCATTTTCTACACTAGTTTTAACATGCAAATTAAAAAGAAATATACTTTAACACTTTATACACTCTAAAAAACGCTGGGTTATTTTTTCAACCCAAATGCTGGGTTGAGACCGCTGGGTAAGGACGTTGGGTTGTTTTAACACAATTTTGGGTTGAAAATTAGTCTTCATCATAACCCAGCAGCGCTGGGTTGGGAACGCGGACCAGAAAGAGAGCACGCACGTCACGTCAACATCGGACGACACCAGTGCGAGAAGCCGCCATTTTCTCAGCCTGAAAGAAGCGAGAAGCGAGTGAAAGACGTTATGGTAAGTAAAGATTAAAAATGTAAAGTCATCCTTCATTGTTTGTGTCCGGGAGTATTTTGAGGTTTTATGGAAGGCGGAAATAGTCCGAAAAGAGCTTATATTAAAAAATACGCGGATGCGGTTTTCGCCTCAGAAACGGAGGTCTTAACGGCCTTTTTTACTGAACGGAAGAGATGCTTTTAATATAACGTCCGTGAGTGTCTTATGTCATATTTACATAATATTTTACAATATCTGCACTTTTTGAGGTGTTAATGGATGGTTATTATGCTAATTAGTTTTCTTATTTTTCGCGGTTAAACTCAATGTAGTTTCCTAAAGGAAACGGCGTTATGTAATAAAGACTAGCATAATTATTTTGAGGCTGATGATTGTTAAAAGTAATGTTTTGTATGTAATATTTCAGACTTGTTGAGCTTGTGTCTTCATTGTGCTCGCGCCGGGAGTTAAGGACACAGAAGCCTGCTTGTGTGAGGAGGCGATTTCCTCAGCTTCTTCAGAAGAGAGGGAAAGACGGTTTTAAGGCAAGTAAACTTCATAATTCCATGTTATCATTTTATTTTTTTACTAGGACTAAAAGAATGTTTGTTTTTTGTAGATGTTGAAAGCCAGAGACCTAGGCGAGCATCATTCTTTTGAGATTGATGTAAGTTATTTTTAGAAAATAAATGTTTCTGTTGTCTTCTGCCTGTTTACTTCACATTTTGATGCAACAACAGTGTGATTACGTGTTCATATTTTATGTATACCATTGATGTCTGTGTTTTTTTTATTGCAGAACACAAACCAACTTTGGAGTTGTCTGATTTGGAGAGTCATCATTCTTGGTCTTCCTTTCTTAAAGGAATAGTTCACACAAATATAATTTACTTGCCCTCATGTCATTCTAAACCTGTAAGACTTTTGTCTGTCTTTAGAACACAATTGAATATATTTTTAATTTTCTCTCATAATTTTTTGTTAATCCATTGAGAGTCTAGATAATCAGTATTTTCAAGCTTCAAAAATACAGAGTTATTGTAGAAGTAATCCATGACAATATTTATATATGAATAAATCTTAAATTTATATGATAGCGAACATGTCTGTTCAGAAGAAAATATTGGTCTCCCAGACTTGCAATGGAGGACAAAAATGAAGAGAATATTAAATATATTTATTTGTGTTCCAAACATTAGCAGAGTTTGGAACAACATGTGGGAAAGTAAATTATGACCATTTTAATTTTTTGGTGAACTAACCCTTTAAAGAGCAGCCCTCCACGTACATGGAAATTTGTGAGGTATGTGAATGTCATGACTTTTAATGTTTCAGTAAAGTAGTAGCTTTCTGAAAGCAGTATATTTATTTAAACAATATTACATGCCCTCACACTAGTGCTGCCATTATAGCATTCTAGAGCGCTGTGGTAGACAGACATTAAACAACCACACAAAGTGGTTGAAATTATAAAACAGATTATTTACCTATCCTTACTGATGTGGATGCACCTCTATCTGAAAATGGATAGTTTAATTAAATGTTTTCTTTTTTCAAATGTTTTCTCTTTATAGGCCACTGATGAAGAACAGGCGGTGACTGGGATGAATGCTGGTCAAAGAGGAGAATGACCTTTCCCCCAAACTGATGCAACAGTGGTTTTAAAGGAGGACGCTGCCCTGGATGTTGTAAAAGATGTGAAAGTGACGTGACATACGGCCAAGAATGGTGACCTATACTCAGAATTTTTGCTCTGCAGTTATCCCATCCTAAGTGCACACACACAGCAGTGAACACACACACACACACCGTGAACACACACCCGGAGCAGTGGGCAGTCATCTATGCTGCGGCGCCCGGGGAGCAGTTGGGGGTTCGGTGCATTGCTCAAGGGCACCTCAGTCATGGTATTGAGGGTGGAGAGAGAGTGCTGGACAGTCACTCCCCCCTTCTTCATGACTATATCAATTATGCTAAAGAGATCATGAAAATTGGCAGTGATGCATGATCTGTATTCAGGGACTATGAAACAAACTATAAGTGTATAATTTGTAAAAACCAAATGTTAAATGCTTGTTCTGTGTTGTTTAGTAGAAATGGAGTTTACACTCTCATTCATACACATGCTCACATTCTTTCTCACACATGCTTCTGTTAAATGTTATAATATCAGTGTTAATGTTGTGGTTTATTTGTGTACTCTCATGCCAGAATAGTTTGTAAAGAACTTAACTATTAACTAATTGTACAATTATTGTATAATAGTGCTTTTGAATGTCTTTTGAATAGTGAATAGTGCTTCTGTATATTTTTATACAATATATAAAATTTACCCCAAAAAAATCAAATTTGATCTTAAAAGTTATATTCAACAAATGTTCAATGCTTCGTTTATAAACTCTGTAGCTGTTAATGCCATACTTTTCTGCATTTCTTCTTACATGCATGTTACTTTTTGACTGTTTTCTCTTGTTGTTTTTAATAAATATTTATCTTTTGATACTCATTCTTTGTGTGTAAAAGTGATTTTAAAAAGATTTGTAGGTTTAATGCCTAGCTCGATTTGGGTTCATTTTAGCCTAGCAATGTAGTAATTTTAAACCATAAAAAAGCAACCCAGCATGCTGGGTTAAACATAATAACCCAACTTGTTGGGTTAAAATAACCCAGCGCTGGGTTCGTCCCTTTTTGACCCAGCGCTGGGTTGCCAAAATAACCCAAATTGGGTTGTTTTTAACCCAGCAGTTTTTAGAGTGCAAGTTGCAAAATTAAAACGAAAATGTATTATACAGATTGATTAGATAGGTTTAATATGTCCAAGCAAAAACTGTAGCAAAATTATCATTTAAATGCTGTTTTTCCTAAATGCATTTAGACTTAGGACACTTGGGATTGCATTTTCATCATCATACCGTGTGATAATTGTAGCAAAACACAGTGAGAATTTGAGGATGCATTCTGAGCCAAAGGTGCAGCAAAAGGGTAACAAAATATTGATTTAAATGTCTTTTATTTCTCTTAAATGCATTGACACTTACATATAAGACGTTTCAATAGCATTTTCCTTTAATACCTCATAATGAATATAAGTAAATGTGGAAAGCGTTTGGTTGACGGAGAATATTGACCTATTGTGCATCCTGTTGCGGAGCCTCACCTTGATGTAGCCTAACGATTGACAAGTCAGGGGCGTGTTGCATTTCAAATCCACATTAACTTTATATCCATAGCGAGGTATTAAATGAAAATGCAATTGAAACATCTTATATGTAAGTGTCAATGCATGTAAGAAAAATAAAAGACATTTAAAACACCATTTTGTTACCCTTTTGCTGCACCTTTGGCTCAGAATGCATCCTCAAATTCTCACTGCATTTTGCTACAATTATCACACGGTATTATGATGGAAATGCAATCCCAAGTGTCCTAACTCCCAAGTCTAAATGCATTTAGGAAAAACAGCATGTAAATGATAATTTTACTACAGTCTTGGCTTGTACATATTATTGCAACTTATAAAGCGTTAAAATGTTTTTATTTTGCATATTAAAACCAGTGTAGGAAATGGCAAATGTAAATTATATAATTGCATTTTTATTTTGCACTAAATATTGCACATATGTATGGGAAAATGTCAATTTAAATACAGAAATACATTGCCATTTTACATATTGCATTGCCATTTTGCATTTTACATTTCAGGTTGAATTTTACTACCCATATGCTTACATAAATAAAAACTGTAGTGTTAATAAACAAAACAATACAAACCCATGATAAGAATGCAGGGGGTGCTTGGGATGCACAATACAGCAGCAATAACGACCTGTCATTAGAAAAGAAAACAAAAGAATCACCATGAATGTCATGAACTGCTGTCCCTTTAAAACATCGACGCACATCTGACACATCCCAACTCTTTACATCAGTCAAGACATTTTAACTTTTTAAGACTGTCACTAGCCAAAAATGGTCATTTTGACATTATTTTGTGTGCTTTTGTCCGTGTAAGTGCGAGAGAGAACTCGGTGCGTTACTGACGCGCTGTCTGAAGCGCATTCTCTGCGCGTGCATCACGACGTATGTGTGCGTTCACAGACAGCGCGCCAGTAACGTTACCGAATTAACTTCTCGTGTGAGTGTGTGTTTAACATAAGACAATAAAATGTCTAACCCTACCTCATCTGGCAGAGAAGGTGCGTTATCCTTGAAGAATTCTGTGATGTCAGATCTAGTCGTATAATCTCTTTTAACTAATAAAAAAAGTCTTAATGGTATCTTCTTTTCTTGACAATTCCTCTGCCAGCTCCTGTTGAAGGCATAAAGTGCTCTAAACAGTAAACACAGTTGTACCGCACTTTATGTTAGATTTAACATTATCACAGCTGCTTTATCTCAGTAACGTTAATATGCCGGATGCTTTACGACACGCTCAGTAACAAATACACCGCATTAACAACAATTAAAAGTTAATAAACTTTTATTAATAAAACTGAAAGTGAGCACACTGTAACACGTAACTTACCTCCATGTCGAGTTAGATGTGACGGTGTGTTGAAAATGTTGAATGCGACGGCACCGACATTCATTTGCCAAACAAGGAAGACTTTTTCTACTAGGTTAACTTTACAGTTTGTTACATTTAACAAAATATAATTTACCACGAAAATGTAAGAACGGTTCCTCAAACCCGAAATACGACTTTAAAATGAAATTTTTACTGAGACTATCTCCGTGAATAATGGCGTCTGCTCAAGCACTGTTTTCGCGCCGAAAATCGACTGAGCTTCTTGTTCCCACAATGCAAAGCATAATTCACAAAATACAGGAAAACACATGTAAAAACCAAATACAGAAAATTCCTTCAAATTATTAGGTATTTTTCATAATTTTAAGGCCGTAAATATGCTAACATTTCTCAAATAGTGTAATAAATGCCTTAATTTTAGTTTGAATAGGTTAAATTAACCTCCTAGGGCTTAGTGGCCACATACGTGGACAGCACATTTTAGCTCTTATGTCCACAATTGTGTTCACTGCTGAATTGGTGGTGTTATGGACACGTATGGGGGTACTTACACTGCCATCTGGTGGTGTCAGAAGTTTATAACACACTACGGTCAAAATTCAAAGTGGCGGCGAACACAAGGGAAGATTCAAGTGGTAGCTCCATACACAAACGTCGACCAGGTAAGAAGTTCTGCCATATTTCATGGCTTATTCTGATTTAGACATTTATAAAAGCCTTGTATATTTGTCATGACATGCAAATTTGAAAAAAAAGTGTAAAACTAGCATCTTTGTAGGTCGCTAAACATGAAGTACACGTATGTGTACTTATGGACTGATGCTCCTCGAAACAGCTAATATGCTAGTAAACATGCACACATGTAAAATGGGAAAAAAGCTAGCTCTGATGCAGCTAAAAAGCTGTACATGGTCCCAATAAAATAAATAACAATTAAATCACTAAATACATACATAATTAGTTGGGTTGAAAATGTTAGTAAAAATGTAATATGCTAGTAAAAATGTGCACATGTAAATTAGCTTGCATATTATCCCATTGGAATAAATAACAAATAAATAATGCAAACCTACATACATACATGAAATTAATTTGTATTTGATTTTATCATGTTTTTATTTCCAGAGCGTTTTTCTTTGCAAAGAGCATTGGAGCTACTTGAGTTAATTGATGGAGACAACTCCGATTTGGACGTGTCTGACAACGATGATCCCATCCTGGATGGCAATTACCAACCATCACCACAGGAGGAAAGCAGCAGTGAGGACATTAGTGATGATGAGGACCCCATTGCTGAACCCACTGACCACAGCAGGACGCAAACATGCAGATAGTGCAGATAATGGTTAGCCAAGACCCAGCAGATATTTGTTTATTTTATGCAGTTAGGGCCTTAGGGCTATGTGAAGGATTGGAAGCAAAATGCTTATTTACAAAACTTGTTGACAGGTTCATGGACAGGGACAGAGACAGGTTCAGGGACAGAGACAGGCACAGGTACAGGTTCAGGTTCATCCCGCACTCTCAGACGTCGCCGTCAAAGTCAAGAGATTGAGGCTGATAGCTCAGAATATGACTTGGAAGAGTCAACACCAAGACCAAGACAAACAAAAAAAAAGAAAAAGGGAGACTCTGAACAAGGTGCTTGTTATTATTTTTGGCCTTCACACCTTGAGGGTAAATCTTCAAATTTCATATAAACTTCCACACAGATTCAAGTATTTTATGCACCAATACACCTCAATTGCTTACATGGGTAAAAATGTAACTTCCTACAATAAAAACTATTTTTATTCTGATTCTGGTTGTGCAGGACGTGGACTATGCTGGAAGGCTACTCCATTGACGCCAAACCTGGCAGAGTATCAGCATCAGGACGAAACTGATCTAGACAGACATGGCTGGACCCCACTAGACTATTTTGAACAGTACATAGATAGAGATTTGATGATGACGATTGCAGAATGCTCTAATATTATGTCACTGTCTAAGAGTGGGGAGCCACTTAACATGACGACAGATGAGATTTACCACTTTTTTGGTGCCTGTATTTTGATGTCCTGCATCCGATACCCAACCATTAGGATGTACTGGTCTAAAGCCTTGAAAATCACTGCCATCACTGACAAATTCACACGTGCCAGATTCTGAGGGGAGCAATAAAAGTGGTTATTGATCATGATGTGCCAGAAGACCTGAGAATGTCGGACAAATTCTGGAAGGTGAGGCCTTTTCTGGATCGGATTCTGCAAGGCTACTTGTCTCTGAATCGACCTGATTGCGCATCTATTGATGAGAAGATGATTCCTTTCACAGGAGCCTGTCCGTACAGACAATATCTGCCAATGAAGCCAAACCCAGTTGGCATAAATAACTTTGTTTGTGCTACAGCAGATGGCATTGTGCTTGACTTTGAGCTGTATCAAGGCACAGGTTAACTGATTGGGAAGGTCGAAGAACCAGAGGGCCTGAGTTTGGGAAGCTTAGTCATCGAGCGTCTGTGCCAAACTCTGCATCGTGGCACAAAGGTGTATTGTGACCAGTTCTTCACCACCATCAAAGGTGCGCAACGAATGATGGAGAAAGAGCTGTACATGACTGGTACAATAATGAAGAACCGACTCGCTGAAGCGAAGCATAAGTTACCCAGTGACAAAGCCATGAAAAACGCAGGAAGAGGTACCTCATCAGAAGTTTCCACTGAAGATGGAAAGTTGTGTGTAGTGAAGTGGTACGACAACAAACCAGTATTGCTGATGTCTGTTGTTCATGGTACACAGCCAGAAGACACCTGCCAGCGCTGGGACAAGAAAATGAAACAATATGTCACTGTCTCGCAACCAAGCATTATCCGTGAGTACAACAACAAGATGGGCGGAGTTGATTTGATGGATAGAATGATAAGTTACTATCGCATGAGCACCCGTACTAAGAAGTGGACAATGCGGATGGTAATTCACTTCACGGATCTGGCTTTAGCCAACAGCTGGCTACTCTACCGAAAAGACCATGCAATATGTGCTGGCCCAAAGACAAGACCCATCCAGTTCCTTCAGTTCCGCATGGAAGTGGCTACGATCCTCTTGGCCCAGCATCACGGTGCAGATGCAGACCTTTCGACACAGTCAGAGGAAGAAGAAGATTCAAACCAGGGAGTGAAACGTCATGTGACAGAGTTGCCCCATGTCTCGGTCCGCAGGAGGGCTAATGCCCACCTCCCAGAGATGATCGGCCTGAAAAATGCAATGTGCTGCAGACAACTAGGCTGCACTGGAAGAACCCGAGTGCGTTGTATGACCTGCAAAGTTTTTTAGGCTAGCCTATTTATTTTATTTCCCGCTTGGTCTCAGTTCTTTCTGCTCTGTGCTTTATATACCTGCTCTGTAAACAAAGTTAGTTAACCGATCATTAGCCGACAAGATTATGATAAATTAGAATTAAATTAGGCCTGATAATGGATAAGAGATTTTTTTTTTTTTTTTTTTTTTATTTTATCTTTAGGTCTATGCATAATTATGATACACAAAAGAACAAGATTCACACATCACATCACGCACCTGCGCTTTTTTGAATGAAAAGAATTAAACCCAGGATAAAGTCAAGCTACATACAAAAGAAATAAATACTCAAAATATATTTCACTTAGGGGCTTAACTAAATGAAAGAAAAAGCTGTTCCATGGTTAAACAGTTCAAATAATCGCGCTGGCGTCTCATGCACACACATGGCTATTCCTTAAAAATAACCAATGACTTTTTAAACCCTTTAACCAGGTCCTGGAGAGCCCCCAGTCCTGCAGAGTTTAGCTCCAACATTAAAAACTCACCTGCCTCTCTTTAACCCTAGATCTTTATTGGTTTGTTCAAGTGTGTTTGATTAGGGATGGAGCTGAAGTTACAGTGGCTCTCCAGGACAGACTTTGGCCACCCCTGGTTTAATCGAATTAAAATTCTTACTGTTGGTTTACAGTTAGGCTACACTGCATATAGCCTACTGCAGACCCACACCAAGCTTTGATAGGAGCACTGAGTGTTACGGATTCACAGTGTAAATAGCTGCTGCCTTAATTTTATTTTGGATATGCTAATAATAATAATAATAAATAATAAATAGCCTAATAATAAAGAAAGGAAGAATATTAGGCTACATATTGGCCTGCATGGTATGTGCAGTATGGGTTAATATAATAATTCTTAATTCTGCACTTTCTTAAATTCAAAACATTTTATTAATGCATTCATAATATCCGTTTCTGAATATCCAAGGTTGCTATATGGTCACGCAGGTTCCTGCATTAAACGCATGGCCACGAGAAATAAATGTTCTCTCAACATAAAAAGTCATGTTCCCCTGATCATGTCCCCATACCTGCCAGCTTTTTGATCATTTTGTCTTGAAACACATTAGGCCCACATATAATTATCACAGAAACAAATCCACAGTGGATCCATGGCAACAAGTAGCCTAGTGGTGTTTTCGTAATCAGCGTAACCTATTTGAAGGAATCCGCATTGAACTCACTCATTAAGACAGTGACTTGGTGCAGTGTAAATGCATTCAGTAATGATGTCTCTGATGGCTTTTGTTGACACTGGTTGGATTTTTAATAGTAACAGTACTTTATTATTTTAACTGAATGTATTGACTGGAATTAAGAACGTGGCATTACATATTCATGATGCATGCATTTAATACGTTTTTTTTTTTAAATGCCCCTGGACATCAGTTTACTGGTTTGTTTCTGATGCTGTCAATGTTGTTTTTGGTTACATAAAAAAATGCAGTTAGCTTAAAAAGCTGAGGGCACACAACAGGTACTGTTTGGATGAGCATGATGCTTGTGCTCAATGCATGGCATGTGTGTTTCACTAGCTCCGTTCCCATGGACACCTTTTGTTTGACCTAATTCTGGATATTTCAAGCCTTAGACATGTGATTAATCTGTATCTAAAGCCGTGTCTACACCAAGAGAAGCCATTATAATCAGTTGATGCGGTGACTGTCCACACGGGAAGTGGCGCGAGGCGACAAATCTTCTACAGTAACCTCCTTCTATTCCCAATCTTGGAGACATGCTTTGTAGGCTATGCATTGAACTACATTGGCTATGCGTTCCACACGAAGGCTATAGAATCTAGCGAACGTGTTAGGGGTCGCCCAACCCGCAGCTCTACAAATATCTGCCAGCGAGGCGCCACGAGCCAACACCCAGGAAGATGCAACACTTCTAGTAGAGTGGGCTCTCAACCTGAACGGCCAAGGCACACCCCGTGCCTGATAAGCCAGGGTGATGGCATCCACTATCCAGTGGGCCATCCTCTGCTTGGAGACGGCATTCCCCTTCTGCCGGCCTCCGTGACAGATAAAGAGCTGGTCTGAGGTCCTGAAGCTTTGCGTTCTGTCAACGTAGCATCTCACTGCTCGGACGGGACAAAGCAAAGCTAGGGCTGGGTCTGCCTCCTCCGAGGGCAGCGCTTGCAGGCTCACCACCTGGTCCCTGAAGGGAGTGGTGGGAACCTTGGGCACATAGCCGGGCCGGGGCCTCAGGATTACCTGGGAGTCAGCCGGCCCAAACTCTAGGCACGAATCGTTGACCGAAAATGCGTGCAGGTCCCCTACCCTCTTATGGATGTCAATGCGAGCAGCAGCAGAGTCTTCATTGAAAGAAACTTCTGCTCAACTGTCCGCAAAGGCTCAAATGGGGCCTGCTGTAGTGCTGTGAGCACCAGAGACAGGTCTCAAGAAGGTATAGAGGGGGAGTGTGGAGGATTTAATCTTCTCGCCCCCCTAAGGAACCTGATGATCAGGTCATGCTTCCCCAGCAACTTCCCGTTCACAGGGTCATGGTTAGCAGCAATTGCAGCCACATAGACCTTAAGGGTGGAGGGAGACAGCATTCGCTCCAGCCCTTGCTGCAGAAAGGACAGCACGACTCTGATCGGGCACTTCCGGGGGTCTTCTCGGTGAGAAGATCGCCACTCGACGAACTGGTTCCACTTCAAGGAGTAAGCATGTCTCGTAGACGGCACTCTCGCCGAAATGATGGTGTAAACTACCCCTTGGGGTAGGTCACCTAGAACCTACACGTCCCATCCAGGGACAGACATGAAGTTTCCAGAGGTCTGGATGCGGGTGCCATAAGGTGCCCGTCTCTGAGTCAGTAGATCCTTCCTCAGAGGAATCTGCCAAGGAGGGGCTGTCACGAGGAGCATCAGTTCTGGGGACCAAGTCCGAGTGGGCCAATACGGTGCCACGAGCAAGACCTGCTCCTCGTCCTCCCTGATCTTGCACAGTGTCTGTGCGAGAAGGCTCGCTGGGGGGAACGCATACTTGCGAAGGCCCCGCGGCCAGCTGTGTGCCAGTGCATCCGTGCCAAGTGTTCCCTCGGTCAGCGAGAAAAACAACTGGCAATGAGATGTTTCTAGGGACGCAAACAGGTCTACCTGAGCTGGCCCGAAACGTCTCCAAACCAGCTGGAACGTCTGGGGATGGAGTCTCTACTCTCCAGGGAGCGCAGCTTGTGACAGCTCGTCGGCTGCCCGGTTGAGCAAGCCCGGAATGTGAATGGCATGAAGCGACCTCAGACGCTTCTGACTCCAGAGGAGGAGGTGGCGGGCGAGTTGCGACATGCGACGGGAGCGTAGACCACCTTGTCGGTTGATGTACGCAACGGTCGCAGTGTTGTCCGTGCGGACCAGTACGTGCTCACCTCGTAGGCGGCTCTTGAGACGGATCAAGGCCAGGCGTACTGCCAGCAACTCTAGGCAATTGATGTGCCAGTGCAGTTGGGGGCCCGTCCAAACCCCTGACACTGCAAGCCCGTTGAACGTGGCACCCCAGCCAGTGGTGGAGGCATCCGTGTAAACCACAGCATGCCTGGAGACCTGTTCCAAGGGCACTCCCGCACAAAGGAATGAGAGGTCTGACCACGGGGTGAGGGTTTGGCGGCAGGCCGGTGTGACTTGGACCCAGTGAGTGCCGCGTTGCCACACCCACCTCGGGATTCGGCCATGGAGCCAATGTTGTAGCGGTCTCATATGAAGCAGCCCCAACGGCGTAACTGCCGCCGTAGCTGCCATATGCCCCAGGAGCCTCTGAAATTGTTTCAGTGGGACCACTGTCCTGCTCTTGAACGTATTCAAGCAGTTCAACACCGACTGAGCACGTTCCTGCGTGAGGCGTGCTGTCTGACTGACCGAATCCAACTCCATACCGAGAAAAGAGATCCTCTGCGTCGGGGAGAGTTTGCTCTTTTCCCAGTTGACCCGAAGGCCCAACTGGCTGAGGTGTGAAAGCACCCAGTCCCTGTGTTCGCACAACTGATCCTGAGACTGAGCCAGTATGAGCCAGTCGTTGAGGTAGTTGAGAATGCGAACACCCCGTTCTCTCATGGGAACAAGGGCTGCCTCTGCAACATTCGTGAAGACACGGGGCGACAGGGACAGCCCGAAGGGCAGGACCTTGTACTGATATGCCCGTCCTTCGAACGCAAACTGCAGGAATGGCCTGTGGTGCGGAAGGATCGACACATGGAAGTACGCGTCCTTCAGGTCGATCGCTGCAAACCAATCTCGGGGACGGATGCATCCGAAGATACGTTTATGCATGAGCATCTTGAACGGAAGCTTGTGAAGGGCTCGGTTCAGGACGCGCAGATCCAAGATTGGTCTCAACCCACCGCCTTTCTTGGGTACAATGAAGTAGGGGCTGTAAAACCCCGTCCTCATATCGGCTGGAGGGACCGGCTCTATCGCATCCTTCGCCAGGAGGACTGCGATCTCTGCTTGCAAGACAGGAGCATCTACCGCCTTCACTGAAGTGAAGTGGACGCCCCTGAACTTGGGAGGACGCCGGGCAAACTGAATCGCATAGCCAAGTCTGATGGTCCGACGGAGCCAACAAGACGGACTGGGAAGCGCTAACCAGGCTCCCAGAAACTGTACAAGTGGCACCAACGGGACCACCGACGTACCCGCGGTGGGGCAGCAAGGGGGAATGCAGGGACCCTGTTCGGGCGTCTCGATGCCGGTCCGAAGCAGGGTCAGAGTGTGCGCAACACCTACCCGAGTCCTGGAAGAGGGTGCATGAGTAGTACGATTGATTGCACTCTCGAACCGCCCACAGCTGCTCACTGGCGAGAGAGGAGGGTGAGTGTGAATCAAGACTGGCTTGTCCACAACTCCCCAACCCCTCTGGGGACCCAGAGATAGAGGAAACTGCTCTTTTATCGAGTTTTTGGGTACCACTGACCGTGAGGCCAGTGGCGGGGAAAAAAGAAACAAAAGATTCTCCGCCCGGCCCTCCTCCGGGGGAGGGAGTGGTGCGTTCACCATCTCCCGAAGAGCATCCTCCTCCATCTCCAGGTCGCCCGTCTCAGGGCCTCTTGCTCTTACGCTTGCCACCAGGTTTGGCGGGGGCCTGGATGGGTGGGGCGGCTGCCCTGCGACCGGCTCCACGGCGCTGCTTTGCTGGAGGCTGCTGCGTTTGCTGCGCGGTAGCAGGGGCGGCGGCAGGGGGCTGCCCTCAGCAACGAGTAGACTGAGGTGCTGCCACTGGCGGCCGGGTGGAGGCAGCAGCTGCACGCCGGGGCAGGATGTGCCTAATGGCCTCAGTCTGCTTCTGTGCAGCGGAGAACTGCGTCGCTGAAAAGGCCGGTCTGGGACACAGGGGCATTCAAGAACCGCATCTTGTCCGACTCCCTCATGTCAGCCAGACACAGCCAGAGATGGCGTTCCTGGACCACCATAGTGGACATCGCACGGCCCAGAGACCGCGCAGTGACCTTCGGCGCTCGTAGAAACCAATCGTCCAACCTAGAGGTTTCGGTACGCGGTGGAGGTTTCCACTCGAGCCCGACCCTTTCGGCGGCCCGGGCAAGCATAGCCACCATCTCTGGATCCATATCCGTATCTGGCACCGCTGACTGCCCTGAAGGTGGCAGCGGTGCCGAATCATCATCTCCAGAAAGGTCTGGCTCACCCTCCGATGCAGCGATCGACATCCGATCGCCGAGGGAAGCACCAAAGGATACAAGTGGTACCCCTCTAGAGGGTCCAGCCAGTTCCCTCGGCAGCTCCACAGGCTGCGTACAGTTACTAAGTACAGTTACTAAGATCGAACCATCACAACATGGCTTTATGAGGAACAGATCAACGGACACTGCCTTGATTCAAATTATGCAGCTCTGGCATGAAGCACTTAACAGCTCTCTCAAAATGGATATACATGCTGTTTTTGTTGACTTCACTCGAGCTTTTGACACAATTGAACATAGTCGACTGCTACATTCCTTAGCTGACTTGCATGTCAGACGACCCCTTTGGCTTATTGTAAGGAGCTATCTGAGTAACAGAGAGCAGAGGGTGAAGTGGGGCTCTTGTGTGTCTAACTCCTTTCCAGTTCCAGCTGGTGTTCCTCAAGGTGGACTTTTATCCCCTCTGCTTTTTGTCATATGCATAAATAGCCTGGATTCATATTTGCCACCTCCGGTAATACCTGTGAAATTTGCTGATGATCTAACAATCACAGAGTTTCTAATGGGATCTTTACCTGGACTCACTCAGAAGGCCTTGGATTCTGTAGTGGAATGGGGACAGGAATTTACATTGGCATTGAATGGAGAGAAGACCGTGGACATGGTAATTAGTGCCAGGAGAGAGGATAACATTCCCTCCCCCCCTCTCCTGTTATCTCAAGACATGCAATTAGTAGAGTTTCCACCTTTAAATAGTTCAAATATCCTCTGACTTGTCATGGGATGCCTACGTTAAGTACATGATTTTGAAGGTGCACCCCATAATATACTATCTTTGCGCTGCAAAAAAAGCGGGACTTCCTCGTGGCGTTCTAGTGCAAGTATACTTGACTTTTATACGGCCAGTTCTCAAGTATGCTAGTCCAGTATGGGGTGGTCTACCTAAAGGTCTCTCTGAGGAGTTGGAGAGGATCCAAAAGCGATGCGGTCGGATAATAGGCATTCCTACTTCAACTCTCCCAACATTGAGTGAGAGGCGTGAGGAAGCCACCATACGTACTCTTACTAAAATACTCAAGGACAGTTCATCACCACTGCAATGTTTCCTGCCTATGGCCCCAACACCTATTTATTCTCTTCAGCGGCAAAAGACATTTGTTGTACCCAGGAGTAAAACTAAACGTCACAATCTTTCCTTTATTCCCCGTGCTTTAAAATTGTTGTATGGATAACTTACAGGTCCCTCATTAGGATGCTTTTTTCTGTGAATCTGTGTTATTCATATATATGTGCATGTGTATGCATGTATGTGTGTATATATATATTATATATATATATATATATTTTTTTATAATGCTATGTTTTATTTGTTTCATATTAAGTAATGATTGTCTTGGAGTATGTGTATGTTTGACACATTTCAGGGTTTTGTGCTACAATATCCTGTCATGTCAAACTTTAAATAAAACTAAAACTAAACTAAACTAGATCTCTATCTTTAAGCCCTTTCAAGCCACAAGCTTTTGAAATCTTGATGTCAAAATCCAGCATTTTTTCCAAAAAACCCTGGTGCCTAAAGGGTTAAATCAAATCATGATATGGACTAGCATCTGTAAATATTAAGCCGCAAAAGTCGATTTAAATATGAATCCTGCATGTTCTGCACGTCTCTGTGTGAATGGAGCAGAAGCGCGGTTTTGTTTACCACATACACAGCGTGGCGCTCGCGGTGATTTCAGCGTCTGCCGTCTCAATGAGGACATAAACGCTTGAACAATATCTGCAAAACTGATCTGAGAGTCACTTCACGAGCATTTTACCATTTCATTTGAGTAAAACTAGCGTCATATCATATACACACAGAACTTTAAAGGTATTCACGGCAACCCGTCAAAAAAAAAAGGTTTGGTTTATCTTATTTAAGACATTGTGCCAGAAATAGCTATATTACTATTATTTAGTAGAATGTACGTAATACTACTACTACTACTGAAAAATAATAAAACTTTATCTTTTTAAGAAATAATCACAACATATTTTAATTTTAATAGTAAATCGCTTTATTTGCCAAAAATGTAAATGTTTAATTTCCATTAATTAAAATATAAATTCCATCAATGTTTTCTGCCTTCATCTGATAACCAGTAAAATGTAAATACACAACACATAATTTCTGAGGGGGGGGGATTTCATAAGGCTACTGTAAGAATAAATAAAAATAGTTTGTATGCATTCAAATAATCAGACGTGCTGATGCACAGAATTTGGTAACAATAAAACATAAGGTGAGAAGAAAATAAAACATTTCTTACGACCCTAAACATGTCATTTTTGTTACACTTTTAATAAATTAATGTTAAATTGTATAAGTTTCATGATTTGAATTAATTAGGCATGCTTTTTTGATTAATGCATTTTAATTTGACCATTAAAAATGAGTCCAGAAAAATTAAAACAGAAAAAACAGAATTTAGAAAAAACTAAATGGAATTTGTTATTTCATAGGGCCCTAATAAATGAACATACTTTAAAGAACTTGAACTTTTCTGTTTTGCAAATCCTTTTTTTGATTGATCTTAGGAAATATTCTAATATCACAATCTCTAATCATCAAAATTAAAACATTTCAAAAGTTTTTATTTTTATTTTTTTATTTACATGTAATGAATCTAGAATATGAAAGTTTCACTTTTTTAAAAATAAGTTACAAGAAAAATTTAGCTTTTTCACGATATTAATTTTTTTGAGATGCACCTGTATATCGTGTATGTATTATTTATCTTGTATAAGATGCATTTGGTTGAGTTACGCTGCAATAAAGTGATTCATTGTAGTACTGCGGTGATTATCTCTTCAGACGTGTGTGTGTGTGTGTGTGCGAGTGACGTGTATTTGTGTGTGTGTGTGTGTGTGCGAGTGACATGTATTTGTGTGTGTGTGTGTGCGAGTGAAGTGTGTGTGTTGGTTAGTGTGCATCAATCAAAGCAGTGCATTAAAACGGTGATTAAAATGACAGTTTTACTGCAAACCTGCCAGCCAATCAGAATCCAGTATTCAGACAGACCATAGTGTATATATACTGTAAAAGACTGACTGCTGCTGGAAGAGGTGGATGATGGGACAGCAGTCACACACAGCTACAGCTGGAGAGGAGAGAGAGATAGAGTCAGTTCAGTAGATTATTAGGAGCCCATGACTAACACTAACCCAGTGCTTTTGGTAATATATTGTATAATCGTCACCGTCTGTTTGATTACATGTAATTTAACTAAGTGCATGATTTTTACTGTACATTTCTGCCACTAATAACCTACTCCAACTTACATTTTCGGACGTTACTCGGGACACTTTCTAACCGGCATGCCTCTCGCGGTGATCGGTTCTGCGCAGATCTCAAACCAGCCTAACTGCAGAACAAAGATCCAGGGGGATCCACATCCAGGGGGTGGAGACGGGTAGGTTTAGGGGTGGAGAAGGGTAGGTTTAGGTATATGTAAGGTGGGAGGAGTCGGATCTGGATCCAACCACACCCGCTGGATCTTGTGTTCTGCAGTGAGGACCATCTCGATTTAAAGGGATTTAAATTTAAATCCCACTAAAAAAATCACACCCCGAAAAAATGTCAGCCTTTACTGCCGAGTCCCTTTCACCCCAAAATGGCGGAAGCGCAGGGCTACTGTTAGCATCACACGCTAGCTGTTCTCTCTGGCTGTATAATGACACACAAACCAGACAAACTGAGCCACAAACTCTCAGAGAAGAGATTTTAACAGCAGAATAACTCACCTTTCATATAATAATCGCTTTAAACAGCTCCACATCACAGAGAACAGGCGCAGAGCTCACTTCTGGTCCAAACAGGAAGTTACCATCACCCTCATGACACCCGACAAAGTAAAAGTCCCAAATATTGTATTTGGAGTTATGTTAAAATTCTTGTAGTGTTCAATCATTTTTCAATAAAAAAAATCCCAAACATATGACTGCTGTACATTCACAAAAATATAATAATAATAATAATGATAATAATAATTTAAAGGAATATCATACAACAACTGTATATGTTTCATTAATTTATACAGTTCTGTTGTGCAGTATATTTGACAAAAAATAACAATGAATTTTTTTTTTTGTAAATTAATTATGTTTTAATTTGAATATATTTTAAAGAATTTCAAAAGTGTCTAATACTTAATTTCATTAGACATATTATTTTATGTTAAACTGGTATGTAATGAAATGAAATGTAGAACAGAGTTTATAGAGGAATGAAATTAAGACCTTCAGCCGTGTGTCTGAGATCTCTGAACATTTCTACACTCTTATATAATATTCTCATTAAAGACTGTTAAAACACACACATATATATATGAGAATATAGATCAGAATGTGTTCTGTGACACAGGTTTAGTGCAGGTTATTATATTAAAGATCATGTGTTTGTGTATCTGGTTTATGAATTGATTCATGATTAATGGTTGTGATGTGTTTTATCTTCATCAGATTCCCATCAGTTCACTCTGGATCCGAACACAGCATATAAACACCTCCATCTGTCTGAGAACAACACAGTGATTACTAACACTGGCACAGATCAGCGGTATCCTGATCATCCAGACAGATTTGATGAGTGGCAGCAGGTGTTGTGTAGAGAGCGTGTGTGTGGACGCTGTTACTGGGAGCTGGAGTGGAGTGGAGAAATGTTTATATCAGTGTCATATAAGAGCATCAGGAGGAAGGGATGGGGTAATGAGTGTGTGTTTGGACGTAATGATCAGTCCTGGAGTTTGATCTGCTTTCCCTCCAGTTACTCATTCAGACACAATAACATAGACACTGATCTCTCTGTGAAGCCCATCATCAGCAGAATAGGAGAGTATGATGAAGATATCAGTAGAATAGGAGTGTTTGTGGATCACAGAGCAGGAACTCTGTCCTTCTACAGCATCTCTGACACAATGAGCCTCATCCACACAGTCCAGACCACATTCATTCAGCCACTCTATCCTGGGTTTATGGTTTGGTCTGGATCAGTGAAACTGTGTTGATGAATCAGAGAGATTCTACCCAGAATGCTTTGAGCTGCAGATCAATCAGTGACAGATGTTATAGAGTCTCTTCATCACATTAATATGAACATGAATCAGAATAAATGTGTGTCAAAGATCAGTCATTCATTCAGAAAATATTCATATGATTTTTCTGGATTGTTTTTGTGCACAAATAATAAAACACAATGACTAATCATCTTGAGATCAGATTGTAATTGATGAATATGTAATATGTAATCTATATTTCTAGTGTCTTACTGTAAAGATGCTTTGAATCAGTCTTTACTGTACAATAAAGCTGATGAATGTCTGAATGATTTATGAATCATGAATATAATCGATTCCTCACGAGACACGAGACAAAATATAACATTAATCACTGCATTTAATCAAATATAGTTATTATAACTACAGTAAAGACATATGACATTATTACCAGATCTCCTTCAGAGAAAGAAAATGACAGAATATTTATTTTAAAATATTTAATAATATTTACTAAATATTTACTTTTTTCTTCTGAGTTTGAAAATGTTTTAATGACAATAGATTAACCAGAAAAATCATATATTTTAATTACTTAAACATAAAAATGTGTTAAACATGTAAAAGCTTTGCTGATTGATTTGAACAAGTGTAAATATATAATGCAGATATTACTTTAGCTGAAGTATTTGTGTCAATACTGGAGTCCTTTTTATTGATTTAACTATTATTTGAATTATAACAAACAAATAAAGAAATGTTACAATTACATTAATCCTACTGTACTGTAAAATAAAAACTATGTATTATGAATAATAACAATAACAACAATAATAATAATCGTAAACAACCATTGTTTTATTGTATTATTATTATTATATAATTTATAACAAATAAAAATAATTATTAAAATAAAACAACAATAAAAATATGCCACAATTACAATAATCATATTGTACTGTAAAATAAAAACTATTTAATAATAATAATAATAACCAAAATATGAATTTTATTTTATATTAATTTTATTATTAAAAGGAATAAAATGTATTCCTATAAAAAGGAAATGTTACAATTGCAATAATCCTACTGTACTAAAAAAAACAATGGGCATTTATAAATAATAATATCCTAAATATTTTTGTTATTTATTAGTTATTTAGTTAGTTAGATAATGTTATTATAAAAAATTACCCAAAACCATAAAAGTAAATATTACTATACAACAAAAACTCAGTATTCAGTAGTAATAATAATAATATAATTGTATTTTATTACTATTTAAAGTACAACAAAATAAAAACATTTGTTACAATTACAATAATCATATTCCACTGTAAAAAAAACTCAGTTTTTATTATTATTATTATTGTTATTATTATAAAGAAGAAGAATTGTATTATTTAAATCAGAACCATAAAAAATCATACGATAATATTGCAGTAATTGTACTGAAAAATAAAAAGTGAGTAATAGTAAAATGTTTTTAATTGTTATTTAAATAATAAAATAAAATTATAAGCAAAAAAAAAACAATAAAATAAAAGTATAAAATACGATAATAATAATAATATAATGTTATTTTATTATCATTTAAAGTACAACAAAATAAAAACATTTGTTACATTTACAATAATCCTATTCCACTGTAAAAACAAAACTAAACTAAAATTATTATTATTATGAAGAAGAATTTTATTATTTATTATTATTTATTTATTATAAGTTAATATTGCAGTAACTGTATTGTAAAATAAAAAGTGAGTAATAGTAAAAAAAAAATTGTTATTTAAACAATAAAATTAAATTATAATAAATAAAAAATTACAAAATAAAAGTATAAAATGCGAGTATAATAATAATAGTAAGAACAATAGATTTTATATATATTTAAATGATAACAAATCAATAAAGGTCACAATTGCAATTATGATATTATACTATAAAATAAAAAACGAGTATTTAAAAATAATAATAAAAATATATATATTTTTAATGTATTTATAAATTATAACAATTAAACAAGTTCATCAAAAAATCATATTGAACTGTAAAATAAAATGTCAGTATTTAGTAGTAAAAATAATAATAATACATTTTATTTTATTATTTAAATAACAATTAAAAGAAAAAAATACTATTGATAGTTCATTTTGCAGTAATTGTACTGTAAAACAAAAAGTGAGACAATAACAATATCAAAATATGAATTTTATTTGTATTAATTTTATTATTTTCAGTATATCAAAAACGAAATGTTACAAATACGTTACAAAAGAAAAACTATGGGTTTTTAAAAATAATAATATCCTACATATTTTAGTTATTTATTTACTGTTTATTATAACAATTACCCATAACCATAAAAAGTTACTATAAAATAAATACTCAATGATAATAATAATAATAACAACAAAAATAATAATTATTTTATTTTATTATTTAAAGTATAACAAATTAATAAAGATTTGTTACAATTTTTTTATAATTGCAATAATCATATGGTACTGTAAAATAAAAAAAACAGTATTTGATAAAAAATAATAATAAATATTATTATTATTTAAATAACAATGACCCCCCCCTCTGTCACCCTGACTGACATGACAGTATGGTGTATAAATCAAAAGATCAAAGCAGATGTTTGATTTGATGGATTTATGACTGGATTTATGATGTTTTTACCTCTCACCTGTGCCGTGACGTTTTTATGGCGTTCCTTCCTGAGCTGTAGCTAGCTTCCAGTCTGGAGGTGTTGGGTTCTTCTTGATTGTGGAATAATGGCATTTTCTTCACTACTTCAATGTATGAATTCATCAATATATTGTTAAAAATAAAAGGTTGAATCACTCGTTATCCATTACAAGTCTTTTTTAAAATTTCAATCAATTGAATAAAAAGAAAACGAGTAGCTGAATAGAATGTACGAATGTAGACAGAAATAATTATTAAGACATTATCTTGTATCTTATATCTGATATAAACTAGGATAGTATTACTAATATAACGTAAATGTCTCGAGGTGATGATTACGGATTAAAGCAATATTTAATTTAATCAAGCAAATTCACATACATATTGATGAATATGAACAAAGACAAGCCAAGAACACAAAGAGCTTGCTAACGTTACAGCAGTACTGTTTGCAAAAAAACAAAACAAAAAACAAAGACACTCACACACAAAACTTTTACAATCACACATGACAATACAATACGAATTGTGATGTAAAAAATGAAACCGTGGTTCAGAACAACACAAACAAATTATAGAAAGATAAAAACACAACAATTTCCATACTACTACAAGTCTCAAGCAATTTTTTGGTCTAGTTTCAGAGTCGGCCTACTACAGTGGAAAACTTTGTGATTTATACAGTACGTGTCTTCAAGTAATGAGGTGTTAAACCTGTGGAACAGTAACAAACAATATTCAACATACATTAGAATCCAAAACTTTAATGTAACTGTGAGCTTGTTTCACATTCTGTAGATTAACTCAAGTTCAAGTCAAGTTTCAAGTTTTATTTGTCACATACACGACTATACAGAGATTGTATAACCAGCAGTGAAATGTGAGTCGGGTCCGCTCCATGGACAGTGCAAATATTGTAGAATACAACACAAGGGAAGTATGCATAAAATAAAATGAATACAAAATAAGATATAAAGCACAGAATATAAAATATAAAGTATAAAAGAATGTGCATGACAGTATGCTGTAGAATTAAATATTAAGATAGGCATGACTGTACGAGAGAGGAATGTGCAAACAGGTTGAACATGGTTGACATGAGCAGCAATCACAAAAAAATAAATATATAAAAAATAAGATATCAAGATATCAAGACACAGAAAGTGTTGTGTGCAAATGACACTGTCAGTATGAGGTAGAGAATAATGAGTGTGAGTATCTTACTGATTGTGAGTGATTAATAAGTGAAGTAATGATGATGTTAAGAGGCTGAGTTGAGTTAAGGAGTCTGATGAGAAGGTCCTCACTGCAGAACACAAGGGGCGGAGTTGGATCTAGATACAGTCTTTGCCTGGCTTTCTTAACCTGTGTTTGAATGTGTGTCGTCCAAGTCAGGTCAGGTTAGAAGGATTATCCTTTTATTATCTTATAATGTATTTGTTCATGTTTCTTGCAAACACTCGCGACATGATTGACCAGATTCTGAGAATAGTCTTCCTGTAGTGAATAGTCTTCTTGAAGTGCTTTCCTGTAGCTCAAATGGTAGAGCATGGCGCTAGCAACGCCAAGATCATGGGTTCGATTCCCAGGGAAAGCAAGAGCTGATAAAATGTAAAACTGTAACTTGAATGCAATGTAAGTCGCTTTGGATAAAAGTGTCTGCTAAATGCATAAATGTCAATTTCTCAGCATATCCAACAGCTCAGAACAACTTGATGATGTAACAGAAACTATGGACTCTCTCTTTTCTAGCACTTTAGATACAGTTGCTCCTTTACGCTTAAGGAAGATTAAGGAAAAGAGTCCAACACCGTGGTATAATGAGCACACTCGCACTCTAAAGAGAGCAGCCCGGAAAATGGAGCGCAGCTGGAGGAAAACAAAACTAGAGGTATTTCGTATAGCTTGGTGGGAAAGTACCCTATCCTACAGAAAAGCATTAAAAACTGCTAGATCCGATTACTTTTCATCTCTTCTAGAAGAAAACAAACATAACCCCAGGTATTTATTCAATATGGTCACTAAATTAACGAAAAATAAAGCATCAACAGGTGTTGGCATTTCACAACAGCACAGCAGTAATGATTTTATGAACTACTTTACTTCCAAGATTGATACTATCAGAGATAAAATTGTAACCATGCAGCCGTCAGCTATATCATCACATCAAATAGTGCACTATAGATCCCCTGAGGAACAATTCCACTCATTCTCTACTATAGGAGAGGAAGAATTGTATAAACTTGTTAAATCATCTAAACCAACAACATGTATTTTAGACCCTATTCCATCTAAACTACTAAAAGAGGTGCTTCCAGAAGTCATAGATCCTCTTTTGGCTATTATTAATTCATCATTGTCATTAGGATATGTCCCCAAAACCTTCAAATTGGCTGTTATTAAGCCTCTCATTAAAAAAACACAACTTGACCCCAAAGATCTAGTTATTTACAGACCGATCTCAAATCTTCCTTTTCTGTCAAAGATACTAGAAAAGGTAATATCCTCACAATTATATTCCTTCTTAGAAAAAAATGGTATCTGTGAGGAATTCCAGTCAGGATTTAGACCGTATCATAGTACTGAGACTGCTCTCATTAGAGTTACAAATGATCTGCTTCTATCTTCTGATCGTGTTTGGATCTCTTTATAAGTTCTACTGGATCTTAGCGCTGCGTTCGACACCATCGACCACAACATTCTTTTAAATAGACTAGAAAACTTTGTTGGCATTAGTGGAAGTGCCTTAGCATGGTTCAAATCATACTTATCTGACCGCCATCAGTTCGTAGCAGTGAATGAAGAGGTATCATATCGATCACAAGTGCAGTATGGAGTACCTCAAGGCTCAGTACTAGGGCCGTTACTTTTCATGCTTTACATGTTACCCTTGGGAGATATTATCGGGAAACACGGGGTTAGCTTTCACTGTTATGCCGATGATACTCAGCTCTATATTTCTTCACGGCCTGGTGAAACACACCAAATTGAGAAACTAACGGAATGCATAGTCGATATAAAAAACTGGATGACGAGTAATCTCTTACTGCTAAATTCTGAAAAAACAGAGGTGTTAATTATCGGACCTAAAAACCCCACATGTAATAACTTAGAACACTACCTAACACTTGATGGCTGCTCTGTAAATTCTTCTTCTTCATCAGTCAGGAACCTAGGTGTGCTGTTTGATAGCAAACTTTCTTTTGAAAGCCATGTTTCTAGCATCTGTAAAACTGCGTTCTTCCATCTCAAAAGCATATCTAAATTGCGACCTATGCTCTCAACATCAAATGCAGAAATGCTAATTCATGCGTTTATGACCTCAAGGTTAGACTATTGTAATGCTTTACTGGGTGGTTGCTCTGCACGCTTGATCAACAAACTACAGTTGGTCCAAAATGCAGCAGCTAGAGGTCTTACTAGAACAAGGAAGTATGACCATATTAGCCCGGTTCTGTCAACACTGCACTGGCTCCCTATCAAACATCGTATAGATTTTAAAATCTTGTTAATTACTTATAAAGCCCTGAATGGCTTAGCTCCTCAGTACTTGAGCGAGCTCTTATCGCATTATAGTCCTCCACGGCCGCTGCGTTCTCAAAACTCTGGCCATTTGATAATACCTAGAATATCAAAATCGACTGCGGGCGGCAGATCCTTTTCCTATTTAGCTCCCAAACTCTGGAACAATCTACCTAACACTGTTTGGGAGGCAGGCACACTGTCAGTTTAAATCTAGATTAAAGACCCATCTCTTTAACCTGGCGTACACATAACACACTACTACTACTGAGTCTGTTGTGCTGCTGTGCGGTTTGTGATTGTAGCTCTGCTTTTTTATTGAATCTTTACCTTACTTTCACTCTGTTGTTTAAAGTGATAATATATAACTTAATTCCCACCATATTTCTGGTATTATCTATCAAACTAATCTGATCGTTCGCTTTTAAAACCGCGAGTGCAGCGCGTTAGCATTCGCTAGCCGGTTAGCTTGTCACTCGCGGTTCCATTCGCGTTGCTATTCGAGCCTATTACTGTTTTCTTTTTTCTCGCTCTGTTTTCACTTCTCTCTCGCTCCGTTTTTCACGAGTTCATCAAACAACAGTGGTAAGTGGTAAGTGGAGTGGTAAGTGGTAAGTTAAGTTGGTATCATTCATCAATCACGGTGAGTAATGGCTTCTTCTCCTGCTATTGTTATTTGCACAGTCTGCCACATGTATAGTTTATCTCTCTCTGTCAGCGATGAGGGATTCACATGTGATAAATGCAGGGAAATAGTTAGGCTGACAGAGAAGGTTTTAGAACTAGAGACACGCATCCAAACTTTAGTTGAGGACAGTAAGAATGTGAGGGCTGTAGATACTGCTTTGGATGTGACTAGCTCAGGGACTCCTGTACATGGTTCGGTTCCGGCATTAGTGCCCCCGCAGCAGGGCAACTGGGTGACTGTGAGGCGGCCTAGTCGCGGGTCAAAACACCGCTCTTCCGTTCCGATCAGAACATCAAACAGGTTCTCCCCACTCAGTGACGCACCCACTGAGAGACCTGGTGAAAGTGCTCTAGTTATTGGCGATCTATTGTACGGAACGTGAAAATAGAGACACCAGCCACCATAGTCCATTGTTTACCGGGAGCCAGAGCGCCTGACATCTTGGCAAATTTAAAAGTGCTGGCTAATGCTAAACGTAAATTCAGTAAGATTGTTATCCACGCCGGCGCTAATGATGTTCGACTTCGCCAGTCGGAGATCACTAAAAATAATGTTAAAGAGGTGTGTGAACTTGCAAGTACGATGTCAGACACTGTAATATGCTCTGGCCCGCTCCCTGCTTACCGGGGTGATGAGATTCATAGCAGACTGTCATCATTAAATGGCTGGATGTCTAAGTGGAGCCCGCAAAACAACATAGGTTTTATAGACAATTGGACGAGTTTTTGGGGCAGACCTGACCTGTTGAAAAGAGATGGTGTTCATCCCTCCTGGGGTGGTGCCGCTCTTCTCTCTAGAAATTTGGCACATAGTCTTAGAGTTCATACTTGACTAACTGGAGCCCAGGTCAGGAAGCAGACAGACTGGCTAAACCGACCGTCTGCTAGCCGCCTCACGTCACAGAAGTCAGTTAATTCTCAGCACATAGAGACTCCTTCACCTAGATATCACACTATAGAGATTGTGTCTGTTCCCCGAACTAGAAAATACAGAAAACGTCAAAAACTATTTATGAGTAACCATTTAATTGATGTTCAACAAATAAAAAATGTTTACAATACACAGAAACAATTGATAAAACTTGGTTTACTAAATATCAGGTCCCTTTCTACAAAAGCACTTTTTGTAAATGATTTGATTAATGATCATAACCTAGATTTGCTCTGTTTGACAGAAACATGGCTAAAACCAGATGAATACATTATTTTAAATGAGTCCACCCCCCAAGATTACTGTTACAAAAATGGGCCGCGTCCAAAAGGCAAAGGGGGAGGTGTTGCTACAATTTATAACAATATTCTCAGTATTTCTCAGAAGACAGGCTTTAAGTATAACTCCTTTGAAGTAATGGTGCTTCATATAAAATTATCTAGAGAAAAAAGTATTAATGATAAATCCCCCGTAACAATTGTACTGGCTACTGTATACAGGCCGCCAGGGCACCATACAGACTTTATTAAAGAATTTGCTGATTTTCTATCAGAGTTAGTGCTGGCTGCAGATAGAGTCCTAATTGTGGGTGATTTTAATATCCATGTCGATAATGAAAAAGATGCATTAGGATCAGCATTCAGAGACATTCTGAACTCTATTGGGGTTAGACAACACGTTTCAGGACCTACTCATAGTCGAAATCATACTCTAGATTTAATACTGTCACATGGAATTGATGTTAGTGGTGTTGAAATTCTGCAGCAAAGCGATGATATATCAGATCATTATCTAGTCTTGTGTAAACTCCATATAGTTAAAGCTGTAAATTCTACTCCTTATAAATATGGTAGAACCATCAATTCTACCACAAAAGACTGCTTTGTAAGTAATCTTCCTGATTTATCTCAATTCCTCAGCATATCCAACAGCTCAGAACAACTTGATGATGTAACAGAAACTATGAACTCTCTCTTTTCTAGCACTTTAGTTACAATTGCTCCTTTACGCTTAAGGAAGATTAAGGAAAAGAGTCCAACACCGTGGTATAATGAGCACACTCGCACTCTAAAGAGAGCAGCCCGGAAAATGGAGCGCAGTTGGAGGAAAACAAAACTAGAGGTATTTCGTTTAGCTTGGCGGGAAAGTAACATATCCTACAGAAAAGCTTTAAAAACTGCTAGATCTGATTACTTTTCGTCTCTTTTAGAACAAAACAAACATAACCCCAGGTATTTATTCAATACAGTGGCAAAATTAACAAAAAATAAAGCATCAACAGGTGTTGACATTTCCCAACATCATAGCAGTAATGATTTTATGAACTACTTTACTTCCAAGATTGATACTATTAGAGATCAAATTGTAACCATGCAGCCGTCAGCTATATCATCACATCTAATAGTGTATTATAGATCCCCTGAGGAACAATTCCACTCATTCTCTACTATAGGAGAGGAAGAATTGTATAAACTTGTTAATTCATCTAAACCAACAACATGTATGTTAGACCCTATTCCATCTAAACTACTAAAAGAGGTGCTTCCAGAAGTCATAGATCCTCTTTTGGCTATTATTAATTCGTCATTGTCATTAGGATATGTCCCCAAAAACTTTAAATTGGCTGTTATTAAGCCTCTCATTAAAAAACCACAACTTGACCCCAAAGATCTAGTTAATTACAGACCGATCTCGAATCTCCCTTTTCTGTCAAAGATACTAGAAAAGGTTGTATCCTCACAATTATATTCCTTCTTAGAGAAAAATGATATCTGTGAGGATTTCCAGTCAGGATTTAGACCGTATCATAGTACTGAGACTGCTCTCATTAGAGTTACAAATGACCTGCTCTTATCATCTGATCGTGGTTGTATCTCTCTATTAGTTCTACTGGATCTTAGCGCTGCGTTCGACACTATCGATCACAACATTCTTTTGAATAGACTAGAAAACTTTGTTGGCATTAGTGGAAGTGCATTAGCATGGTTCAAATCGTACTTATCTGACCGCCATCAATTCGTAGCAGTGAATGAAGAGGTATCATATCGATCACAAGTGCAGTATGGAGTTCCTCAAGGCTCAGTACTAGGGCCGTTACTTTTCACGCTTTATATGTTACCCTTGGGAAATATCATTAGGAAACACGGGGTTAGCTTTCACTGTTATGCTGATGATACTCAGCTCTATATTTCTTCACGGCCTGGTGAAACACACCAAATTGAGAAACTTATGGAATGCATAGTCGATATAAAAAACTGGATGACGAGTAATTTCTTACTGCTAAATTCTGAAAAAACAGAGGTGTTACTTATCGGACCTAAAACCCCCACAAGTAATAACCTAGAACACTGTCTAATACTTGATGGCTGCTCTGTAAATTCTTCTTCTTCATCAGTCAGGAACCTAGGTGTGATATTTAATAGTAATCTCTCCTTTGACAGCCATGTTTCTAGCATTTGTAGAACTGCATTTTTTCATCTTAAAAATATATCTAAACTGAGACCTATGCTCTCAATGTCAAATGCAGAAATATTAATTCATGCGTTTATGACCTCAAGGTTAGATTATTGTATTGCTTTATTGGGTGGTTGTTCTGCACGCTTAATAAACAAATTACAGATGGTTCAAAATGCAGCAGCTAGAGTTCTTACTAGAACCAGGAAGAATGAGCACATTAGCCCGGTTCTGTCAACACTGCACTGGCTCCCTACTAAACATCGTATAGATTTTAAAATCTTGTTAATTACTTATAAAGCCCTGAATGGTTTAGCTCCTCAGTA
The DNA here is from genome assembly GCA_023376895.1 of Aspiorhynchus laticeps. Classification (NCBI taxonomy): domain Eukaryota; kingdom Metazoa; phylum Chordata; class Actinopteri; order Cypriniformes; family Cyprinidae; genus Aspiorhynchus; species Aspiorhynchus laticeps. Next base: position 462,984 of record JALXFT010001878.1, read on the forward strand.
CTTGAGCGAGATCTTATCGCATTATAGTCCTTCACGTCCACTGCGTTCTCAAAACTCTGGCCGTTTGATAATACCTAGAATATCAAAATCAACTGCGGGCGGCAGATCTTTTTCCTATTTAGCGCCCAAACTCTGGAACAATCTACCAAACACTGTTCGGGAGGCAGACACACTCTGTCAGTTTAAATCTAGATTAAAGACCCATCTCTTTAACCTGGCGTACACATAACACACTAATACACTTCTATTATTCAAATCCGTTAAAGGATTGTTAGGCTGCATTAATTAGATCAACCGGAAACGGGAACACTTCCCATAACACACGATGTACTTGTTACATCGTAAAAATATGGACATCTACGCTAATATTAGTCTGTTTCTTTCTTATTCTGTTTCTCAGTCCGTGTCTGGATCAGATGGTGGATCGGCACCAGGAGATGATGACTGCGGCCCAGATTGTCGGCGGAGGCCGGACCCCTGGATGAGCCCCGGGGACATAATCCCAATGAAGACCTCGACTTAAAATACAATAAAACTAAAAATAAAACAAATAACTAAAAATATAAAAAAATACCTAACTACATAATACTATTATTGTTAGAAATTGCAACAATATTAAAATAGAAATATAATACATTTAAAGTTTTAATTAAAACAATAAATAAACAATAATATCCTGGCCAGAGGAGAAATGGCCCCCCGACTGAGCCTGGTTTCTCCCAAGGTTTTTTTCTCCACTCTGTCAGAGGGAGTTTTGGTTCCTTGCCGCTGTTGCCTCTGGCTTGCTCAGTTGGGGACACTTAATTTCTAGCGATTATCGTCAATTTAATTTCATAGATATTATTTATACTAAACTTAACTAGACAATGACATCTTTGAATTCAATAATGAAATGCCTTTAACTGAAAATTGAGTGTTTAATCTTATTATTATACATTACTGACACTCTATCCTCCAACTTGATACTGTTAAGTGCTTTGACACAATCTGTATTGTTAAAAGCGCTATATAAATAAAGGTGACTTGACTTGACTACTATACTTCTATTATTCAAATCCGTTAAAGGATTGTTAGGCTGCATTAATTAGATCAACCGGAACCGGGAACACTTCCCATATCACACGATGTACTCGTTACATCGTAAGAAGATTGGCATCTACGCTAATATTTGTTTCTTTCTTATTCTGTTTCTCAGTCCGTGTCCGGATCAGATGGTGGATCGGCGCTGGGAGATGATGTCTGTGGCCCTGATCGTCAGCGATGAGCCCCAGAGACATATCCCCAGTGAAGACCTCGACTAAAATACAATAAAAATAAAAATAAAACAAATAACTAAAAATATAATAATAAAATACCTAACTACATAATACTATTATTGTTAGAGCTTGCAACAATATAAAAATAGAAATATAATACATTTATACATTTAAAATTTTAATTAAAACAATAAGTAAACAATAAATAAACAATAATATCCTGGCCAGAGGAGAACTGGCCCCCCGACTGAGCCTGGTTTCTCCCAAGGTTTTTTTTTTCTCCATTCTGTCACAGAGGGAGTTTTGGTTCCTTGCCGCTATTTTCCCATTTTGATATTGTGCAGTTGCTTTGTCACAATTTGTATTGTTAAAAGCGCTATATAAATAAAGGTGACTTGACTTGACTGACACTCTATCCTCCAACTTGATACTGTTAAGTGCTTTGACACAATCTGTCAGGGTTTTGGAGTGAAGGATGGAGCGAGGACTCAATGGTGCAGGAGATGGGCTTTTTATTAGTAAAAAATAAAACAAAACAACACAAACTACCCCGTAGGGGAAAAACAGGACAGCTGGCAGGCTTGGCAGGGCAGGGCAGGACAATGCAAACATTCGATGACATTCGACAACGAACCAGCACGGGACTGCAAACACAATGAGATTATAAAGGGAGCAAATGAGGAGGGTAATGAGAAAAACACAGGTGGGGCAAATTAACCAATAATAAGGTAACAAGATGGGTGGGGTCAAGACAATTGACATGAGAGCACATGGCACACAGAAAACTAAGAAAAAAGCCATGTGCTCACACAAAACAAAAACACAAGCATGTGGCCAGCAAAACAAATCACCAGCCATGTGCAAAACAGGACACGAACACGCAGCTAATGAGAACACTCATAAGCCGCGTGTTCACACAAGACATGACAACATGAAAGCACGCAGCCAATGAAAAACATGAGCTGCGTGCCACACAGCACAAGACATAACATGAATGCACGCAGCCGATAAAAACACGAACTGCGTGCAACACCACACACACACAACACACGTGGACAAGAGAGCGCGCGGCCGAGCGAACTCGAGCCGCACGCTCACACAACGAGACAGAACATGGAGCGCGAGTGTCCGAACCCCGACATGAAACCGAAACTCAAGACATGAGTGCCGGGATCCGAACACCACGCTCCAACACAAAACAAGGCACACAGACAAGAGAGCGCGTGGCTCGAGCACACTCGAAGCCGCGCACTCACATAAAAACAGGACATGAAGGGAGTGTCAGGGCTCTGTCACAAAACCATGAATAACACTAGACCGAAGTGACAGAACCCTGACACAATCTGTATTGTTAAAAGTGCTATATAAATAAAGGTGACTTGACTTGACTTGACTAACCCAGTGTCGAAGGCATCCATGTGCAGAATGAAGGGGCAGCTGCAATGACTGGCCGGGGTGTGTAAGACTGGCGAGGACCTGAGGGCAGTCTTCAGGATCTAGAACGCCTGCTCCGACTCTGTGGACCACATTACCTTCTCTGGCTGTCCCTTCTTGGTCAGGTCTGACAGGGGGCTGGCTATAGAGGAAAAGTTAGGGATAAAACATGGTAATAACCCACCAAACCCAGAAAATCACGTACCTGGGTTTTACTGGTGGTCCATTCACCACTGCACAGGTGGAAAGAAGATCAGTCAAAATAAATAATGTGGTAGAATGTGCAAGCAAATTCTTGAATTGCATTGGTATATCAGCAGAGCAAATTCATAAGATATTAAAATCTAAAGAAGAAAAAACAAGTTATGATGCATCTCAGTGTAGTGATATACAACATTATCATGTCTTTCCTATTGCTTCATTGGAATGCCAGAAGCTTGATCGCTAATCGGCAGGAGTTTAAAAAATATGTTGAAGATATGAGTAAATCTCCTGATATAATTTGTATACAAGAAACATGGTTATGCAAGTCATTGGATTTTAAACTGAATGGATATGAAGTAATGAGGAAAGACAGGAATAATAGTAGAGATGGAGGATCTGTGACATTCATAAAAGAAAATGTGATACACAGGCAGGGACGGACTGGGAGTAAAAAACGGCCCTGGATTTTCTCCCAAATAGGCCCACCACAACTACAGTACAAACAGTCGCCATATCTCACAATACTGCAGCAATCCTGTCGCATTTATGGCAAAAACATCACAAAACCCATGTGACCCTGCTGACAAAAACAATAGAAACCATCACAGAAATTATAATGATTTACACTACAAATACCATTACAAACATTACAAACTATCAACTTTTAACCATTAAAATAATTAATGGTTTCCTGTAGTGTGTTTTGGGACATATTACATTAGTATTTAGTGTTTTTTTTATTTTATTTTAAATGACCAATTACCAAAGACCAACAGACAACATTACAGTTTCCATTAAAACCAATACAAGTATCATTAAAAATCAGTAAAACCATTACAAATTATGTGCTGGATTTTATTTTATTTTTTTCAGCATGAGATTGAATTAAATATATATTATTGTATGAACTAAAATACTTGAAAACTACATAAAAAGAGCAGAACGTAAAATATATAATATGACAATGATAAACATAAACCTAGAAACCTGAAACAACAGAATTCTTCAATTTGAGAATATGTCTCTTTGTGTGTGTGTGTGTGTGTGTGTGTGTGTGAGAGAGAGAGAGAGAGAGAGAGAGGAGTGTGTGTGTGTGTGAGGAGTGTGTGTGAGTGTGAGGAGTGTGTGTGAGTGTGAGTGGGAGGAGTGTGTGTGTGTGTGTGTGTGTGTGTGTGTGAGTGAGAGGAGTGTGTGTGTGTGAGTGTGTGCGCATTGTGACAAATGAGGACATAAATTTGTATAATGACACAGGTATGACACCGGTATTACAAGGTGAAGGTGACTTTTCAGGACATTGACCCATGTCCCCACTTTTCAAAACGCTTATAAATCATACAGGGTGAGGTTATTTTGGGGGAAAGTAGAAATGCACACAGTCTCCTGTGAGGGCTAAGTTTAGGTGTAGGGCAATAGCACACAGTTTCTTCAGTATAAAAACCATTACGCCTATGGGATGTCCCCACTTTTCACAAAAACAAACATGTGTGTGTGTGTGTGTGTGAGAGAGTGTGAGTGTGTGCCATGTTAATCAGACTAATCACCTTATAGGAGATGTAATGACTGGTCTGAGGCATGTGGATCCAAGTGCAGCATATATTTATTAGACAGAATCAAACAGGCAATAGTCAGCAGGCAAAAACAGGAATATCAGAGGCAGGGCAGAGACGTAAACAGTTCCAGGCAGGAGTCGGGGTCACAAGCACAGGTTCAGAGTATCAGGGCAGTCCGGGGTCAAACACAGAAATCAGAAGAATTGGGAAACGCTCAGAAATGTCAGCCGGGGCAAGAACAAGACTTCGCAATGTGTGTGAGTGTGAAGGCTGCTTATGTAGAGCAGTGAATGAGGTGCAGGTGTGATACTGATGGGAAGCAGCTGTGACTGAAATCAGGTGATTGTGTAATGCTGTGACTGATGGGAAATGTAGTCCGTGTGTGATCTGTAACTGTGTGGTGTGAAAGTCCATGTGATGGGTGAGTGACCTCTAGTGAATGAACCAAAGTTCATGGCCAGGATTTGTGACATAGCCCCCCCCCCCCCCCCCCAAGGAGCGGCTTCCAGACGCTCCTAAACAATCCTAGGAGGGCGGTGGAGCGGAGGCGGAATAGGGGGAGGGGTGGAGGGCCAGGTCCATGTGGAAACCAGGGCAGAGAGGATGGAACTGGAGCCCCCCAGGGCGGAGCAGACGGACCTGGGGCCCACCAGGGTAGAGCAGACAAACCCGGAGCCCACCAGGGCAGAACAGATGGGACCAGAGCCCCCCAGGGCGGAGCAGACGGACCTGGAGCCCACCAGGGCGGAACAGACGGGACCAGAGCCCACCAGGGCGGCGCAGACGGGGCTGAAGCCCACCAGGGCGGAACAGACGAGGCAGAAGCCCACCAGGGCGGAACAGATGGGACCAGAACCCACCAGGGCGGAACAGACGGACCCGGAGCCCACCAGGGCGGAACAGACGGGACCAGAGCCCACCAGGGCGGAGCAGACGGGACCAGAGCCCACCAGGGCGGAGCAGACGGGACCAGAGCCCACCAGGGCGGAGCAGACGGGACCAGAGCCCACCGCAGGGAAGCAGACTGGGCAGGTAGCCCTGACAGAACCTGGAACCAGAGAAGAAAAAGGACAAAACACAGGGAGAGCAGAGACAGACAACACTGGGAGAACAGAGACAGACAACACAGGGAGAGCCTTCATGGTGTCAGGGGCCGTGGCAAGGCTTGACAGGAAATCCTCAGCGGTCTTCGTAGCCCTGACAGGGCAGGACGGGGAAAATCACAGGCGGCCTCCATAGCTGTGACAGGACAAGGTGAGAGTTCACAGACGGCCTCCATAGCCGTGACTGGACAGGACAAGGATTCAGAAGAGGATACCACTGACACCTCTGGAGGTTCTGCAGCTAACGCCGCCACCTCTGGAGGTTCTACGGTGGTAAAATCAGGAGGCAGGTGGAGTTCAGTGACAGTCTCTTTGAATGTAACATGACAGGCTGAGAGTACATTGCTGGGTGCCACCACCTTACAAGGGGCTGAGGCGAGCACCACTGCTTGGGGAGGTTCTGCAGCATGTGCCGCCAACTCTGGAGGAGCTGCAGCGGATGCCATCCCCTGGGACAGTTCAGAGATGGTGTATGTGGCCCAAACGCAGCATAAAGCGATCCCCATCCTGGGAAGCGCTTCAGACAGGGGAATTAGTTCAGGAACAGGAGGGCATAAATGGAAAGGTTTGGGGATACCAGCTGCGTGTGCAGACACCAGCGGTACATCCCTTACGCTGGACACCAGACAGGGAACTCGAAGGATTGACCTTGAATCTCTCGGTGTGACAGATTCTGGCAGTTCGGCTGTGCCGTGGCGAGGCTCGGACTGAAGAGCTTTGATGTTGGGTGAAGCTGGCTGGAGAGCTGTGAGTTGGTCTGACTCTGGCTGGTCAGCTGTGACGTGTTGTTGCTCTGGCTGATGAGCTGAGAGAGAGGTTGATTCATGACGATCAACTGTGACCTGGCTTGACTCACGAAGATCAACTGTGGCTTGGCTTGACTCGTGACGATCAACTGTGGCTCGACTTGACTCACGAAGATCACTTGTGGCTTGGCTTGACTCACGAAGATCACTTGTGGCTTGGCTTGACTCGTGACGAACAACTGTAGCTTGACTTGACCTTTTGACATAGGCTGTGACTTGACTTGGTTCTTTAACTCAGAATATGAAAAGGCAATGCAGAAAAGCTGAGCGGATGTGGCAGAAGACGAAACTTGAAATTCACTATAACATCTATAAAGACAGCCTTCATGCTTTCAATGTGGAACTAGCCACAGCTAGACAGACCTTCTTCTCAAACCTTATAAACAGTAACTTAAACAACACTCGTACTCTTTTTGCTACTGTTGAGAGACTGACAAACCCCCCCCCCAAGTCAGATTAACAGTGAAATGCTCTCCGACAGCAAATGCAATGAGTTTGCTTCCTTTTCAGAGAAGATCAGTAATATCAGAAAGGAGATTGGCACATCTTCCTGTAATACAGAGGTCACACAGATTCGACCGCAATCTCAAAAAGTGACTATGTCTGTTTTTGAAACAATTGATAGCAAAATTTTGGAAGAAATAGTACAGCATCTTAAATCGTCAACCTGCTATCTCGACACACTTCCTACATCTTTTTTCAAAAGTGTGCTTAACAGTTTGGAAGTAGATCTCTTAGAAGTGGTGAACACCTCACTTCTTTCTGGGACTTTTCCAAACTCCCTGAAAACTGCAGTTGTTAAGCCCCTTCTGAAAAAGCGCAATCTTGATAGCACCATGTTAAGCAACTATAGACCAATATCAAATCTTCTTTTCATAGGTAAGATTATTGAAAAGATAGTTTTTAATCAGCTGAACAACTACTTAAACTCAAATGAATACCTGGATAATTTTCAATCTGGTTTCCGTGTGCATCACAGCACAGAGACAGCACTCATTAAGATAATAAATGATATTCGCTTTAATTCTGATTCTGGCAAAATATCAGTGCTGGTACTGCTAGATCTTAGTGCTGCGTTTGACACTGTCGATCATAACATACTTCTAGAGAGACTGGAAAACTGGGTCGGGCTTTCTGGGTTGGCACTCAAATGGTTCAGGTCATACTTAGAAGGGAGAGGTTATTATGCGAGTATAGGAGACAAGGCCGTAACCATGTCTTGAACATTGGGGGGGACCAATTTTTGTATATATATATATATATATATATATATATGCACATATATATGCTTTAATTGACGCACGCACACACATTATTACTCGCACACAGAGACTTGTCAACACTACCCCGCGACTTTTATTGTAATAAAATAGTTTCCATACTGAATCTATTATATTTCTCAGCAACGACGTGTTTTTGAAGTAGGACTAAATTGACAGTTTCATTGTTTGTAGGGACAGACAAACAGATGCAGATGATTAACACACGCACATTTCATCTCTCTCTCTCTTTCTCTCAAAATGGGCATATTTTTTAAAAAGTCAAGTAATTGCTTCACTGAATATAACTGTCGGTCATTTAACATTTCTTTCCTAAAACAGTTGACTAAACATTAAATGATTAGCAGCTTTCATCTTACCTCGCTCTCTTTCAGTGTTTTCAATCTTTCGCGGCGCGCTCAGCATCTGTGAACGCTAAACCCCGCCTACTTTGATTTGATTGGCCAGATCAATTATTTTGACATTGACGAGCGCTGTTAGCCAGCTGAGGCAGAACAGACTGAAAATGTTACTTTTAAAGCTTTTTTTGTCATCCTAACAAGAGCGCTGCGTAATGGAGGACAGCAGATCAGTGCAAGAATTTCAAATATTGGGGGGGACATTTGGCCATTTCTAATTATTGGGGGGGACTTGTCCCCCTCAATGTCTATGGTGGTTACGCCCATGATAGGAGAGCATAAGTCTAAGTGGACGTCCATGACATGCGGAGTCCCACAAGGCTCAATTCTTGCACCGCTCTTGTTTAGCCTGTATATGCTCCCACTAAGTCAGATAATGAGGAAAAACCAAATTGCCTATCACAGCTATGCTGATGATACCCAGATCTACCTGGCCTTATCTCCAAATGACTATAGCCCCATTGACTCCCTCTGCCAATGCATTGATGAAATTAACAGTTGGATGTGCCAAAACTTTCTTCAGCTAAACAAGGAGAAAACTGAAGTCATTGCATTTGGAAACAAAGATGAAGTTCTCAAGGTGAATGCATACCTTGACTCTAGGGGTCAAACAACTAAAAATCAAGTCAGAAATCTTGGGGTGATTCTGGAGACAGACCTTAGCTTCAGTAGTCATGTCAAAGCAGTAACTAAATCAGCATACTATCATCTCAAAAACATTGCAAGAATTAGATGTTTTGTTTCCAGTCATGACTTGGAGAAACTTGTTCATGCCTTTATCACCAGCAGGGTGGATTATTGTAATGGTCTCCTCACCGGCCTTCCAAAGAAGAGCATTAGACAGCTGCAGCTCATCCAGAACGCTGCTGCCAGGATTCTGACTAGAACCAGAAAATCTGAGCATATCACACCAGTCCTCAGGTCCTTACACTGGCTTCCAAGTACTTTTACTCGTTTATAAGTCACTCAATGGCCTAGGACCTAAATACATTGCAGATATGCTCACTGAATATAAACCTAACAGACCACTCAGAATTTTATGATCGAGTCAGTTAGAAATACCAAGGGTTCACACAAAACAAGGGGAGTCCGCTTTTAGCCATTATGCAGCCCACAGTTGGAACCAGCTTCCAGAAGAGATCAGATGTGCTAAAACATTAGGCACATTTAAATCCAGACTGAAAACTCATCGGTTTAGCTGTGCATTTGTTGAATGAACACTGTGCTACATCCGAACTGACTGCACTGTTTTTTTTATGTATAATCATATTCTATTTAACTGTTTTAAATTTCATTTTAAATCAATTTCTATAACTTTTTAAAATTCCTTGTTTTTATTATTTTTAATTCCTTGTTTTTATTGCTGTGAATGACTATTTCACTTTCTTTTATGTAAAGCACTTTGAATTACCACTGTGTATGAAATGTGCTATATAAATAAACTTGCCTTGCCTTTAACATCAGCGGCGACTTGACTTGACTTGGTTCTTTAACATCAGCTGGGACTTGACTTAGCTCCTTGACATCAGCTAGGACTTGACTTGGCTCTTTAACATCAGCTGGGACTTGACTTAGCTCCTTGACATCAGCTGGGACTTGACTTGGCTCTTTAACCTCAGCGGGGACTTGACTAGGCTCATGACTGGCAGCCCTGACATGACGGGGTGTTGTTGTGACCGCCATTGTGCGACCTGACTCCGCTGTCGCCGCCATTTTGTGAGCGTGCTCTGGTGCGGCCGTCATCTCAGGAGTGAGTGCAGCGTCGCGTTCCTCTTCCACGACACCCACAGTAAAAGGAGAGTCACACAACATTAGTGCATCGTCCAAGAATTCGCTCAATTGGACATTAACTTGCCCTCCGGGTAACCGTGATTTAACTGGTTCATTGAGTCCAAACTGGAATAACTCTTTAAACAAAATTTCATCATATAGAGGAACTTGATGTATTAACTCACAGAATTGCTGAACATAGTCCTCAATAGATCGATCTCCTTGCCGTAGTCCTAGTAGCTGGTCGACTGGATCTATGGTTAGGCGGGATTGGTGAAAGGCTGACATAGAGACTGGAACTGATACCTCGGTGACGAGAGAATACCGGGCTGCTGGATCCTGGTATGGCGAAGTCTTCTGTAATGACTGGTCTGAGGCGTGTGGATCCAAGTGCAGCATATATTTATTAGACAGAAGCAGAGTCAAACAGGCAATAGTCAGCAGGCAAAAACAGGAATATCAGAGGCAGGGCAGAGACGTAAACAGTTCCAGGCAGGAGTCGGTGTCACAAGCACAGGTTCAGAGTATCAGGGCAGTCCGGGGTCAAACACAAAAATCAGAATCAGAATCAGAATCAGAATCAGAATCAGAAGACTGGGGAAACGCTCAGAAATGTCAGCCGGGGAAAGAACAAGACTTCACAATGTGAGTGTGAAGGCTGCTTATGTAGAGCAGTGAATGAGGTGCAGGTGTGATACTGATGGGAAGCAGCTGTGACTGAAATCAGGTGATTGTGTAATGCTGTGACTGATGGGAAATGTAGTCCGTGTGTGATCTGTAACTGTGTGGTGTGAAAGTCCATGTGATGGGTGAGTGACCTCTAGTGGTGAATGAACCAAAGTTCATGGCCAGGATTTGTGACAGACTTCATTTACTGTGTTTTCTAACTCAATATCTCTCAAATGTAACCCGTTGTAGAATCACTTAAGGCAGCGGCTATTAGCACTAAGTGAAAATAACATATTTTCTTAGCGATAGATGCTATATACACTAAGTGCAGATAGCTATAGATTATATTTACACTGTTAAAATAGCAGGATTTTCTGCTAATTATACTACTTATTGCAAATAGTGGCAATTATCTGCACCTCAGTATTGTAATACATTATAAAATGGTATGCAATAATAACTTATTGAGTGAGTGTAAATTTTTATTTTAATTCAAATTATTAAATGGATACCACCTTATTGGGACAAAGCCCTCCCTACACCTACCCGATACTTTATTTTCAACTTTTTGATTATTTCCTTCATTTTTATAAAAAAATAAATGCTTTTCTGATGTGATTTGAAATTTGAAAAGGGAGAAAAAAAAGTTTGCCAAAAGGCAGATTCTAATCCGGGTCGAGTACGGCACACGCTTTACCGTCTGAGACACTGGAGCTGACAACTATTAGCTGTAATTTGTAATGTTGACTAGCCCAATCACACGTTGGTGGGCGGAGTTAGTGTGGTCACTTAATCTGACACTTTTTCAATGATGATGAACCAGGCAGGCCGACGCCGCTGCATGGACTTCTCCAGAACCTCCAGGTGGCCAGTCCGCCCCTGCGCACAGGTATGTAAATAATGAAAGTAATGCAGAGAGCATATGTATAGAAGTAATGGGTATACAGGTGGTAATCAGATTAGTACATTTTTATAATCCTTGTTCAGACTCATCAGTAGGCATTCTGAACAGTGCCATGGGAGAAACATCAAACAAAATGATCATGTGTGGTGATTTTAATGCACATAATAGTATTAGGGGTAGCAGGAACACAGATAAAAATAGTGAAGTAATAGAAGAATTCATGGAAGAGAACTCTTTAGTGTGTCTAAATGATGGCAACCCAACAAGAATAGACATAATAAGAGGAGCATTGTCATGTTTAGATATCACAATAGTTTCAGCATCAGCTGGTAAATGCATATGGTCAGTATCTAAAGATAATATTGGAAGTGATCATTTTCCAGTGATCTGTGAAATTCAAAATAAGATTCAAATACAAAATTGTAAATTTGGTTTAAGATGGATTGGGAAACATTTCAAATGTTATGTGAAATTTGAAAATCTGTCAGTAGAGGGTAGTGTTGATGATAGGTATAGTGAATGCATTTATTGCAGTATCACAATCTATACCGCTAGTAAGTGGAACAAGTAAAAGAGACCTTGTGGTCAGAGGAATGAAAGCAATTAAAGAAAGCAATAAAACATTTAAATTTTTTAAAAGAACACTCACCCCAGAAGTGATAAAGTTGGTACATTGAAGAGAATATGATGAAAACAAGCTGAGGAAATAACCTGAGTAACATCGCAGGAGAATAGTCCAGAAGATGACGGTACTGCGACGCTCATGGGTGCCAGCCGCCGTTAAACATCAGAGAAGAACAAGAATACTTCCGCGCATGCGCAGTAGTGATGAGGATTTGGGCCGCTTCAAGTGAACGTAGGGCGAGGCAAACACCAAACAGAAACTAACGTTACTTCCGCGCATGCGCAGTAGTGATGAGGATTCGGGCCTCTGCAAGTGAACGTAGTGCGAGGCAAACACCAAACAGAAACTGACGTTACTTTGTTTGGTTTAATTTATTTTATTTAATTTTTGTGGGTTACACATGTTTCAGAGACTCGGCATCGAACATCACATCTTTTATAGCAGAAAATCATCATAACGTGTCTTCTTCTGTTGGAGACCGAGCAGCAGAATGCTAGCTGTTGTTCTCACAGTACTGTGTGTTTGGATCTTACACGGTAAGCACATTTAACATTAACATACTTGGGTAAAGTTGGTTTTATATTGGCACATTCACACATTTCCGTGTTCAATAACTTTCTAATTATATGTGCAATAAAGTTATTTTTTGCTAATTCTAATCAGCGACATTATTGTCCACCTACTACATATTTTTCACCATGAATTAATGCAGAAGTCTGAATATAAAGCCAACTTCACCCAAGTGCGTCGCATTATCAGTCTCCTGAAAAGCTTAACATGAAAGAAATACGAGTCGTGTTGCTTTGTTTTGAGTGTTAAGTGTATTCTGTGTAGTTTTAAGAAGTGGTTTATCTGGTGTTGTGACGGGTTTCACATCCATTCATCCCTTAACTATCAACACAGAGTTTATAATATATCTAAATAGACCTTACTATCGAGTCAGGTCAGCAAAACACTGTCTTTACAGACACACTGTGTACAGTTAATATATGAAATAGTGTTATTTGAATCTTAATTAAATGATTAATAACATTATTTGCTAACCCTCTTAAATAAATGGCATCATCTGTGGTCTCTGAAGTATGCAAGTACATAATGTGTGTTTGATCTGAATCAATGATGTTCTTCTGCATGTGTTACTTTATGAATCCAGACATATTTCTGTACTAACCCAGCCGGCATTTCAACGTTGATTCACTGGTGAATCAACGTCAGGTACCATGGTTGAATCAACGTTGATTTTGCAAATTGAATCAACGTTGATATTGTGACGTTGTTTCACCGTCGTACTTTCTACATGAGTGAATACACAACTGTGCGTTCAATTACAACCTAGTTTGCATTTAGATCAACACTGTACACATACATAAAGCTTCAAAATCAAATGACTGGCAGCAATGGCTTTACAATCAACTTCAATAAACTACCACACACTGAAAATGGTAAAACAGCAGTTTTATTTTGGAAACATACAGTATAAAACATGTGAAAATAATCCCAAACTTTAGCTTGCAGTGTTTGTGCTTGGATGTATTGTTAAAAACCTGTAAAGTCCAAATACAACATTTAAAGACTCAGTGTTTGTACCATAACATGCATATTTTGTGCTGCACAAGAGAAACCCTTGTACTTCTTTTGACTGAAACCAGTTGATCTTTTATTTTGGTGGAAATCTATAGTTTCTGTGAAAACATGTTTTACTAATGTGTCTCATTTAGGGCTGAACGATTTTGGAAAATAATCTAATTGCGATTTTTTTTACCAATATTGCGATTGCGATTTAATATGCGATTATTTTTTAAAGCTCATTATATTCTGTATTATTCAACAAAGACAATCAATAAATCATTGTATAGTATGCAGTGTTGGGCACGTTACTTTAAAAAAGTAATTAGTTATATTACTAGTTACTTCTCACAAATAGTAGCTGAGTTACATCATTATAAAATAAACTAATTACCAGGGAAAGTAACTATTGTTACTTTTTTATGTTCAAATATGTCAAATAACTTGGATGTCCCCAATATTAAATGTTAAATGAATGAAATGGACACTAAATAGAATACATTGTTATTATAAAACATTGCACACTAATCTACACTATTTTAATGTTTCTGTGGGACAATGTGAGAGACACCTATCAAATTCAATTGATTATTGTAAATATTACCAACCCTCTATGGACACCTTGGCATAGTATATCAGATAATTAATATTGGCCTGGTGAGTAAACTAAAAAAATGACAAGCCAATGGAGATTATATTGCCAAGGTGTCCATAGTGGGTTGATAATATTTACAATAATCAACTGAATGATTTTCAATTATATATAATTATATCTATATAAAGCTTATGTTTGTAAAATGGCACAGTTTTTTTTTTAAATATCTCACTTAGCATCAGTCAGTCAAACATTATAATATGATATTATGATAATTTAGCATTAAATTTGAGCATTATATGATGATAGAACTTTAGTAATTAGAATAACCATGTATGAATGTATTTGTCATGTTGACTGAACTTAGAACTGGTGCTTAAGATATTGTTTGTCATTTAGTGTTTCTATAAAAAAAGGAAAAAGAAATCTACAAATAATACTGATAAGATAACAAAACTACTACGAATTCTACCACTAATAACAATATAAAACTCACTAAGGATTAATGAGCTGCTGGGTTCATGAATATTAATCAGGTTGTCTGCGTTCGCTCGAACTGATTCGCTGAAATCAAAACAGGGAGGATAATAGGTGAGCGCCAGCCAATGAGATTGCCGTTTACGCATTAGCTCCGCCCACTAGCGGAGAACCCGGCAGTTCTTAAAAGCTGAAGAACTCCGTTATTTTGACAGGAAAATACAACAAATGATATCGTTTACATGTAGTGCGTCAATTCTGCATGTTATGTAAGACCCGCGGACACGAAAATAACCCGCGGCAAACTGCAGACTTGGCAACATAGCGATGCCAACTTGATGCTTCCTCTGAAGACTTAGATGTGTTTGACTTGAAGCAGCGCTGCTAGACCGATCGCTGTGTGTGTCATCAAAGTACTGTGAGAGCTATAAGAGAGCAGACGTCTCCTTATGCTTTCTCTCACCGTACTTTGATGTCATACGATCGATCTTCAAGTCGAACACAACTTTACTCCTACTCTCGCGTGTCACGTGACAGTGTAATCGCAGCCTCTGCGGTTGAAGAATCGCGTTTTCTCATATCGCGATATTATCGCAAATGCAATTAATCGTTCAGCCCTAGTCTCATTACAAGAGATTTGTGCATTTGTGCAGTGAAAATGTGTTGAACATTTGAGAATGGACCCTGCAACAGAAACCGTGTCGGTGGTAAAGGATAGGACTGTCTGAGTTTTGTCGACAGCCAGAGGAAATTCTTTACGCAGGAAAAACGCTGCCTTGAATGAAATGCATTTAATATTTTAAGTAGAAATGTTTCTTCAAATTCTGATAAAATGTTAGAACCAACTGCCTTGTGCATATAGCGTGGTTGTGCTTTGGGTGATCCTTGAAAGAGTCCCAGCTCGAGGTCCTTTCTGATGCCGTGTCCTCCTCTCTCTCACACTTGTGCACTTTCTGTACTGTCCTGTATAAATAAAAACAAAAACACCAAAAATAAATACTCATAAAAGATCAACTTTGATATTGTGAAATATCTTTAACTGAAAACTGAATGCAAAACATATCACATACAATATTTTCACTTTAAGTTCAATAACAGTGGGGTTGGAAACAAAGTGCACAACACTATTCATTAAACACCTATTTAATGTATTCAGATGAAAGTTTGCAATATTAAATTATTCACAAGCAGTTTTTTCAGAGCCCCCAGTTACACTGTTTTAATCAGAATCCTAACTATACAGTGTATTTAGAAAAACAAGTAAAATCAAATAAAGTACATTTTTATTAAACTAAGTAAAATCAAAACCTTTCACAAAAGGTCAATGAATCTCTTCCAGAAGTGACAGTGCAATGCAGCAGATGAACAATTCCTTACCAAATTGCCAATAAACAGCTGGATCCTTGATGAATCTACAAGGGGAAAGAAGAAATGGTTCACTGAAAAGTTCTTAAAAAGCAGTTTTTCGTTTTATACCATTCCTTTAAAACAGTGGTTCTCCAACTTTTTATATCAAGTACCACCTCAGAAAATATTTGGCTCTCCAAGTACCACCATAATGACCAACATTAAAATACAGTAGCGTAGTAGGCCCAACTATTCAGCTACAGCTCTGCACAGTTCAAAACGAGGCAGTTTTATTCCTAATAAGAATAGTTATTGTTGTCAGCCACATTAACATTGTAAATACAGTTTGAACATTAACACTGCACAGTGTTTACATACAGGTAAATACTAAACCTAAATAATGATTAAATTAAAATGTGTTGTACCAAAAGTTAAATAAAAACTGTACTTAACTGTAAAAAAAAAAACTTTACTCAAATAAAGATTAAATTAAAATGTATTAACATTAATTTATATTTAATTTCGTGATTCCTCTGCGTAGCACTAGAGGGAGCCTGAGTAGCGCTAGTGGTGCTCATACCACACTTTGAGAATCACTGCTTTAAACAATCTTAGTAAGTTTAAATTTGTGATTATATGATATTTAGAAAACATGAACAGAGTATGTTATCTTTGAGACTATTATACGATTAAAAATATAACACAATGCATGGCATTCACATCAGAAAAATGTGAAAAATCTCTAAGACAGACATTAACGTAACAACTTACTAGCAACACACAACATTAGCATCTGTTATAAAGCAATACAAAAATACAGACACAGGTATTTATCTTCTGCAGGTTAACGTTACATGTCATTTACCCATGTGTAAACTCTGGTAACATTATACTTTACTATTTTTGAAAGGTAAGATAGTTGTGTTTTAGTAAAGTGTTTTTGGTAACCTTTTTCAACCATTTAGCATTAAACATTTTTTTCAAAGTTGTTTCAACGTTAAAACAACAACTGACCTTATTTCAACCATATTTCAACGTTGAAGGTCGGTCATGTGCCGGCTGGGAAGAGTCTGTGTGATCTGTAGAAAACATTTTACAGCACTTTCCTCTTGTATAAATGTGTCCCACTATCCAGACATGATTTATAATAGTTTGTTCATTTTCTTCTTCAGGTGCATCTGGTGTTGAAACTGACAAAGTGTTAGTGATGGAGGGAGATTCAGTCTCTCTACACACCGGTGTTAAAACAGACCAGCAACACACAATTAAATGGTATTATAATGACATTCGTATCGCTCAAATCACTGGAGATGAGATTAAGATCTGCTCAGATGATCTGTGTGCTGAGAGATTCAGAGACAGACTGGAGGTGGATCATCAAACTGGATCTCTGACCATCATGAACACCAGAACCACAGACTCTGGAGATTATTATCTAGAGATCATCAGCAGCGGCAGTGACAATGAAAAGATCTTCAATCTTACTGTACAAGGTGAGTCATTTCCCTTTAAATCAGACGATATGTTTAAATGTGTTTATTACAGCGGTGACTCTGATCAGCTTGAAAAACACAACTCTCCTTCAGATTGTGAATGTATTATGTGAGGGATATCAACAGTTAGCTGTACATTACACAGTTTTGATGCACAATGTGATGCACAACTAGCCATGGATTATCATAATCAGCTCTGACAACTTACAGCTGTTACTGGTGTTTACAGAGCAGTATTTGACCAAAACTGAAAACGGCAGTTGTTTCTTCAGTTAAGTTAAATCTGTTCATCATATAAAGTGATCTTCAGTGTGTGATTGTTTTCATATCTGCACATGTTGTGTAGTTATCTGCAGCAGCTGTTGGTTTGTGTTTCAGATGCTCCTGCTGCACAACGAGATGATGTGAAGTCAGTGAAGGAGGGAGAATCTGTCACTTTAGATCCTGGTGTAATAAACTACACAAATGACTCGATGACGTGGTATTATAATGACGTCTGCATCGCTGAAATCACTGGAGATCAGAGTCAGACCTGCACAGATGAGAGATTCAGAGACAGACTGGAGGTGAATCAGACTGGATCTCTGACCATCAGAAACACCAGAACCACAGACTCTGGAGATTATCATCTACACATCACCAGCAGCGGCAGCAGCTTCAGTGTTAGAAGAATGAGGAGCTTCAGTGTTTCTGTCACTGGTGAGTGTTATTCAGAGAAAGTTATATGAAGTGAGGGCTGTTTTGAGTATCATTTTAATGAATGTTATTAAGCTGCACAATGCAGAAAGTTTTCCTGTAAGCAGTGATGTTTTCTGTTGAGTGCTTTGATGTTGTTTTAGTTCCTGTTCTTCTGAAACCACCGTTTACCTGCTAAATCTGTACTACACCACTGATGAACAAAGCTGCACATATCAGTCAGAAATATTAATATGATTGTGTTGTTCCAGGTTCAGGTTGGTCTTCAGCTGTTCCAGGTTCAGGTTGGTCTTCAGCTGCTGTAGCAGGAGTAAGTGCTGCTGTAGTTACTGTGCTCGTGGCTGCTGCTGCTGTCATTTACTATCGTAAGCACAGGGAAAGTGAGTATTACATACAGCTGATTGAACAAGATGGAAATAATTGTGTGTGCAACATGTGAAAATATGTATTTTCATTATAATTTGCCAAAGTCATCTTTGTGTGTAACTGAGTTTGTCATTATTGTTCAAACAGGCAGCACAGCGATGCACAATAATGAGGTAATATAAACCTACATTCCTCAAAAACACAACTCCAATCTTTAGTTTTGTGTGTTTGTGTAACTAAATCATCAATCCTGTTAATTTCTCTTACCTTCTGTGTTTTTGTTGTTGTTTTTACAGACTGATCCTGAGAAATACTCCTCTGTTAGTCAGACTGAAGCTGCTGATAATGAAGCGTCCCAGAAGAAGACTGACACCGAAACACCAGCGTAACATTATCTATTATTTTATTAGTGTTGAAAGGGACAGTGAAGAGATGATGGGAAATGAGGAAAAAAGGATCAATCTCACTCAAACAGTAGCTTTCAGTTACTAGGGCTGAAATGATATTATCACTATCTACAACAGACCTGGGCATTGTACGGCCCCCGGGCCACATCCGGCCCTCTGGCTATCCTTGCCTGGCCCGCATGAGGTAATTTGTGAATTAAAAGTCAATCGCAAATAGATGTAATTAGGTGTAGGCAATGCAACTGCACTGCTTTTATTTTCAAGGCAACAGCTTTGTTTCCTGATTATGAAACAACTTAAAATCAGTTCGAAACTGATTTTATTTCTGTAAACTCATAAAAACAACAAAATGTTGCTTTTGTAAAATAATGAAAGCAGGACGCGCTCTCTGGCATCTCTGACGTTCACACCAGACGCGACTTGCGCGAATAAATCGCTCTATTCGCACGTAGTTGGACGCTTGAACATTTTGAGATTACTTGCTTCATTTGCGCGTGAAAGTCACTTCAGAACAGACGTGAATCCGCGTCATGGGGGGGGCTTCTGCCGGCGGCTCCAGTCTCGTTGTGAAATGTCTGACATGGATTTTGTTTAGAGGCTAGTTGCACTTTATGTGCTATGGAATTAGTTTTGTTTTATACTCGTTGTAAATATGTAAACAGGCTCCATAGGATTTAGGGACTTTAATGTTATTGTTTTTCTCATGTCAGAGATAAAATGCTATCATTTGCCAAACTCCTCACAAAAGCCTGTTATCAGTAAGAACTGGACATGGATGGTTTAGTTTCACCAACAGTAATGTTTCAGTGTTTTCAGTGAGCTGCTCAAATGTTGTGAAATATGTATATAAAGAGATTTTGTTTTGTTAAAAGAGAAATGTGCCTTTCCTTGGCTTTGCATCAGTCAATGTAAAAAAAGTGCCTTAAAGTTGTAAAAAAAGTTTATGTAAATGTAAAAAAACAGTTTAAAGTGGAGCCTATACAAATGCTGTTGTCTTTATAAAAAATAAATAGACCCGTTAATGATTTATGTATGTTTTTGATAAATGCCATTAAAGAGTTATTCACACATAATAGCTGGATTCTTCGAATGGTGAATTCCTAGTTTGGACTCATGATCACTAATAGGAATAATAATAATATTTTGTGATGTATTATTATTATTTCTTGTTTCCCTCAAGTGTTGAACATTATTAGTAACCCTAATAAAAGCAGTAGCATTAATGACAAAGCAAATAATGTTTTTTTCTGTATGAATGTTGCTCATCTATTGGTCAAACACTATGTTAGTTATATTTTTGAGAGTTCATCTGCCTGCTTGGATTTCTAGCACAACCACCAAACTCTGTACTTTACTTTCTGATGGATTACATGTTCAGATATAACACTAGATGATGCTCCAGTAGTACAGTATTAATACCACTATCTTCCACTCTTTCAGAAAGTAACACTTATTACAGTAAAACTGTGGTAATGTGGTATCAGACATTACTGTCTTAAAAAATGACAACATTTCTTTATCTTGCATTCTTTGAAGAAGACTATTAAATTATGGTTATACAGTAGTACAAGTAATTTGTAGATATTGTATAGACATATATGATTACCATGGTCTATGTTTTAACAATGCTTTGAAATTATGTATTATTTTTCTTTGAGGGTGATACAAAACGAGATGTGATATCCCAGACATGGATTTCACACGGGCCAGATGTGGGCCAAAACTATGTTGCTGTCTGGGATGTGAGCCGATTTCACTTGAGAGTCAACAAGTTGATATTGTGGAACATTTTAAGTATCTTGGATCAACTTTGGATTCTCGGTTGAGTTTTGCTGATAATTCAGAGTACATTTTTAAAAGATGCTCTCAGCGACTTGTTCTTCTCAGACAGCTCAGTGGTCTTGGTGTTAGTAAGCACATCTTGGACCTTGCGTATACATACATTGTTGAAAGTGTTTTAACCTTTCATCTTCCTGTCTGGTATGAGCATCTAAATTGCAGACTCAAGAACACACTTTCCAGAATGGTATCCTCTGCAAATAAAATAATTGTCAGGTCTCAGAATCAATTAACACAAGTTTATGTAGAAAGGACAAAGAAGGCGGTGAGAGTTATTCTTGCAGATGGCTCTCATCCTCTTTTCAGCCAGTGTGAGCTCTTGAAGTCCGGTAGACGTTATAGAGGTCTTCTAGCAAATAAAAATGTGTTTAAGAGCTCTTTCATCCCCAACGCAATTAGAATCATTAATTCAGCAACTTTTTAATCAAGCAGTGTGTAAGGCTTGAACTGTATCTTATTATTTTCTTTTATGTTATGTGTGTACGTGACTAGTTATTGTGATTTTATCTTATATGTATCTGTCCTGTTGGTGAGCTAAAGACAATTTTCCACTCAGGTGGACAATAAAGTTATACTACTACTACTCAACATAAGCCTATACAATTTAAATACTAATAAAGTGGGCCAATATATACACAGAGTTCAGGAGTAGGTGAGTAGACTCACTAACTGGAGCGGGCCATGCTCTATCTAGTTCAAAGTGGGACTCGAACCCAGGTCGCCAGCATGGGAGGAGGGCAAGCTATCAAAGATCTTCTTCGTAAATGTACAACCAAATGTACAGTGTGACTACAGCAGGATTATGTGAAGTATGTCAAGACCACATGTGTTTTGTACAGTGAGTGGATTAAACAAAGTGATTCTGAACTTTTGAGTGTGATTATTTTGTTGAAGCTGTTTCTCTCCCTCTGTGTCAGAGTTTGCTTCGTCTGCGTAGCACCGCTTCAAGTCGAACACACATGATGTATGCGTATTGACCTTTGACCTTTCTCTGTAGATCCCACCTTCTCACACGCCATGATTGGTCGATTGTGCACCTTCAAGACCTGGATATTTCAGACAATATAGCAATCTTGGCTTGGAAAAAGCAGACGTATGGTCACCCTACAGGTCAGGGGTGTCAAACTCAGCTCCTGGAGGGCCGGACCCCTGCAGAGTTTAGATGTAACCCTAATTAAACACCTGATCCAGATAATCCAGTCCTTCAGGCTTATTTGAAAGCTACATGGTGTGTGTGTGTGTGTGTTGGAGCTAAACTGTGCAGGACTGTGGCCCTCCAGGAGCTGAGTTTAACACCTGTTCCCTTGATAAACCTCACTCCCCTGATCTCAAGAGCTGCACTAGTGATGGACACTAGAGGTCTGTAGCATCTTTGATAGCTATGATTATGAATTTATATGCAGTGCCCTCCATAAGTATTGCTCTGTTTGCTGTGGAGTCAAGACATCTGTAAATATGATTAAAAGATGAATATGAGATAACTCTACAGAATGTCACATTTTATTATTAGCCGTTTCAACACACATGTAAATCACAAGCGATTAGAAACTCATCACATTAGCACAGAACGAACAGCAGTCAGTTTTTAATCAGTTAGTGAGTAATTTCAGCCTCTGGATCTGATAAAACAAGCCGCTCGAGCCTCTCGTTGTGTTCAGTTCAGTCATTTAGACACGCTCTGTCCGCTGATGAGAAACACTGAAGGGTTCAGGCTGATCACCGTTTGAGGTTCCCATCAGATCTGTGACTTTGGTGCCATCAGGGTTGATTCTCAGGATAAACCTGCAAGAAAACATTATTTTTCAGACCAGTGTTTGCAGAATTGACCCTAACTCTCAAACCTGGTGCCATACACACTTTGATGTTACTACATTGACCTGATTCTGAATGGACCCCCCCAGTGAATTTTGGCCATTTCCACCACTGAACAAACCATATTACAATATTACAAATGCATTGTCAGATATGAGATGAACTATGGTGCAAGTTTGATTTTTTACTGAGCACCGTTACACCTCTAATAACTGACTTAAAATAAATCGCATTTAAATAATTAAAGCTCCATTCTTTACAATGCATTCCTGCTGCTCAAGATGCTGAAATAATGGGTTTGATTCACAGGGAACAATATTAATAAAATGACTTAAATACAATGTAAGCTGCTTTGAAAAAAACAAACAAAAAAAACAGTTTCTGCCAAAATCATGTGTAAAAAACAACAACAATTAGGCTTACCTTATTCTGCACACTGACCACAAGGACAGCGAACGCTGGAGAAGAGTCTGTTGTGTCTCAATGATGCTGATTCTGCCCTTCATAGTCAGCTTCTGTGTTTTTGACTCTCCTGTAACAGACAGCATTGCATCAGCCTTTCAGTCTCATTATAGTGTACAGGAAAAACTACCATACACAACAGCACATATATTTGATAACTCTGCTATATTAATGACGGCATACTGCTAACCCTTTCTTCCTCAAGGACTCTGAAGCAGTGGTGTACAGCAGCTGCAAACTCAGCTATAAAGTGAATAAAGACAGTAAGACAAAGTGAAGCATTCAAATATTATTATAAACAAGTGAAGCAGTTCTTAAACCAATAATGTAAATACAGCCGTTTATTGCTCGGTTGATTTTTATTTGCCGTCAATCTACACTTCTGAGTGAGTCCCAAAACAACTACCCAGAATGCAATGCACAGTGATGTAGATTCCCATTCTCTATAACGTAAACATGAACGTATAGTAAATCAATCGTTATCCAGGGATAATGTGATGGCGTGTTGTGTGTGTTCAAATACATTTGCTTAGATGACCATCAATATTTATAAATCAAAACTACTATGGGAGTCAATGGGGACCAGAAACTGTCGTTGGTTGAACTATCCCTTTAAATAGATCATAATGATATAGTAGACACTTACATCTTATTTTAGCTTGAGATGTGCGTCTGCTTTCCTCGCACCTTCTGCACACTTGAGTTCTGCCTGAAAATATATTACATTGATTTTAGAAATAAACAAGCAGCATTTACTAAAGCAAATGAGTGATGTTAAATGTTTCTTGTGCTTTAACGCAGCAAATGCATTAGATGTTAGACAGTGATCATAATGAACAGTAAGAGAAGCAAACGACACCAGAGTTAAACGACACCAGAGTTAATTAACATGAGCAGGAGAGAAGGTCAAATAGACGTCTGAAAGCATGGAAACTGATATAAGACTGATTGAGAACATTGTTAACGCCTTAACAAATGAAAAAGAGGAATAGTAGTAAGACCTCACCTCTTCTGCATCATGATCCAGAAACACCGAACAGCTCTGATAGTGACGGGTAAAGATGTGCAGATTCTGCTCTGTGTGGAAACAGTTCAACCGACTTTAAGAAACACGTTACAATGAAGTATTAGTTTAATATATTCAGTCTGCATGTTGATACCTGAGTCTCAGCAGCTGGATGACACTGTTTTATTCTGCATTGCTCTTCATAAAGTGTGCAGCAGCTCTCTTACTGCTCTGCTCGTACTTCTTGTTTGTTCGTTCATCCTTATCTTGTTGTTTTTACTCTTCATCTCGGTCTCCAGTGTGTCAGCTGCATCCTCAGCTCCACTGAAAGATAAGTGATGCAGAACTCCTCTGCTGTGCTTTTCTCTTCTGTCTCCTTTCACAAGAAAAGCTTGTAGACCAGAAGTGACAAATTCTGTCTTTAATCCATCAGCTTTTAATAAAGTGTTGAAGAAACCAGGAGCATCAACTACAGACACAGGTGTCTTTTTGTCTTCTCTCTTCTTCTCTCTGTCTCTCTGCTCTAAGTCTGACTCTCTCCTCTATCTCTTTTCTCACTCTCTCGATCTCCTCTAGTCGTTTTCTACTCTCTTCATATCTCTGTATTGCTGCTCTAAGTCTTTCTAGTCCAGATCTATAAGCATACTCTGCTCTGACTCTCTCCTCTGTCTCTTTCTTCACGCTCTCAACCTCCTCTTGTCTTTGTTTCTCCTCTTGTTGTTTTCTCTGCTCTTTCTCTCTCTGTCTCTGCTCTTCTTCCTCTCGTCTGAATCTCTGAGCATCTTCAAACATCTGGTTACTGTAGTGTCCTCCTCCGTTCTGCTCTATCATGGAGTCAATCTTCTGCAGGAGATCATTCACCTGCTCTCTGTTATTCAGATCTTTATTGTTGAAGACGTGATATCTGTCTCCACACTGCTGAACTAGAGCTCTTAATCTACAGTTCTGCTCAATGAGTTTCTCTACAGACTCTTCTTCCAGCTGATCTCCATGAGTGAAGAGAATGATTGAGTATTTTAACACTTCTTCACCAAACATCATCTCAATTATCTGAGGAATCTGCAGCTCCTGTTCAGTGAACCACATATTCACAGCAAACACAATGAGAAAAGCGTGTGGTCCAGGACTGGATAAACAAACACTTCTGGCTATCTCTGTCAATGAGTCGTCAGGATTCATCTGTGTGTCAAAGAATCCAGGAGTATCAATTACAGTCACAGATCTGCCTGAAACAGTGGCGTGAACAACTGAGGATTCATGCGTCACTGAACTCATTCTCTGTACAGATATAAACTCTCTCTGTCCCAGGATTGTGTTTCCAGCTGCACTCTTCCCAACTCCAGTTTTACCCACAAGAACAAGCCGTCTGTCAGCAGGAGCATCTGGTTCAGGACAAAACCAGAGAGAGAAAAAAAAAAAAAAGTGAATAAACTTGAGTCTAAAGATCAATAATTCACTCACTATATGCCAACATGATGTTCAACAGATTTAATTTAACTGCAAGTTTGGCTTGTGTAGCTGTCTAGTTATATATGAAACTCAAGAGTCATTCAGTGAAGATAAAAAGTGCAGTTCATTATAAATGTAATCCACTATTCAACTAAAAAGTTTCTGGAATATTTTAACATATGATTTTAATAACACTCACCTTTTAAGCTCTGGGTAATTTTTTCAAGTAGCAGTCTAGCTTGCTCACTCGGTCCTCTGGTCTTGTTGTTGAACACGTGGTATCTCTGATCATATTTCTGAACGACTTTCTTCAGTGGCTCAGACAGATTAATATATTCTTGTATAGTCATGTTTTCTTCCTCCAGTTCGTCTCCTCTGGTGAAGAGAATCCAGGTTTTCTTCCGGCGCTCGTCTCCCAGCAGCTGCTCAATCTTCTCCACAGTTTTCCTCTCTTTCCCAGTGAATCTGTCAGCTTTAATGACCAGCAGAAACACACAGGGACCTGATTCACATCTCTGAAGAACCTCTTTATATTTCCTCTGAATCTCCTCTTCACTCATCTCTGTGTTAAACAGTCCAGGTGTGTCATAAACAGTGACTGGGAAGAGACCAACTGATCCAGATTGAACATCAACATCTCGTGTGACTGACGCAGAGCTCTTTATTGATCTGAACGCTTCTCGTCCCAGTATTGTGTTTCCTGAAGCACTTTTCCCAGCTCCTGTTCCTCCCAGTAACACCAGGTTCAAACCTCTGATCATTTCTGCCATTATTGATGTGTGGCCTAATGGTCTATAAAGCGCTGCAAGACAAAAATGCACACACACAGTTGTGTTAGTCAGCAGATGGTGCGGTCTTGCACCTGACACAGCAGATGAATCTCACTGCTTACCTGTTAATCACACAATGGCTGACAAACTGTTAACGGTCGTCCTTTTGTCATCTGCAGATAAGAGTAACACATTCAAAACTGTCATTATATCGGTGTGCGCTCACAACAAACAGGATCAAGATGTGTTTTCTGCCATCTAGTCTCTGTAAAGCTGAGAGTCATGTCCACTTATAAGCGTTTTTTGAGTCATCCTTAAATCAAGACCAATTTGAGACAGTACCTGGATTAATGATGGTTTCGACGCTTTTGTTCTGAAGGACCTGTAATATCTGGGTGCTTAGGCTAAGCTGTAGTCATGAGAAAGATACTGATATTTCAGTATGTACATGAAATTTTACACAAATAATCCGACTTGGACTGACAATGTAAAAATAGCGCTCATGATCGTGTATAAATAATATCGTGACTTTACCCTTATTTACACAAGTCAAATAAGAGCTAGTGGAAAAAACATTATTTTAAACTTACCTTACAAGGAATATCGTCTGAGATAATGTTTGAATATTTAATATTTGAGCTGTTTCGGTTTCGAGGCCTAGCACAAGAAGCACAAACGGAGAAACACAGTCAGCAGCGTCTTCTTCTTCAGATTTCATCTGCGAGACTGAGATGCGCTACCGCCACCTACCTGCCTGGAGACAGATCAACACTGTTAAACACTGTTAAGCCGGGCATACACTGTGCGATTTTCGTCCGATTTTCAGCCGAATTCTGACTCGTGCGACTGTTTTTTGAGTCGGGCCGAATTTCAGCTTTGTCGTGAGTCGTTCGTCGTGCAGTGTTCGTTCAGTGTACAGGGGGAGACGAGAAGCGATAAGTGTCTCCCGACGCAATCGGACGGTCGGATTCATTTCTGACATGTTGCTCCTCGTGAGGGTATCGCACAGTTGAAGCAGAGCTACGAACCGACTGCCCTAAACTCAGTGCTTTTTCCCCTCACTGCGCCTGCGCGAAAACAGTACTTTAATCATTTAGTCTTTATTGCAGCAAGAAAGAAAACGACAAGAGGGAGATTTTTGATAAAATAATGTTATTATCACGGGAAATGTGAACCATTGTCTATCATTTTGCAATTAGTGATAAAGACAAACATGTCGCAAAATTATAAATGTTTCAGTTTTAAACCATGAAGGCAAGCCAGTGCATACCACACAAACAATTTGCTCCATGAGCGTAATGCCCGAGAAGAAGCTTTAAACTCCAGTCAATTCATTAAGCTACAGAAAGTGAAAGTAAAAACTGACCGAGCTTTCGGCATCTGTCGCTGCATAACGGCACATTCTCTCAGAGGAGACGAAAGATATGGATAGTATTGGGTATTGACTTAATTTATTTTCTAAAGAAAAAAAAATCCCTTGTGGCTGATATAAGTAGTGAAAACAACAACAACAGAATTGAAGTGTTTCGTGTTAAACACGTTGTTTTTGGAATTTCCTTGTCTGTAATAAAGGTTTTATTTTCATTGACTGAATATATTCATTAAGCTGTTCATTCAGTGTTCAGAGTCCGGACAAAGGCTAGATAGACGGTTGAGAATTTTAATTATAGGCCTGTTAATTGTGGAATATATCTAAATGTTTTAAATAATTTTCAGCGAGGAGTAATATAAATTAATCTTTTAATATCCGCGTCAATGCGCAATTTCGGGCCAAATTAATTGTAGTAGACCTATACATTTAATAATAAAACTACCATAATAATAATAATAGTAATAATTTAATACATTAATTGGAAATGCCAAATCCTCAGGATATCACCAATAGTTTTTTTTTTTTTTTTAAGTTCTCTGGCTATCTATCGTCCATATAGCGCATCCCACAGTTGCTAAGTCCGCGTATCGCGACTTTGGGCTTCTTCTTTTGTAAAGTTGCGGGAAAAAAATCCCTGGTCGCGGATGCGGTTTTTTGGGCTTATTTTAAAAAAGATGGTTGCTTGTTAGGGAAATCTGACAAGCCACTTTGTTTCTTTATTTATGTTTGCCGTATTCTCCAATGCATTGATTGACACTCTGTCTGCTCGCAGTTAATAGCCAACCAGTGCAATAATATAAGAGCCGTAGAGTAATTTTCCATATGTTCTGCTCCTCAGTGGAGAAAAATCACATTCAGAAAGAAGACGCATGACGCTGTAATCCAAGCGATGATAGAAGTAGACGCAGAGGAGAGGGGGGACTTTCTTTTAGCCTAATTTATCACGAGCTGTAATATATAAAAAACAAGTAGCCATATCCTAATACTGAGTAAATACATTTGGTTCGAATAGCCTGGTATGGCAAGATGTCTTAAAATATATTTATTTTTTTAACATTTAAACTTAGACCACATTATTAGATTTGTATTGATATGTATACATTATTTTATTTAAAATGGAAGAAACCCTGTTTTTGTCCTCATAATAAAGCACGTTCCCTCTGTATATGGCTGTAATGAGCAGTTTTGTGGTGCTTGGAACTCTTTATAATTAATTAAAAACAAATATTGCCACATTGATGGCTCAAGAAGGTATAATTGTTCAAATAACACATCGTTTCATTTTAAAATATATATAAAACAAATTGTAACCAAGTGTTTTTCAAGTGTAATATTTCTGTAAAGGCTAGGGACAGAAAAATGGACATTTCCATAGAATGACCCCTATATATTTTAGGCTAAATATGTGGCTCATTTATTGGTAATAAATAACTGATAATAAATAATATTGTTGATAATAAATCATAAAAAAAATATTGGGCTTGTTTTGGGCTTGTTTTTGAAGCTGCGGTTGCTTATTTGTCTCGCGAGAGTTGGAAACAGTGAACCCGAGTATTTCACACGTATAGTGAGAGCACATAAATCGTGAGCTTTGGCTTTACATCGCATGCGATCTTCTCGTACAGTGTGAGTTGATACCTTGCTGAAATCGCACAGTGTATGCCCGGCTTTACACTGACTCAGAGTCAGCACATTCCCCAGGATTACCTCCTAAGAGGATTCAACACTGATAAACACTGTTACACTGACTCAGAGTCAGCACATTCCCCAGGATTACCTCCTAAGAGGCTTCAGCACCGTTAAACACTGTTACACTGACTCAGAGTCAGCACATTCCCCAGGATTACCTCCTAAGAGGCTTCAACACTGATAAACACTGTTACACTGACTCAGAGTCAGCACATTCCCCAGGATTACCTCCTAAGAGGATTCAACACTGATAAACACTGTTACACTGACTCAGAGTCAGCACATTCCCCAGGATTACCTCCTAAGAGGCTTCAACACTGATAAACACTGTTACACTGACTCAGAGTCAGCACATTCCCCCAGGATTACCTCCTAAGAGGATTCAACACTGATAAACACTGTTACTGGATTACCTCCTAAGAGGATTCAACACTGTTAACCACTGTTACACTGACTCAGAGTCAGCACATTCCCCAGGATTACCTCCTAAGAGGATTCAACACTGATAAACACTGTTACACTGACTCAGAGTCAGCACCTTCCCCAGGATTACCTCCTAAGAGGATTCAACACTGATAAACACTGTTACACTGACTCAGAGTCAGCACATTCCCCCAGGATTACCTCCTAAGAGGCTTCAACACTGTTAAACACTGTTACACTGAGTCAGCACATTCCCCAGGATTACCTCCTAAGAGGATTCAACACTGATAAACACTGTTACACTGACTCAGAGTCAGCACATTCCCCCAGGATTACCTCCTAAGAGGCTTCAACACTGATAAACACTGTTACACTGACTCAGAGTCAGCACATTCCCCCAGGATTACCTCCTAAGAGGCTTCAACACTGTTAAACACTGTTACACTGAGTCAGCACATTCCCCAGGATTACCTCCTAAGAGGATTCAACACTGATAAACACTGTTACACTGACTCAGAGTCAGCACATTCCCCCAGGATTACCTCCTAAGAGGCTTCAACACTGATAAACACTGTTACACTGACTCAGAGTCAGCACATTCCCCCAGGATTACCTCCTAAGAGGATTCAACACTGATAAACACTGTTACACTGACTCAGAGTCAGCACATTCCCCCAGGATTACCTCCTAAGAGGCTTCAACACTGTTAAACACTGTTACACTGAGTCAGCACATTCCCCAGGATTACCTCCTAAGAGGATTCAACACTGATAAACACTGTTACACTGACTCAGAGTCAGCACATTCCCCAGGATTACCTCCTAAGAGGATTCAACACTGATAAACACTGTTACACTGACTCAGAGTCAGCACATTCCCCAGGATTACCTCCTAAGAGGATTCAACACTGATAGATGAACTTCCTTTAATAAAGTTGCTTCTTCCTTTGGATCTGCTTGTCAGATGTTCTTCCAGAACTTGTTATATGCTCTCAGTCAAGTTAGTTATTTTAGGACTTTGAAAAGAAAACTGCACCTAAATCCGTACTTCTTTTGTTGAAAACACACTGCTACCTTTCTGAGATGATAATACTGCGTCCTGGCTCAGTTTTTGACACGGCAGCATATGCTCCACTGTCTTTGTAAATGTTTGGCTGTTTATTAGTGTTTTTCTCCTTTTGCCTAAACTTACCCTTTTTTTGTCACTCCAGGAAAAATGGTTAAGATAAATAATCAAACTTATGTGATTCCTACAGCTAATGTTATCTGTCACTACATGAAATTCTCACATTATTCAAGAAATGCATTCCTGCAAAAACAAATATGACAAAACAACTGAGCCAAGTTCTTTATTTACATTTATTTAGTCATTCAGCAGATGCTTTTATCCAAAACGACTTACACATGAGGACAATAGAAGCAATCAAAACCAACAAAAGAGCAAGTGCTAGAACAAGTCTCAGTTAGCTTCAGTTTTTTTTAAGAAAACGAGTAGAATATACATCTTAGTAGTATTATTTACAGTACAAATGCTTATTTGCAAGAAATACTGGGATTAGTGTAGACCAGTCCTGGAGAAGTATGAAGTGTGACATAATAACCTCTGTAAATAAATACAGTGTAAATGCACGTCTCAGCACTTTATTGCCCATGAAAGGAACATCATGGTGGAATAATTAAGTCCACTTCACAGGACACTAACGATTAAACAGAACAAACCTCTGAAGTGATAAGAGAAGCATACTAAATGTGGATTGAGCACCGCTGCTGTAGACTCTACGCAGTACACAGATGGTACATATATACACATATTACAAATGTTCACATACTTGTAACATCCCGGTATTGAGAGCTACTGTCCTGCAGACTTCACCTGTCTGTAATTATCACCAGCTGCTTCAGGTGTGTCTGACCGGGGCTAACATTACAAGAATGCGATTAAGATCTGAATTTGAGAAACTTCTGACAGATCTTTTTTATTATATTCTGATGAGTACAGGTGTGTTCTGCCTCCTGTCTGGCCTCTCTGAGCTTCGCTTTATAATAACGCTTGTACTCTGCCATTTTACACGTGTTTAGTCGTTCCAGCTCTTTGATCTTCTCTTCTTTCTCTTGCTCAGATGCTGTCAGTGCCTCTATTCTCTCTTCTAGTTTCTTCATCTCTTCAGCAGCTCTGGCCTCCAGTTCTCGCTGTAAGTCTTGTAGTTTCTTCTCATACAGCTTCTTCAGTTCCTCTGGTTTAGTTTTCAGCATGTTCTCCACGTCCTGGTAAGAGTCGCTGGTGTAAAATCTGTCTTCATTAGCAGCGACTACAGCATCTACTTTCTGCAGGAACTCCACAACCTGACTCCGATCCTCCATGTCTTTGTTATTGAAGACGTGATATCCTCCTCCACAGCGACTCAGGATTTCTTGCAGATCCTCATTGGCTTTAGTGAATTCTTCAATAGTGCTGGTCAGTTCATCCCCGTGAGTGAAGAGGACGATTGTGTGTTTATCTGCTTCTTCTCCAAATATGGCTCTGATCTTCTCCACCGAGAGTCTCTCTTCTTCAGTGAACGCATCCACTTTAATGACCAGGATGATGGCGTGAGGTCCAGGTGCTGTCATGTTTATACACTTACTGATCTTCTGTTTCAGAAGCTCCTCCTCTGAAATATCGGTGTCAAACATACCCGGTGTATCCACCACTGTGATTTCTCTTCCAGCCACATTTTCTGTCTCTTTCGAGCACTCTTTGGTCACAGATGAAGGGCTTTTGGCGACTCTGAAGGCTCTTCTGCCGAGGATGGTGTTTCCGGAGGAGCTTTTACCTGCTCCAGTGATTCCCACCAGCACCAGTCTTCTCATAGACACTGAAAAACAGTGACAAGCTCATCAATAAACTACAACAGACTGATTCAGAATCAAGTGACTTGTGAATGTTTATACTCACTGTTCGGCTGATCAAAAATAAAGCTGCCCCTTCTTTCTACAAAGAGAAGAAAAAAATGTAATTATAATGAAAATAATCAAAAGTGGCCGTGAGGCAGATTTTTGATTAAATGCAAAGTCCAGGTTAATGCCTAATGTAATGAAAAGGAGTCTTTCCCCATACACACAATACTACACTCTAAACAGTACGGTTCTTTACCCGTAGTAACAGTTCTATTGAGAACCGTGTTATTCTGAATAACCGTACGTATGCTGAGATGTTCTTTGCATTAGACTTTATGGCTCTTTTTCCAGCCTTTTTGTTTTTCAGATCTGTAACCATCAAAGCCACATCGTTACTGGTTTTCTGGAGCTCAAGACTGACTGTCAACAGGGCACTTATCTTCTCTTCTCCACTAAGTAAGCAACAGAAATACTGAACTTATAATTCATGTTGTTATTTTTTTAAATATTACTTTATGCATAAGCTTACCCAGTCACAAATAACATTAAAGTTATCCCATATGACTTTTTTTCTCTTAACTCTTGCAAAGAACACAAACTGTCCATTTTTGGTAATTTTGGCTTACACAAACAACTGAGTTTAGAGTTACAGTGTGTCCAGCTGTGTCCATCCTACACAACCTCATCATCAGGAGAGACTGACCACTCACTTAAATGCAAGAGAAAATCTGAGCCTGTATTCACAAGACATTTTATCTTACCACAAGAGTTCTCCTAAATAGCAGTACAAGTCTTTAGCTAAGAGTTAGGGGGCGGGGTTTAACTCGTTGCTATGCGTGATGTCAGCATGCTTATTAACTACGCACACAGTGATTGGCTGATTACACCACTACTAATCAAGTATATGTTCAGCTAATTGTCAGCCTCTTACATGTTGTAAACAATTAGTGGATATTAGGGGTGTAAGAAAATATCGATACACGTGAGTATCGCGATATTTTGTTTGGCGATACTGTATCGATTCTCAAAAACGGAATATCGATATTTAAAAAAAAAAATCATACAGGATTGTGGCAGTTGTTTCGTTTTTAGTTCATATCCCGGCCGCTAGATGGCAGTCTGCATCTCTGAACTTAAACAGTGACAGGAAATACTAGCATTACAGCACACCACTAATGTTTGCGTTAATATAGTTCGCTGCCAGTAAAGGAGGATGAAAGAATTATTCCAGTTCTCGTTTCGGTGTACAAAGCTGAAGTGTGGCGTCATTTGGGCTTTTGTGGTAACGTCCGCCCCGGGACCGCGGCGCGAGCTCCACCTCGGTCCCACCGCTTGCCGCGCCCCGTGTGAAAAGCCTTCGCGCGGGGTGCGGCAGGCGGCAGGGAAAGCTCCAGCTTTCTCTCGTGTCGGGGGCACAGTTGCCAAGTCCGCGTATTATACCCGACTTTGGGCTTCTTTTTTTGTAAAGTTGCGGGAAAAAGTCCCTGGTCACGGGTTGCGTTTTTTTGGGCTTATTTTACAAAATATGGTTGCTTGTTAGGAAAATCTGACAAGCAACTTCGTTTCTTTATTTATGTTGGCCGTATTCTCCAATACATTGATTGACACACTGTCTGCTCGCAGTTAATAGCCAACCAGTGCAATAATATAAGAGCCATAGAGTAATTTGCCATATGTTCCGCCCCTCATTGGAGAAAAATCATGTTCAGAAAGAAGACGCGTGACGCTGTAATCCAAGCGATGATAGAAGAAGACGTAGAGGAGTGGGATGAGTTTCTTTTAGCCTAATTTTTACAATGTTTTGTAATGTATTAATTATCACGAGCTGTAATATATAAAAAAGAAGTAGTCATATCCTAATACTGAGTAAATACATTTGGTTCGAATAGCCTGGTATGGCAAGATGTCTTAAAATATATTTCTTTTTTTAACATTTAAACTTAGACCACATTATTAGATTATCTTTTGACTTCATGAATACACTTTAATGACAGCTTAATGATTTTTTAAAAATCTTTTTTATAATATTTAATATTTTCTTTTTTACTATAATATATATATTATAATTTAATATAATATTTTATATATTTTTCTATAATATTTATGTGGCATTTTGTTTTTTTATGTCATTTATTGGATAGTTATGTGTACATTATTTTATTTTAAATGGTAGAAAAACCTGTTTTTGACCTCAAAATAAAGCACGTTCCCTCTGTACATGGCTGTAACGAGCAGTTTTGTGGAGCTTGGAATTCTTTATAATTAATTAAAAACATATATTGCCACATTGATGGCTCAAGAAGGTGTAATTCATTACACATCATTGTTTCATTTTAATATATATATATAAAAAAAATTGTAACCAAGTGTTTAAGTGTAATATTCCTGTAAAGGCTAGGGACAGAAAAATGGACATTTCCATAGAATGACCCCAATATATTTTAGGCTAGAAATATGTGGCTATGTTACAGCTCTCCTTTGAAGCTCTTGTGCTTTTCTCCTGTTTTCCATCTCTCCAATCCTATTCTGCTCACAGGTGAAGATGAGTTTTGTTCCCACTTTTGTTGCAGTTTGCTAAGTTTTGTAAAAATAGATAAAAGAGTGGTTTCACTGTAATATGTTGCAGGCTCATTTATTGGTAATAAATAATTGATAATAAATAATATTGATGATAATAAATCATCAAAAAATTTTGGGCTTGTTTTTGAAGCTGCGGCTGCTTATTTGTCTCGCGAGAGTTGGCGGCTGTGTTCGGGGGTGTTTTGTGCAGTTGGGCGGTGCTCGCGTCGCGGTCTCGCTGATTCCACGCAGAACATAAATACAAACTGAAAAAGCTGTGAAATCCAAGTTGAAAGGTTCTGAGAATGTTCAGCATCTGTATTCATTTTATTGTTTACATTTGTTTTGTTTTCTTTAGGAATCCAGCAAGCACTTTATTTTTCATTAATACTAAGCAGATGTAATTTTTTGCTCAGATCAAAATGTTATGACATTGTATATTACAATTGTAAACTTAAACTGTGAACCTTTAAAGCAGGGTCTAAAAATATATATGGTCTTTTTTATAAAATACATTTTATACATACATTTAAGTAAAGAATCCTGCAAGCACTTTAATTTTCCCCCTTGACTCGTGCTGCACAACAAGTGGTTCAATAACGTTGAATGTTACAGGGACTGATTATTGCAAATGCAGATCCCAGTGTGTTCTGGTTAAACTATTTTTATGTATTTATTTATTTCTAAGGTTTGCATATAGTGGTGTGCTCTTAATGACAGCTTTCCTAAAAATATATCCTATTCCTAAAATAAGAAATATCCCAATATATCGCCTTGCTTACAGTATCGCAATGTATCGCAATATATCGTATCGCAACCCCTGTATCGTGATACGTATCGTATCGCCAGATTCTTGCCAATACACAGCCCTAGTGGATATGCATATAAACAGTCTTTTAATTAACAGAGTAGAATAATCACGGCTGATAGTAAAAGAAAACCAAACTGGACGCAAAACAGATGTTAATTCTTTATAAAAACTTTATTAAAAAAAAATCTTCTGTTTAGCATCAAACTACAAGATGATGAACCCTAATTTGGTACTGTTATGAACCATTTTTCTGAGGAGCGTACAACAGTTTTAATAGTATTGTTTTAATACTATTTGCATTTTAAAGTGATAAAGTCCAGATTTAAGGCTGTTCATCTCATAAATTCACAGCACATTGTTGCTATTTCAACAATACTTCATTTCAACTCTTTGCAATTGCTTTGTTTGTTTGCTAACAAGCATTTAAATATAGAAACTGACATCTGAAGGAAGGTAAACACAGGCTCTTTCGGAGGTAAACAGCACGCGATGAAACCGAAAGTAAAACAGACCGAGGACTCTGGAGAAAACTCACACTTATCTGTGAGTACTAAGATATTCAGTCAATCAAAGTCAGTCTAAAGTCTTCTTGAAAGCAGAAAGGTACCTGCTGTCTCTGGTGTGGCGCTTGATGAAGCCATGGTTCAGGTTTATCCGGATGTCTCTGCGATCACCGGAAGCTGAACACAAGCGAACATACAGTCGTGCAGCCTGGATCAAGACAAAAACAAGCTGTACCAACTTACACCATGTTCTGTCGTAAGCTAATATAGCACTCTTTTGCGTTTTTGGAGCTGACGTTTTGGGTCTCTTCTTCTTCTTCTTCTTCTTGTTCTTCTCTGATGTTTAACGGCGGCTTGCATCCATGAGCGTCGCATTACCGCCTCCTTCTGGATTATTCTCCTGCGATGCCATTCTCTCACGGCTTCTTCACAAACTCTTCCTTCAGACTTTGACATCTTTATATTTACTTCAGTGCTCTCTTTTTTAATTGCTTGTTTAGCTAATTTATCCACTCTCTCATGTGGATATGAAATGCCTACATGAGCTGGGGTCCAGATCAGCTGAATCTCATCACATGTTTCCTTTACTCATGTTGCCAATATAAAACAGGTCCTGATGGCTATTGGACCTGTCCTGAGACTGTACAGTGCTGATAATGAATCACTTCCAGTCAAAACTTATTTTGTCCTCCTTTAATCTAATGCCATCATGATAGCACAACTGTAATCAGATCATTCGTGGTTCGTTTGCTTTCCTCCTTGATTAACTCCAGTCCTTCCTGATTCAGGATCTTTTGACCCATCTGTATACATCTGAATATAATCTCTGTATTTATCATCCACATATCTGTAGAATTCAGCTACAAGGTCTATATATATCATTGATTGATAGTCCGCTCCCCATTATAACCCTGACAGACATCTCATTGTATTTATCACCTTTTTACATTTATCCTCCACATTCCTTATATGTTCACTCCATGTCAACCTTGGATCAAAATGTACTCCTAGAAAGCAAAATTTATGAACTCTCTCCACATTACTTCCGTATAGTTTTAAATTAAAGCCTTCATTGATCTTCCTCCTTGTATAAACATTACTTTAGTTTTTTCAAAATAAAATTTAAAACCCATCTTATTCCCCACTTCTCAACCTGCTGTATACCATCTTGCACTTATCTTCTTAACTATATGTTCTACATTTCTTCCTCTTTTCCATATCCCTCCATCATCTGCTGGTACATTCACATACATGTCATTTATCATCACTGAGAATAATATGGGACGTATTACACTCCCCTGAGGTGTTCCATTCTCTGCTACATGCTTGCTTGACAAATCTGCTCCTATTTTAACCTCAATTGACCGTTCGCAAAGAGCTTGATTGACAGGCGATCTGACCAATCAGAAAGCGGATATTATGTGTCGCCACTGGTCTCCGCCATCTTGCCCGACAGCTACGGCCTGTCTCCATAGAAGCACATGTTAAAACGGGGTAAAAAAGATTGACTGAATTGAAACTTTTTCAATATAACTCAATATAAAAATGTGCGGAGGGTTAAGCTGTGCTGTTGTTGGCTCCACAATAATGGTAATAAGCTGAGGTATTCCTTTAAAGTACTTGTTTTGGTACCAGAAATCGGTCATGTCCGGCGCTGTATGCATGGCTTGCAGCGCTCAAGTTAAATGGCGAGTGTTAAATAATAAAATATTATGTTAAAACGTGTGCTCTTATCATTCTGTGGACAAAATCCCGTGAATTTAGCCCTGATCGGGAGCTGTATATGCACATGTGCACTCATCTGTTTACAATGCAGCTATAACCTCGGGTCGCTTCATGTCATCTTCCCTCTCATTAAACTATTACAGATACTTTACTGAAAAAAGACCGTCACTGCGACATTCTAAAGCGATGAAACTATGGCGCTATATACGTTTTAAAACCATTTTCATAGGTTTCACGTTATATTGCTGGCTCGGAAAATATGTAAATAGGCATGGCCAGTAACATTATAGTCGCAGCTGTCTCCTTCTAGCCTTAACCACAAATCAGACAGAAGAATAGATTAATTTCAGTGAACTTAAACTTGAAAAATGGTGTGTTCCGCGGTTGAGATAAAACACTTTCTGAAGTTTATTCATGTCAATTTCGTGCTTTAAGTAGACACTGTCTACACTGGATGCGGCGCGATGCTACAATTCAATTCAATTCAATTCAAGTTTATTTGTATAGCGCTTTTTACGATACAACTGTCACGTCCGGTATTACTTGACTCTCTGTGACTCGAAGTTTGTTGGTGTTTGTTGGGCCAGTGTGAACATGACAGTTATTTTTAATGAAATTCTAAATCCAAAGGCCAACTTGAGCCAACTTGTTTGTTGGCGTTTGTCTGTGCGGTGTGAATTGGCCTTAAATAAGAAACTAAATCTACCAGCAGGTGGCGGTAAATGTCTTTATGAGTCATTCATTTTTGACAGCACTAATATATATATATATATATATATATACATAGCCACGGGAATGTATTTTGAGCAGGGGGGGATGAGAAATAAAACGGGTGGGGGGGTTGGTCACATGACAAGAGTGATGCGAGACACTATGATCCAAAAGCGCAACTTTTGTTAATAAAAGTTTCATTTATTCGTTTAATATAAGCGAGTTTGTCTTTATTGTCACTTTTTTCATAAAGAAATAAAAAATTAAACAATGAACCACAACGCATTTGTTTTAAAAGAGAGAAAAGACCTTATACAACGCAAGTAGGCTATCCCCCGGTTTAACAAACAAGGCTTAAGCCCCTAGACTAAAATGTAAGTCTGAGCTGTTTCAACTGAAATAAACGTGCACTGACAGATCTTAAAATATATCAGTGCCTTTGTTTTGTCTCAAGATGCACACCAGTAATGTTTTTTTCTAAGCATGTTTATAAAAATTACTTAAATGTCCTAATTGCACTATGGCCTAATCCTGGCTTAGTCTAAGCCTTGTCTGTGAAATCGGGCCTATGTCTGTCTTATTCATTTTGTTAATAAAAGTTAGATGTGTAATATAGGCCTATGCGAACTTGCCATTGTACTATTTTTAATTAATAGGCTAATTGTCACGAATCCGGTCTGTGGCCTTCCGCCCGATCGCCACCAGAGGTCACTCACTCACCACATGGACTCTTGCTCTACACTAACTGTTGAATGTCACCTAAGACTACATTTCCCATAATACACTGCACTGACGTCACACACACAGCTGTTTGCACTGATCACGCTCACACCTGAGAATAATCTCACAATTACACAGCTTACTTAAACCTGGGACTTCCTCTTGCTCTCTGCCGAGTATTGATTAGCCATAGCTACTCTACAGAGCGTTCCTAGTTGTCAGTTTGCCTTGTTAGTTTTCCCGTGTTTGATTCCTGCCCGTGTTTTCTGGATTTACCCTTATAGCCTTGCCCTTTGGACTCTGTTTGCATCTCGTTTGGATTATTGCTGTTTACCTGGATTATCTCTCTTTGCCTTGCTCCTGTTGGATATTGTTCGCCGATCGTCGACCCACGCTTGCCCTAAGGATTACTCTGTGTCTTGCCCCTGCCATACCTGTTTGCTGTTTATTGACCCTGCCTGTATTATGACCATGTTTTGGAATAAAGCCTTGCATATGGATCCGCACATCTCACGTCTTGTTCGCCCCGTTACAGAATACTCAGCCCAACAAGGATCCAGCGGCTTTTCATGTGGACATTGGCCAGGTATGGACACTGCACGAATGTTATTAACCCTCAAGCAGGGCTTGCGATCGCTTGACGATTATATACAAGAGTATTTAGATCTCGCCCATTTTTCCGATCTGCCGGACTGTATGCTCATAGACTTCTTTTGTGAGGGCATAATCAGCCGCTCAAATCACGGTTAATCCGTGAGGGTCCCCGTTCATCTCTCAGTCAGTTTATGGACTATGCTTTATTGACGGTTGGTTCAGCGTTCACTGTGGGTGTTGACGAGGAACGCGACACCGCGCCTATGACTGAGATGGCGGATGCACCAGAATGTACTCACAAAATGGCGGACACAACAACGCACCGTCACTTCTCAGTTTATGTTAAAGAGCCAAGTGAAGTCACAGCTGATGTTAAGGAGCCAAGTCAAGTCCCAGCTGATGTTAAAGAGCCAAGTCAAGTCACAACCGTTGTTAAAGAACCAAGTCAAATCACAGCCGATGTTAAAGAGCCAAGTCAAGTCACAGCTGATGTTAAAGAACCAAGTCAAGTCATAGCTGTTGTTAAAGAACCAAGTCACTGGGATGCGGGGGAGGTGGTACTCCTCTGTCTCTTCGTGGCCGCCTGCATCTCAATTACACATTACAGCTTAGACATTCTCATTACTTACTGTCACATGACACATACATATAGGGCCTTGGGGGTGGGCACACTGAATGGCATCCGGAGGGCGGTCTGTTCATTCAGCCTTCCCTCTGGTGCCAGTGCCCACTTCTCAATTTTAAGTTGCACATAGACATTGAGGGCTCTAGGGAGGGGACGAGCTGACACAAGCTTGTGGAGGGTGCCCCTCCCCTGTTTTAAAGCACCCCTGTTTTAAAGCACCTTAGAACAACACACACCAACACTACATTTGAGCGGGTGGGGTGAAGCATGGGGTCTTTTTTTTATTATTTTTTTTATTTTTATTTTTTTTCTCACACCCCTGTTCTCTGTTCTCTGTCTGGGGCCGGGGGCTGTGAGGATGAGCTGGCCGCCCGGTCGGGGTCTGGGCTGTTGATTTTCTCTGCTGCTGCGGGGACCGGGGTGGTCTTCCTGTCCCCACGCCGGAGCGAAGGGGGTTCAGCTCCGGGATCGGGCGCTGACTACCCCTCTGGGGGTGGTGGTGCCTGGACCTAGGAGTATAGAGTGCATATGGGGAGTGTGAGTGTGGGTACCGTGTCCATTTTTGTGTGTCTACATGTCGGGCGAGGGTGTGAATATTCGTTTGCGTGCATGAGGGTGGGAACATATGCTTGTGTATATGTGTGCTTGTCGTCTACGTCTATGTGTCAGGTCGGGCCTTAGACTCCACCTCACTCATCATCTTAGTCGACCCCCACCCCACCACCATGCCCTGCCGGTGGAGGATGCCGCCGGTGCGTTGGTGATTTCTCGCGCCGGGGCAGGATGCTCGGGCAAGCGCCGGCCCACTCTCGGCGGTCGATTGGCGGGGCCTGGCCCTACTGGCCATGCTGGGCCCCAATTGTGGGGTGGGGGGCCTTTGGGTCTCCGGGCCCAGGGCCCGGTCCGCCCTGGTGTGGTCGGCTGCCGGTGGAGCCTGCGGGCTTGCCGCCACGGCACCCTGGGGCGTCTACACTGTGGCTGTCGGAGGTCCCACCTTCGGGCTCTCCTCTGCCGTTTTCTGGGTGGAGGCCGCGGTTGTCCCTGCGGTGGTTCTCCTGGGGGTCCCGTGCCCTGGGGGGCCTCCGGATGTTTGGGGCCCGGGTCTTTTCCGTGCCTGCTTCATGCCTTGCGGGATGGGGCTGTTGTTCCCCACACACACTATTAAACATTTACATGGAGGAACCTTATGAACACAAGCGCGCTCACACACACTCAAGCATTCACATTGGTATAAAAACAGGTGCTCACAGACACACATTGTCTTGATCTGCTGTTGCTTCAAAACTTATTTTGTAATATTAGTTATGTGTGCTGCTCAATAACATTTAACATTTAGAATTTATTGTGATTCATACAGATGTTGGTTGTTGCTGCAGTCTCTTTGATGTTGTGTCTTCGGTTGTTTTCTTCTGTTGTTTTCTCTTTTTGTCAGCAGGTATCGAAGCAAATTGTCTTTTTTTTTCCTCTCTCTCTCTATCCCCATTCTCCTTTTTTCTCTCTCTCTCTCCCCCTTCTCTGTTGACTTTCCCCACAACCTTTTTTTTTTTTTTTTTTTTTTTTTTTCCTTTCTTCTTTCTCTCTTTTGTTTTCTCTGTCCCCTGGTCTTGTCTGTCACAGTGTGGTTAAGTAAAAGGGTACATAAAATTAAATTAATTAATTAATATAAAAAAAAAGATAAAAAAATATAAAAAAAAAAAATAAATAAATATATTTAATTAAAAAAAAAAAAAAAGAAAAAAAAAAAAAAAAAAGAAACAAGGCTGTGAATGATGATAGCATAGCCACGCATATGTACTGTCATGTGTTATCTGTGCTACTGACAGGCCAAAAAAAAAAAAAAAAGAACCAAGTCAAGTCACAGCCGTTGTTAAAGGACCAAGTCAAGTCACAACTGATGTTAACGAGTCAGACCAAGTCACCGTTGATCGTCATGAATCAACCCATCCCACAACTGATCAGCCAGAGTCACACCACGTCTCAGCTCTTCCGCCAGAGCCTCTTCACGTCTCAGCTCTTCCGCCAGAGTCTCTTCACATCTCAGCTCTTCAGCCAGAGCCTCTTCACGTCTCTGCTGAGCTGCCAGAGTCTATCACACCCAGAGATTTAAGGTCAGTCCTTCGTACTCCCTGTCTGATGTCCAGCGTGAGGGATGCACCACTGGTGTCTGCACACGCAGCTGGTATCCCCAAATCCACTCACGTTAACCCTCCTGTCCCTGAACTTATTCCTCTGTCTGAAGCGCTTCCCATGATAGGGATCGCTTTATGACGAGCATTTGTGGATTGCTTCAGTCTGAGTTACAGTTCGATTGCTTCAGTCTGTTTCTGTCTGTTGTGCTGCTGTGCAGTTTGTGATTGTAGCTCTGCTTTTTTATTGAATCTTTACCTTACTTTCACTCTGTTGTTTAAAGTGATAATATATAACTTAATTCCCACCATATTTCTGGTATTATCTATCAAACTAATTTGATCGCTCGCTTTAAAAACCGCGAGTGTAGTGCGTTAGCTTGTCACTCGCGGTTCCATTCGCGTTGCTATTCGCGCCTATTATTGTTTTCTTTTTTCTCGCTCCGTTTTTCACGAGTTCATCAAACAACAGTGGTAAGTGGAGTGGTAAGTGGTAAGTTAAGTTGGTATCATTCATCAATCACGGTGAGTAATGGCTTCTTCTCCTGCTATTGTTATTTGCACAGTCTGCCACATGTACAGTTTATCTATCTCTGTCAGCGATGAGGGATTCACATGTGATAAATGCAGGGAAATAGTTAGGCTGACAGAGAAGGTTTTAGAACTAGAGACAAGCATCCAAACTTTAGTTGAGGACAGTAAGAATGTGAGGGCTGTAGATACTGCTTTGGATGTGATTAGCTCAGGGACTCCTGTACATTGTTCGGTTCCGGTAACGTTAGCGCCCCCGCAGCAGGGCAACTGGGTGACTGTGAGGCACCATAGTCGCGGGTCAAAACACCGCTCTTCCGTTCCGATCAGAACATCAAACAGGTTCTCCCCACTCAGTGACGCACCCACTGAGAAACCTGGTGAAAGTGCTCTAGTTATTGGCGATTCTATTGTACGGAACGTGAAAATAGAGACACCAGCCACCATAGTCCATTGTTTACCGGGAGCCAGAGCGCCTGACATCTTGGCAAATTTGTGCTGGCTAATGCTAAACGTAAATTCAGTAAGATTGTTATCCACGCCGGCGCTAATGATGTTCGACTTCGCCAGTCGGAGATCACTAAAAATATTGTTAAAGAGGTGTGTGAACTTGCAAGTACGATGTCAGACACTGTAATATGCTCTGGCCCCCTCCCTGCTTACCGGGGTGATGAGATTCATAGCAGACTGTCATCATTAAATGACTGGATGTCTAAGTGGTGCCCGCAAAACAACATAGGTTTTATAGACAATTGGACGAGTTTTTGGGGCAGACCTGACCTGTTGAAAAGAGATGGTGTTCATCCCTCCTGGGGTGGTGCCGCTCTTCTCTCTAGAAATTTGGCACATAGTCTTAGAGTTCATACTTGACTAACTGGAGCCCAGGTCAGGAAGCAGACAGACTGGCTAAACCGACCGTCTGCTTGCCGCCTCACGTCACAGAAGTCAGTTAATTCTCAGCACATAGAGACTCCCTCACCTAGATATCACACTATAGAGACTGTGTCTGTTCCCCGAACTAGAAAATACAGAAAACGTCAAAAACTATTTATGAGTAACAATTTAATTGATGTTCAACAAATAAAAAATGTTTACAATACACAGAAACAATTTATAAAACTTGGTTTACTGAATATCAGGTCCCTTTCTACAAAAGCACTTTTTGTAAATGATTTGATTAATGATCATAACCTAGATTTGCTCTGTTTGACAGAAACATGGCTAAAACCAGATGAATACATTATTTTAAACGAGTCTACCCCCCAAGATTACTGTTACAAAAATGAGCCGCGTCCAAAAGGCAAAGGGGGAGGTGTTGCTACAATTTTTAACAATATTCTCAGTATTTCTCAAAAGACAGGCTTTAAGTATAACTCCTTTGAAGTAATGGTGCTTCATATAAAATTATCTAGAGAAAAAAGTATTAATGATAAATCCCCCTT
Organism: Aspiorhynchus laticeps; assembly: GCA_023376895.1. Lineage (NCBI taxonomy): Eukaryota > Metazoa > Chordata > Actinopteri > Cypriniformes > Cyprinidae > Aspiorhynchus > Aspiorhynchus laticeps. The sequence goes on from JALXFT010001878.1 coordinate 507,975, forward strand.
AACGTTTGTACTGGCTACTGTATACAGGCCACCAGGGCACCATACAGACTTTATTAAAGAATTTGCTGATTTTCTATCAGAGTTAGTGCTGGCTGCAGATAGAGTCCTAATTGTGGGCGATTTTATTATCCATGTTGATAATGAAAAAGATGCATTAGGATCAGCATTCATAGACATTCTGAACTCTATTGGGGTTAGACAACACGTTTCAGGACCTACTCATAGTCGAAATCATACTCTAGATTTAATACTGTCACATGGAATTGATGTTAGTGGTGTTGAAATTCTGCAGCAAAGCAATGATATATCAGATCATTGTCTAGTCTTGTGTAAACTCCATATAGTTACAGCTGTAAATTCAACTCCTTCTTATAAATATGGTAGAACCATCACTTCTACCACAAAAGACTACTTTGCAAGTAATCTTCCTGATTTATCTCAATTCCTTAGCATATCCAACAGCTCAGAACAACTTGATGATGTAACAGAAACTATGAACTCTCTCTTTTCTAGCACTTTAGATACAGTTGCTCCTTTACGCTTAAGGAAGATTAAGGAAAAGAGTGCAACACTGTGGTATAATGAGCACACTCGCACTCTAAAGAGAGCAGCCCGGAAAATGGAGCGCAGCTGGAGGAAAACAAAACTAGAGGTATTTCGTTTAGCTTGGCGGGAAAGTACCCTATCCTACAGAAAAGCTTTAAAAACTGCTAGATCTGATTACTTTTCGTCTCTTTTAGAACAAAACAAACATAACCCCAGGTATTTATTCAATACAGTGGCAAAATTAACAAAAAATAAAGCATCAACAGGTGTTGACATTTCCCAACAGCACAGCAGTAATGACTTTATGAACTATTTTACTTCTAAGATTGATACTATTAGAGATCAAATTGTAACCATGCAGCCGTCAGACATATCATCACATCAAATAGTGTACTATAGATCCCCTGAGGAACAATTCCACTCATTCTCTACTATAGGAGAGGAAGATTTGTATAAACTTGTTAAATCATCTAAACCAACAACATGTATGTTAGATCCTATTCCATCTAAACTACTAAAAGAGGTGCTTCCAGAAGTCATAGATCCTCTTTTGGCTATTATTAATTCGTCATTGTCATTAGGATATGTCCCCAAAAACTTTAAATTGGCTGTTATTAAGCCTCTCATTAAAAACCACAATTTGACCCCAAAGATCTAGTTAATTACAGACCGATCTCGAATCTCCCTTTTCTGTCAAAGATATTAGAAAAGGTTGTATCCTCACAATTATATTCCTTCTTAGAGAAAAATGATATCTGTGAGGATTTCCAGTCAGGATTTAGACCGTATCATAGTACTGAGACTGCTCTCATTAGAGTTACAAATGACCTGCTCTTATCATCTGATCGTGGTTGTATCTCTCTATTAGTTCTACTGGATCTTAGCGATGCGTTCGACACTATCGATCACAACATTCTTTTGAATAGACTAGAAAACTTTGTTGGCATTAGTGGAAGTGCATTAGCATGGTTCAAATCGTACTTATCTGACCGCCATCAATTCGTAGCAGTGAATGAAAAGGTATCATATCGATCGCAAGTGCAGTATGGAGTTCCTCAAGGCTCAGTACTAGGGCCGTTACTTTTCACGCTTTATATGTTACCCTTGGGAAATATCATTAGGAAACACGGGGTTAGCTTTCACTGTTATGCTGATGCTGTGGCACAGTCTGCCACATGTACAGTTTATCTATCTCTGTCAGCGATGAGGGATTCACATGTGATAAATGCAGGGAAATAGTTAGGCTGACAGAGAAGGTTTTAGAACTAGAGACAAGCATCCAAACTTTAGTTGAGGACAGTAAGAATGTGAGGGCTGTAGATACTGCTTTGGATGTGATTAGCTCAGGGACTCCTGTACATTGTTCGGTTCCGGTAACGTTAGCGCCCCCGCAGCAGGGCAACTGGGTGACTGTGAGGCACCATAGTCGCGGGTCAAAACACCGCTCTTCCGTTCCGATCAGAACATCAAACAGGTTCTCCCCACTCAGTGACGCACCCACTGAGAAACCTGGTGAAAGTGCTCTAGTTATTGGCGATTCTATTGTACGGAACGTGAAAATAGAGACACCAGCCACCATAGTCCATTGTTTACCGGGAGCCAGAGCGCCTGACATCTTGGCAAATTTGTGCTGGCTAATGCTAAACGTAAATTCAGTAAGATTGTTACTCAGCTCTATATTTCTTCACGGCCTGGTGAAACACACCAAATTGAGAAACTTATGGAATGCATAGTCGATATAAAAAACTGGATGACGAGTAATTTCTTACTGCTAAATTCTGAAAAAACAGAGGTGTTGATTATCGGACCTAAAACCCCCACAAGTAATAACCTAGAACACTGTCTAACACTTGATGGCTGCTCTGTAAATTCTTCGTCATCAGTCAGGAACCTAGGTGTGCTATTTAATAGTAATCTCTCCTTTGACAGCCACGTTTCTAGCATTTGTAAAACTGCATTTTTTCATCTTAAAAATATATCTAAACTGAGACCTATGCTCTCAATGTCAAATGCAGAAATATTAATTCATGCGTTTATGACCTCAAGGTTAGATTATTGTAATGCTTTATTGGGTGGTTGTTCTGCACGCTTAATAAACAAATTACAGATGGTTCAAAATGCAGCAGCTAGAGTTCTTACTAGAACCAGGAAGTATGACCACATTAGCCCGGTTCTGTCAACACTGCACTGGCTCCCTACTAAACATCGTATAGATTTTAAAATCTTGTTAATTACTTATAAAGCCCTGAATGGTTTAGGTCCTCAGTACTTGAGCGAGCTCTTATCGCATTATAGTCCTTCACGTCCGCTGCGTTCTCAAAACTCTGGCCATTTGATAATACCTAGAATATCAAAATCAATTGCGGGCGGCAGATCTTTTTCCTATTTAGCGCCCAAACTCTGGAACAATCTACCAAACACTGTTCGGGAGGCAGACACACTCTGTCAGTTTAAATCTAGATTAAAGACCCATCTCTTTAACCTGGCGTACACATAACACACTAATACACTTCTATTATTCAAATCCGTTAAAGGATTGTTAGGCTGCATTAATTAGATCAACCGGAACCGGGAACACTTCCCATAACACACGATGTACTCGTTACATCGTAAAAAGATTGACATCTACGCTAATATTAGTCTGTTTCTTTCTTATTCTGTTTCTCAGTCCGTGTCTGGATCAGATGGTGGATCGGCGCCGGGAGATGATGTCTGCGGCCCAGATTGTCGGCGGAGGCCGGACCCCTGGATGAGCTCCGGGGACATAATCCCAATGAAGACCTCGACTTAAAATACAATAAAACTAAAAATAAAACAAATAACTAAAAATATAATAAAATACCTAACTACATAATACTATTATTGTTAGAAATTGCAACAATATTAAAATAGAAATATAATACATTTAAAGTTTTAATTAAAACATTAAAGTAAACAATAAATAAACAATAATATCCTGGCCAGAGGAGAACTGGCCCCCGACTGAGCCTGGTTTCTCCCAAGGTTTTTTTTTCTCCACTCTGTCACAGAGGGAGTTTTGATTCCTTGCCGCTGTCGCCTCTGGCTTGCTCAGTTGGGGACACTTAATTTCTAGCGATTATTGTCAATTTAATTTTCACAGATATTATTTAAACTAAACTGAGCTAGACAATGACATCTCTGAATTCAATAATGAAATGCCTTTAACTGAAAATTGAGTGTTTAATCTTATTATTATACATTACTGACACTCTATCCTCCAACTTGATACTGTTAAGTGCTTTGACACAATCTGTATTGTTAAAAGCGCTATATAAATAAAGGTGACTTGACTTGACTTGACTTATGTTGCATTTGGGCTGCGTACACCACCGCAGAACTGCCCGAGGTAGCGACGTCCACTGTGATGTATCCAGAGGTAGCGGCTGACGCTGCAGAACCTCAGGGGGTAGTGACACTCGCTGCTGTGCCCGCTGAAGCAATGGCACTCGCTGCAGTTTCTTCAGAGGTGGTGGCATATGCTGCAGAACCTCCTGAAGTGGCGGTGCTCGTTTCATCTCTTTGTATGGTGGTGGCGCCCAAGAACGTACTCTCAACCTGTCATGTTGCGGTCAAGGAAACCATTACTGAACACTACCTATCTCCTGGTGTTACCACTGTAGAACCTCCAGAGGTGGCGGCGTCTGCTGCAGAACCTCCAGAGGTGTCAGTGGTGCCCTCCTGTGAATCCTTGCTCTGCCCTGTCACGGCTATGGAGGCCGTCTGTGATTCCTTGTCCTGCCCAGTCCCGGCTATGGAGGCTGTCTGCGAATCCCTGTCCTACCCTGTCATGGCTATAGAGGCCGTCTGCGAACCCTTGTCCTGCCCTGTCACGGCCACAGAGGTTGCCTTTGAACATATGCTCTGCTCTGAACCAGCCAATGTGTCCGATTCCGAACTGCCTGTCTCTGTCAAGGAATATACACCTGAACTGCCTACCATGAACTCAGAATCTGTGAATGCACCGCCAGTGTTGTCTGTCTCTGCTCTCTCTGTGTTGTCTGTCTCTGTTCCCCCAGATCTCAGACTCTGCCATGGTTTCCTGCCCGGTCTGCTTTCTTGCGATGGTCTTCGGCTTCAGTCTGGTGGTCTTCTGCCCCGCCGTGGTGGTCTTCTACTCCGGTCTGTTGGTTTCCTGCTCTGCTCTGGTGGACTCCGGTCCCGTCTACTCCGCCCTGGTGGGCTCCGGTCCCATCTACTCCGCCCTGGTGGGCTCCGGTCCTGTCCGCTCCGCCCAGGTGGGCTCCAGTTCCATCGTCTCTGCCCTGGCTTCCTGCTCTGCCTCAGTCTCCAGTCTCTCCATTTGCACATGGACCTGGCCCTCCGTCCCTCCCCCTGTTCCACCTCCGCTCCACCTCCCTCCTGGATCGCATTGGAGCGTCTGGAAGCCACTCTTTGGGGGGGGGGGGGGGGGCTCTGTCACGAATCCGGTCTGTGGCCTTCCGCCCAGAGGTCACTCACTCACCACATGGACTCTTGCACTACACTAACTGTTGAACGTCACCTAAGACTACATTTCCCATAATACACTGCACTGACGTCGCACACACAGCTGTTTGCACTGATCACGCTCACACCTGAGAATCATCTCACAATTACACAGCTTACTTAAACCTGGGGCTTCCTCTTGCTCTCTGCCGAGTATTGTTTAGCCATAGCTACTCTACAGAGCGTTCCTAGTTGTCTGTTTGCCTTGTTAGTTTTCCCGTGTTTGATTCCTGCCTGTGTTTTCTGGATTTACCCTTATAGCCTTGCCCTTTGGACTCTGTTTGCATCTCGTTTGGATTATTGCTGTTTACCTGGATTATCTCTCTTTGCCTTGCCCCTGTTGGATATTGTTCGCCGATCATCGACCCACGCTTGCCCTAAGGATTACTCGGTGTCTTGCCCCTACCATACCTGTTTGCTGTTTATTGACCCTGCCTGTATTATGACCATGTTTTGGAATGAAGCCTTGCATATGGATCCGCACGTCTCACGTCTTGTTCACCCCGTTATACTAATAATGAACCCCAAACTACAATCGTTTTAAAGAAAGGGGAAATCCAAAGACCGTTTATTTATTTGTTACAATGCGGGTAAAACATATTTCCCTTATTCATATTGTTCATAAATGTTCAAAGTTTAATATAGGCCTAAGTGAATTTGTCATTGTACTGTTTTATTGTAGGCTATAGCCTTTTTTATTATTATTGTTAATTAAAATAATGAGCCAAACTAAGCGTTCGTTTGAAGTAAGGGGAAATCCAAAAACCTTTTATTGATTTGTTACAACGCGGATATGTCTTATTCGTTCAGTTAATAAAAGTGTTATGTTTAATATAAGCTACTTTGTCATTGTAGCCTATTGCTGATGTTATGAGCAGCCTAATACTGAATCAACATTACGCATTAATTTTGTTCCAAGAATAGGAAAGATCTAACGTTAAAGATCAAAATAAGCGCTGCAGTGGCGAGAATGAGAGATTGGTTGCTGCTGAGGTAAATAGACGCTCTCGATCTTTCTCTGCTGTATCTTTGTGATGGCTGTAGAAATGGTCATTAATTCTTGATTTGGGTATGGTGCAGGTAATAATATGATCAAAAAGCCATGGCAACAAACGACTTCCTAAGTCAGTTTAACTTCAAGTTGAAACGACTTTCTCAATCAATTTGATTCAACTTAATTCATGTTCTACTGTTGCTTATTGTCATTGTAGACTTAGGCTTATTTTTTTCTATTAATTTTAATGAATATACAAATTAATAAAATGAGTTTTATTTATTTTCTGTTACAAAATTTCATTTATTTATTTTTTAACACCTCATCCCCAGCACCATTTTTTCTTGGGCTACATGCCAGGGGGTGCTGCAGCACCCTCAGCACCCCTACTTGCCATGTGTGTGTGTGTGTGTGTGTGTGTGGTCAAATGATTAATCACATCCAAAATAAAAGTTTTTATTTAATAAATAATAATATTTAAGAAAAATGTTGTTTATATATTTCAAATATTTATAATATCAATTATATGAATATAAATATATTAGGGCTGTCAGTTTAACGTGTTAACTTGATTAGTTTTGAAAAAATAACGAAATTAAAATATTTTAACGCAGTTAATGCACTGGCTCCGCCCCCAGATCTGTACGTCATCTTATATTTCATACAGTTGATAAATATGATGCAGGGCAACAACTACATAAATGCAGTTATGCCCTAAAATTCAAGATATTGGTGCAAAAATGCCCCTGTATGCGTTTTGCCTCATATTTAGCCTATATCATGATATAATAAGCGATATCACATGAGCAGCGAGAGCAACATCACACGAGTGCTGTTTGTCCCGAATATCACGAGTTTAAAGGGGTCACCGGATGCCCATTTTCCACAAGTTGATATGATTCTTTAGGGTCTTAATGAAAAGTCTATAACATACTTTGGTTAAAACTTCTCAATGGTAGTGAAAAACAACACCCTTTTTACCCTGTCAAAATCAGCTCTGTTTTCAGCGAGCCATTCTAGTCCATGTTGCTTTAAATGCTAATGAGCTCTGCTGACTCCACCCCTCTCTTCCGTGGAGTGATGAGCAGACTGTAAACTTAAGCTGCGAAACTTGCTAACTAGCATATATTAGGAAAGGCGATTTGCAAAGATTCATAAAAACCCTTATACACACTTTTTCTGTAAAGCTGGATCACGAATGATTCGCGTGAACATAGACGCATTTAGGCAGATCAGGTATCGGCGCATTCACTTCGAAGCGAAAGTAACATTAATCCATTAATTAAATGCCATTAAAGAGTTATTCACACATAATCGCTGGATTCTTCAAATGGTGGATTCCTAGTTTGGACTCATGATCACTAATAGGAATAATAGTAAGATTTTGTAATGTATTATTATTATTTCTTGTTTCCCTCAAGTGATGAACATGCCTACCTGCATCTGCACGTCACTGCAAACAATGTAGATTTGAGTTCAGTTATTTAAACAGTCATTTTACCCCCTGTTTGCTGATTATTATAATGTAGATCCAGTATCTAATTATTGTATTAATGAAAGTCGCTGGGCAGCGTTGACAACAAGTTTCTGTCCTCCTAAATGTTTGTGTGGGCTGCTCGATCTCGATCTCACAAACCAAAATAATAGACATGATTTTCTCAGGCCATATGTAAAGTCAGATGAATAAAGATTATTAAAATAAATAAGTATGGATGACAGTTGATTACAATAATAGTTTAGTTTATTCCCCTCATTAGTAACAGTGTCCTCTGTGGGATAAATACAGTTAATATTAGTCTTATATTAATAATACTTAATTATCATTGTGATTTATCATCCCTGTTACAGTATTATTCATAAGTCACTTTTTTTCACCATCTTTCCAAGTTCTGTACCTCAGGTCCAAAAGAAATGTAGAAAGAATATACAAAATGAACACCAAATACATTTGTGATCCATTTCCATTTGTTACTTTCAAAAGAGAAATACTGACATGGATGTTTACAGAGCAGAGGTCTGTAAAAGATTTAATTGCAATAGGAGAGATGGACTTTTTTTTCTTTAGAATGATTATTTTGTGCTGTATTATTGGTTACTGTGTTATTTCTGTTTCAAAAGGCAGAAATAAATAACACTTAATATCTTAAGTGTTTATGTGATTTTATGTTGTGAAATTAATAAATGCATAATAATCGTAATAATCGTGAAACCGTGATTATTCCTCAGACTATAATCGTACCAACAAAATCTATAATCGTTGCATCCCTACTTCACTTATTATAAACCAGATTGACTTTATTTCTGTCATACATTTACACAAGATTTTATTGAGATGAACAGAGATTTAGATGTTGATTGAAAGTAACAGTTTGGTTTGATGTCACTATTGTGGGGAGAAGTGTTTGCTTTAGTTGGGCAATTTGACTCTTGATTTTTAATGTTTTTCTCTAGCTGCTGTAACTATGTTTGTTATGACAAAAAGAGCAAGAGAAAATGTGATCAAGTGATGTTGGCTACTTGCAGATAATACAGATATTATCATCATGCAGTGATCTGATTACTGATCTCATCTAGAGTCTAATCTATGCTATTAATTTCATATTAGTGACTGTAGTAACACATTTCAACATCATAAGATGCAGTAGTGTTTTAATCAGATAATCAGATAAATATTAAAGGTGCTGTATGTAGGATTGACACCTAGCGGTTGAACTAGGTATTGCAGTCCAAATTCAAAATATTGGAGACCCTCCTCCTCAGATTTGACGCATGCGCAGGATGCCAGATTAACGACACCAACAGGAACGAGCGCACATGACAATTAATTAAATTAAATACGCTGTGTTTTCCGGCAACTGGCAACCCGGGGTGCCGAAATACATTTGGGTAAACTGGCAGTGGGCGGGTTTCACAAACCATAACAAACACAGACATTCCGGGCCGGACGCACATTTTCAAAGGAGAATAATTGACTGTAGCATTGTTTTTCAGATAAACAAGTATGTTAACTTAACATGTTTCCTAAATGTCTGCAAGCATATTATGGTATTTTTATGCTTTAGCAGAATCAAAATTCTACATACAGCACCTTTAAACATATTTCTACCTGTAGTTTTTAAAACGCATCTTTCACAAATCAATTTGAACTACTAAATAAACAGACACCCACAGACATCAAGAATCGGTGTATGAATCTCAACAATGGTGACATGATTCATGCTGCAATGCATTCTGGGAGCCCTGGACATAGTTTTGTATGATTCACCCAGAATGTATTTGCAGCATGTCACCATTGTTAAGATTCATAAACTGATTCCTGATGTGTGTGTGACACAGACGTTATTCTTCTTAATCTTTGAAATTATCTGATTAAAATTCTACTGAATCTCAGTCTACATAAACATTAAAATGCTAAAACAAATAATGTGCAACTAACACCATAGATTGGACTGAATAAAATAAGACCACTACGTGATAAGATCTCAATCAACATCTGATCACATTTTCTCTTGCTATTTTTGCCATAACAAACATAGCTACAACAGCTAAAGAAAAAAATCCAAAATTCAAGAGTCAAATTGCCCAACTAAAGCAAACCCTTCTCACAATAATGGTGACATCAAACCAAACTATTACTTTCAAACAGACATCAACATTTAAACCTCTGTTAATCTCAGTAAGACCTTTTCTAAATGTCTGACAGAAATGAAGTAAATCTGGTTTATAATAAGTGAGGCTGGTAATGATGTTTTTGGAGTTATTTAATGAAGTTGGAGCTTCATCAAACAATGTCCAATGGGAAGTTTCCCACTTAAATCTTTATTAGAATGTCAGAGGATAATGTTCTAATAATGTTATCAATAAACATTTGTAGAATGTTTTTAGAGAACGTTATCCTAGCTTTTAGGAGAACATTCTGGGAACTAAAATAAAACTTGCTGCTGAAAACATTCCCAGAACATAATGTTCTCAGAACATTCTTATAACCAAACCATTCCTAGCTGGGAATTCAGTTTAAATACTCTCTTGACTTTCATTTAATTATCTTATACTGTATTTGTTCATGTTTTCCTGCAAACACTCACTGTGTAACGGGGTGGACAAGATCTGAGACGTGCAGGTCCAAGTGCAAGCTTTTATTTACAGGCATGGTCAACAACAGGCAGGGTCGAACAAACAGCAAACAGGTATAGAGAGAGCAAGACAGAAGAGTACTCAAATAAACAGGCATGGTCGGCGGCATACAATATCCAAGGGGCTTGACAGAATGGGTAATCCAGGTACGAGAGCAATAATCCAATCGAGGTACAAACAGAGTCCGAATGGCAAGGCAAAAGGGTAAATCCAGAAAACATGGACAGGAGTCAACACACAAGGTAAAGCAAGGCAAGACTATGACTATGACTATGACTATGACTATGACTATGACTACTCCATAGAGTAGCTATCGCTATGAGAGTGATAAATGCAATACAATACTCAGCGCTCACAGAGAGAAAGTCCAAGGCTTATAAAGAGTGTGTGATTGGGTGATAGTGATTGTGTGATACTTCTCAGGTGTGAGCGTGATTAGTGTAATCAGCTGTGTGTGTGTCGTCAGTGCAGTGGATGATGGGAAATGCAGTCCAGTGTGCTGTGTGGTGTGAGAGTCAATATGATGGAGAGGCGACCTCTGGTAGCTATTGGGCGGAAGGCCACAGACCGAATTCGTGACACGCTGCATGATTATTTATTTATTTATTTGCCTTTATTTAACCAGGAGAGAACCTCACTGAGATTAAAAATCTCTTTTTCAGGAGTGTCCTGGCCAAGATAGGCGGCCCAGTTATACATACAAATACACGTACGACAAAGAACAATACATCACAACAATAAAATATTACAGCATTAAAAGCATTTGCAAATCATTAAATCATTTTCTATTGCACACAAAAGTGTTTTAAATTTACTGAGAGACACCAACTGATTTAGCCGCAATTTCATTTGAAGAGAGTTCCAGTCTGACGGTGCAGCATATTCAAATGCAGTTTTACCTAAATTAGTTCGTGCTGAAGGTACATGAAGATTATAAAAAGACTGAGAATGCAATGAATAGTTAACAACTACTTTTTGGTGGATCAAACAACAGAGATAGGATGGCAAAAAAAACAGAATAACTTTGTAAATCAATAAATACCAATGCATTTTCCTTCGAACAGCAAGTGAAGACCAGGCAACTCTATTATATAGTATACAATGATGTGTAGAAAATTTACAATCCGTAATAAATCTTAAAGCACCATGATACACAGCTTCCAAAGAGGTAAGAAGATAAGAAGAGGCATGCTGATACACCACATCCCCATAGTCAAGAATCGGTAAAAAAGTTCCAGCCACAAGCTTGTTCCTTGCATTAAATGAAAAGCAAGACTTGTTTCTGAAATAATAGCTGCTTCTTCAACTTTAATCGCAAACAATTAATATATGAATTAAAACGTAGTGTGTCATCAATTATGATGCCCAGGTACTTATACTCTGAAACTAATGCGATCAGTTTCCCTTGCAGAGTTCGGAGAACAAGAGAACCATCCAAAGAATTTCTAGAGTTTGATAACCACATAAATTTTGTTTTCTCAACATTTAAGACCAACTTCAAAGTAAAAAACCTTGCTTGAATAATATCAAACGCTGATTGTAAGTCACCCAAAGCTTGTTGTTTTGTAGGAGCAGAACAATAGATGACAGTGTCGTCTGCATAAAAATGGAACCTTGCATTATCAATATTAATGTCTAAACAATTTATATAAATAATAAATAATAATGGCCCCAATACAGATCCTTGGGGGACTCCCGTACCCACTTCCAATAAGTCTGATTTGATACCTTCCACTTGCACACATTGAGTTCTTCCCTTTAAATAAGTATTAAACCATGAGACTACATTGTCTGATAGACCAACACTTCTAAGCCTATCTAACAAAATCGTGTGGTTCACTGTATCAAATGCTTTAGTTAAATCAATAAAAAGACATGCACAGTGGTATTTTCCGTCTAGGGACTTCACAAGATCATTTACAACTTTTAAAACAGCCGTAATGGTGCTGTGTTTTTTACGAAATCCTGATTGGTTGATAGACAAAAGTTTATGAGAGTGTAAATACTGTATCAATTGTTCACTAATAAAACTTTCCAAAAGTTTTGACAAGATACATAACTTTGAAATAGGTCTATAGTTATCTAATAAAGTAGGGTCACCCCCTTTCAACAGAGGAACAACAAAAGCAGACTTCCAGATCTGTGGAATTTCCTTGGTTGTTAGGGAAAGATTGAACAGATATGTCAATGGTTGTGAAATAATATTAGCCGCTAATTTTAAAAACAATGGTTCAATAAGATCAGGACCTGACGATTTATTCACATCTAGGTTTTGTAATGCAGAGTAGACATCAGAAGTAATAATATGATTAAAAATAAACTCTGTTGTCCATAGATGCCGCTCTGCATTAAGAAAATCAGAAGTTACAGGGGTATAATTATTAGTCTGAAACAATGACCCTGATTCAGTAAAGTGGCTATTAAAACAATTGAGCATTTCTAATTTATCCACTATTTTAATACCATCATTTGTTATGCAATTGGGAAGACCTGAAACAGATCTATTACCAGTCAAAAACTTTATATTTGTCCAGAACTTACTTGCATTTGCTGATTTTTTCATTTTATCAAGAAAATACTCTGCTTTTACCTTTCTGATCATAACTGTACATTTGTTACGAAGCTGTTTAAAATACAACCAATCAGGATTTAAGTTGGTTTGCCTGGCCTTAGCCCATGCAGCATCCTGCTCAAGAATAAGGTCAGAGAGTGCAGTTGAAAACCACGGATTATCCCGGCATTTAACTCTACATTTTTTTAAAGGAGCATGCTTATTAATAATCAGTATAAAATTTTCATAAAAATATTTCCAAGTACTTTCAATATCTGGGATTAATGTAATTTTTTCCCAATCAAATTGAGCAAGGTCAAATAAATAACCTTGTATATTAAAGTGTTTCATACAACGTTTGTATGATTGATCAAACTCTGAGAATTTTCTTCATCTAAAAACTATCAATAAAAAAAGTATAGAGTGGTATCAGCTATTGGGGTAGGCCTTCAAAAATCAACATTAAAACTAAAAACATTAAATATATTTAGAAGAGAGGATGTCTGTATTAGGTATCTGTTATACTGTTACATAGTTCTGTTGTGCAAACATGTTCCCTGTATAAAAGACTACGTCTATAACCTTTTCAAGGGCATGTAGTATAATGGTGCTTAATTGTGATCACATTACAACAAGGTGTGCCATAGTCCATCTACCAAAAGTGTGCAAAACAGAACATTTTTTGCATGCGGCAGATGTTTATGCTTATGACTGAAGGGTAGCACACATAGGCCTAATATTTAATAGCAAACGGAAATGTTGAAAGAAATGAGTACGACAAATAAATTCGTCATCAGCTATATGAATAAGTGTCAGGGTTCTGTTGTGTGTGTCATGTGTTCCTGCCTCTTGTGTCCATATTTGGTTTGTTTCCTGTCCTTGTTAAGTGTGATCATTAGTTAATTCGTGTCCAGCCATGTTTGTCTAATTAGCTATGATTTACCTGTGTATTTATAGTCCTGTCTGTTCAATTTGATTTTGTCTGGTCTACTCGTTACTCCCTGGTGTTTCTGTCCATGTCAGCCTTGCCTTGCCTTGCCTTGTCTTGCCCTGCCCTGATCTGATCTGATGTCATCATTAAAGACTATTATTTGAGTTTACGTCCTCGTCTACGTGTTCCTGTTTCCTCCTCGTGTGTGCACCGTGACAGAAGACCAGACCTAACCGTAAGCGGCGCCCATTCACCCCGTTTTGTTTTCCGTTTTTGAAAGTCTTTTGTTTGTTCCTGTTTGTGTTTGTCCTGCGGCATGGAAGTCGCCATTCGTTATTCCTGCCTTAGCCCGCGTCAAGTCGGCGTGGGAGTTCAGCGGGATCGCTGCGAGTGCTACGAGTCTGCTGGCCGCAAGCCCTCATGCCCGCCGAGATATCCGCCACCGGCTGTGGCTATCCCAAGCCCGCCGGCTGATTGCCTAGTTCCCGGGTTGCCGCTCCCCCAAGCCCGCCGGATCACCGCTGACTCAAGCCCGCCGGATCGCCGCTGACTCAAGCCCACCGGATCGCCGCTGACTCATGCCCGCCGGCCGCCGCTGACCCTAGCCCCGTGGATCCAGTCCACACATCACGGCCAGGAGTGCCGTGTTTGTCTTGTTGTGCCCACAGGAACATTTTAAAAACCTTGTCTTGTCTTGTCCACGGAGACTCATCTGGGGCAGGCGGCTCCTCTTGTTGTGGCCGCGGAGGCCATTCCAGCCGCCTACCCCCTGTCGTAGATGTGGAAGCGGATGCTGAGGGACCCTGTGAGGGCCCCTGATGTCATGTCATGCCCAGAGGAAGCCTCAGCTTCCAAGCCAGCCCGGGAGGGCTTCTGGTTCCTGTGGGATGTCCTGTCCTATTTGTCTGGCCCTGGAGGGCTTTCCTGTCTTGTCCTGTACTGTCCTGTTTGTCCAGCCCCGGAGGGCTCCTGATACCCCCTAGCTGCCCCATGGAAATTTTTTTGGGGGTAGAAGGGTTCCGGCTGGAGTGGCCTGGCCGAGGGACGAGGCCTTCAGAGCTCCTTGCACCTGCCATGGCCTCCAGAGCTCCTTGCACCTGCCATGGCCTCCAGAGCTCCCATCTCCACCATGGCCTCCAGAGCTCCCAGCTCCGCCATGGCCTCCGTTTGGAGGTCCCCGTCCTCTGTTCCTGTCCATGTCTGTCCTGAGGGGCCTCCAGAGCGCCCCCCCCCCCTCCCTGGTGGAACTGTTACGGCGTTGGACACGCCTTCCGGGAGGGGGGAGTTATGTCAGGGTTCTGTTGTGTGTGTCATGTGTTCCTGCCTCTTGTGTCCATATTTGGTTTGTTTCCTGTCCTTGTTAAGTGTGATCATTAGTTAATTCGTGTCCAGCCGTGTTTGTCTAATTATCTATGATTTACCTGTGTATTTATAGTGCTGTCTGTTCAGTTTGATTTCGTCTGGTCTACTCGTTACTCCCCAGTGTTTCTGTCCATGTCAGCCTTGCCTTGTCTTGCTCTGCCCTATTATTTGAGTTTGCATCCTCATCTGCATGTTCCTGTTTCCTCCTTGTGTGTGCACCGTGACAATAAGAGGTCTAGATGTAGTGGCTTAAGGAAAAAGTTATTTAAAACAACGTTTACAAAAATATACCCAAATATCCCAAGCGGGATTTTCTGTATTCATATGGTAATTTTCTTAGAAACGGTGTCACTTGAGTTACATAGGGTGTGCAAGGAGTGAATTTATTTCCTTATAGAATTAATTCTGAGGCCAAAACTCAGGAACTCTCCCAAAGACAGATGCCATGCAATAAAGCCATAAAACTAATCTGGAGAAGAGCTCTCCAGAGACAACAAAAGATCTCCAAAGAGAACAAACAACACCACCCTGACCAAACTTATCTTCTTTGGGTAACACTTTACAATACTGTTTCTTACTTACTGCATAACTAATAAGGAATTATTGAAGAACTAACAGGTAATTATTCATTAACACTTAACTAACTACTGTTAACTACCAAGGAAGATGTGTTAACTAATCAGTATGTAATACAATTTTATGATTGTGTTAAGTAACAGTTAGCTAATCAATAACTAATGTATTCTGTCATACCTCCTGAAGAACTACTATTAATTATCTACTAGTTAAGGTTCAAGAAAAAGAACTATGCGTATAACTGTTCAGTAGTAGTTATTTCAAATAGTCACTATAATAATCAGGCTGTGGCCCACAAATCAAGTACTTGAGTAAAAGTACAGATACCCCAATAAAATATTACTCCAGTAAAATTATTAGTAGGCCTATCCATTTTCAAAATTACTTGAGTAAAAGGACAAGTACAAAGTACTTGTCACGGTGCACACACGAGGGAGGATACAGGAACATGCAGACGAGGACGTAAACTCAAATAATAGTATTTAATAACATCAAGGCAGGACAAGACAAGGCAGAGAGACAGGATACACTGGGAAGTCACAAGTAGACCAGACCAAATCAAACTGAACAGACAGGACTATAAATATACAGGTAAATCATAGATAATTAGACAAACAGGGCTGGACAAGGATTAACTCATAATGACACTTAACGAGGACAGGAAACAAACCAAATATGGACACAAGAGGTGGGAACACGTGACACACACACGACAGAGGACTGACATTACTCCCCCCTCCCGAAAGGCTCATCCCGAGCCTTAACAGTTCCATCGGGGAGCGGGGGTGGGCGCTCTGGGGGCCCCTCAGGACAAATATAGGACAAGAACACAGGACGGGGACCTCCAGAGTGGAACAGACAGGGACCATGGTGGAGCTGGGAGCTCCGGAGGCCATGGCAGATGGTCTTCGGGGGCCTTGGCCTCTGTCCTCTCGGCCCGGCCCCTACAGCCGGAACTCTTATACCCCCCCAAAAAAAATTCCCTGGGGAAGATAGGGGGTATCAGGAGCCCTCCGGGGCTAAACACACAACATGACAGTACAAAACACAACAGGAACGCCCTCCAGGGCCAGACAGACAGGACAGGACAGCCCACAGGAACCAGAAGCCCTCCTGGGCTGGCTTGGAAGCTGAGGCTTCCTCTGGGCATGAGATGACTTCAGGGGCCCTCACAGGGTCCCTCAGCAACCGCTTCCACCTCCACGGCGGCGGGCATTGAGTCAGAGGCGGGCCAGCGGGCATTGAGTCAGCGGCGATCCGGTGGCGTGATCTCCCGTGAATGGCGCGCCTGGGGGAGTGGCAACCCGGGAACTAGGCAACCAGCCGGCGGGCTTAGGAGAGCCACCGCCAGCGGCGGATATCTCCCGCGATCGGCGGGCATGAGGGCATCGCGGCCATTGGACTCGCGGCACTCGTGGCGATCCCGCCGAACTCCATGGCCACAACAAGAGGAGCCGCCTGCCCCAGACGAGTCTCCGTGGACAAGACCGACATGATGATTAAAATGTTCCTGTGGGCACAACAAGACAGACACACGGCACTCCTAGCCATGACGTGTGGACTCTATCCACGGGGCTAGGGATAGCGGCGGCCAGCGGGCATGAGTCAGCGCCAATCCGGTGGGCTTGAGTCAGCAGCAATCCGGTGGGCATGAGTCAGCGGAAATCCGGCGGGCATTGAGTCAGAGGCGGGCCGGCGGGCATTGAGTCAGAGGCGGGCCAGCGGGCTTTGAGTCAGCGGCGATCCGGTGGCGTGATCTCCCGTGAATGGCGCGCCTGGGGGAGCGGCAACCCGGGAACTAGGCAACCAGCCGGCGGGCTTAGGAGAGCCACCGCCAGCGGCGGATATCTCCCGCGATCGGCGGGCATGAGGGCATCGCGGCCATTGGACTCGCGGCACTCGTGGCGATCCCGCCGAACTCCCACGCCCTCTTGCAGTGGGCTATGGCGGGATTACGGGACAGACACAAACAGACAAAACTCAGGAACAAAATAAAAACTTTCAAAAACGAAAACAAAACGAGGTGAAGGGTCGCCGCTTACTGTTTAGGTCTGGTCTTCTTTCACGGTGCACACACGAGGGAGGATACAGGAACATGCAGACGAGGACGTAAACTCAAATAATAGTATTTAATAACATCAAGGCAGGACAAGACAAGGCAGAGAGACAGGATACACCGGGAAGTCACAAGTAGACCAGACCAAATCAAACTGAACAGACAGGACTATAAATACACAGGTAAATCATAGATAATTAGACAAACAGGGCTGGACAAGGATTAACTTATAATGACACTTAACGAGGACAGGAAACAAACCAAATATGGACACAAGAGGTGGGAACACATGACACACACACGACAGAGGACTGACAGTACTACTACAGTAGCAACTTTGTTACAGTCCACTACTACTATTATACTACTACCAACTCCACTGTCTTGCCATAACTATCCAAATTACTACAGATACAGTACACTCTGTAAAATGGTGGTTTGTTTAATTAATTAATTAATTAATTTATTTATTTACCGAAACACTGGGATGAAGCTGTTGGGTCATATTTGTTTTTTTGTTTTTTTATTCTTGGGTAGTTTTTGTGTTGTGTTAACGCCTAAGTTAACACAGGGAAGTTAACTGCAGTGAGCCCAGCTCCCGCACAAGTAATTAATTATTTATTAATTACTAAAGGTTTCACTATATTTTGACTTTAGAATAGGCCTACTGTTTCAGGTTCGAAATAAGTCTTGCATAATTATTTGATAATTATTTATTAATTACTAATGGGTTCCCTATATTTTCACTTTAGAATACTGTTTCAGGTTCTAAGTAATTCTTGCGGAATTATCTAATCATTCAAGGGTTGGTTCAAGGGTTCAAGGTTCTTTATTATTTGTCACATACACAATCATACAGGGTATAATCAGTAGTGAAATGTAGGTCAGGACAGGTCCGCTCAATGGACAGTGCAAAAAAATAAAAAATGAAACATAACACAAGAGAATATATATAAATATAGGTACGAGTAAGATAAAAAAATATGAAAAATAGAATAAAATAAAATAAAAATAAAATAATGAGTAAAATGTGCAATGAAATAAAATAAAATAAAATGTGCAATACAGTCTACTGTGGATTTAATAAATATTAATATAAACAGGGATGTGCAAGAGGAATGTGCAAAACAGGTTGTACCGGGTATGTACACATAGCAGCAATGCGGATGATGGAGAATAATGGGTGTTTTTTTACAGTTTATTAAATTGAGTCCTGTAGATGTTATGATACTGAGTTTAGGAGCCTGATGGCCTGAGGGTAGAAGCGCCTCCTCAGTCTCTCAGTTTTTGCCATCATGCTCCTGAAGCGCTTGCCAGATGGCAGCAGAGTGAAAAAACGGTTACCGGGGTGATTTGAGTTCTTGATTATTTTTGCAGCTCTGCTTTTGCAGCGTTTGAGGTAGATGTTCTGCAGAGAGGGGAGGGCAGACCCAGAGATGCGCTCAGCTAAGCGCACGACTCTCTGCAGAGCTTTGCAGTCCTGATTTGTGGCGTTATTATACCACACTGAGATGCACTGAGTCAATACACTTTCTATGGCCCCTGAATAGAAAGTTTTCAGGATTGCTGGTGAGACCATGAAGACCCTGAATTCTTTATTAATTACTAATGGGTTCCCTATATTTTCACTTTAGAATACTGTTTCAGGTTCTAAGTAATTCCTGCGGAATTATTTGATAATTATTTAGTAATTACAAATGGGTTCCCTACATTTTCAATTTAGAATACTGTTTCAGGTTCTAAGTAATTCTTGCGGAATTATCTAATCATTCTTTATTAATTACTAATGGGTTTCCAATATTTTCACTTTAGAATAGGCCTACTGTTTCAGGTTTGAAATAAGTCCTGCATAATTATTTGATAATTATTTATTAATTACTAATGGGTTCCCTATATTTTCACTTTAGAATACTGTTTCAGGTTCTAAGTAATTCCTGTGGAATTATCTGATAATTCTTTATTAATTACTAAATGTTTCACTATATATTCACTTTAGAATAGTCAAGTCAAGTCACCTTTATTTATATAGCGCTTTTAACAATACAAATTGTGACAAAGCAACTGCACAATATCAAAATGGGAAAATAGTGTCAATAATGTAAAATGACAAGATTAAGGGTGAATCCCATTTCTCTGTCTTTCCCCTTCCCCTTCATCTTACCCCTAGCCCTTGTCCCTCGAAACCGAGTGGTAAGCGCTAGGGGTGAAAACATACCCCTATGAAATGAGACACCACTTGGTTACGGTTACGTCATCGTACATCGTCGCTAGCTGGCTGCTACGTCACCAGAGGCGACAAGTGTGGATCACAAACTTCCAAGATGCCGTCTGTAAGTGTGTGTATGTCAATCGCGTGGGTTTTATTAGTGATGTTTTTGCGATTGTTGTGCAAATCAGCGATGTAACGTTAGCGTAGCAAACTAGCGATTTTTAAAACGTTTCAATTAAGAACATGGTTGCAAATATATATGTACAGGACTGTGTAGAGCACAAAACAAGACTGTCGTAATTTTTAAATAAATTATTTAAGCCAAAAATGGGACTCTCTGGATGATCTGGCCAACATTGTTGCCGGTTGCGCAGTGTGTTCTGGGTACCCCTTGGTTTCAAGTAAGCTCGTGAAAATGCTTGGTTTTAAGGGGTATCTACCACTTCATCTTAGCCCTACCCCTCGATCAAAACGAGAATTGGGATAGCCCTTACTCTCACATTTGCAAAACTAAGGGGAAGGGGTAAGGGGAAGGGGTAAGACAGAGAAATGGGATTCACCCTAAACACTCAATTTTCAGTTAAAGGCATTTCATTATTGAATTCAGTGATGGCATCGTCCAGCTCAGTTCAGTTCAAAAAGTTTCTGTTCAATCAAGTCGACGATATTGCTGGAAATGAAGTGTCCCCAACTAAGCAAGCCAGAGGCGACAGCGGCAAGGAACCAAAATTCCATTGGTGACAGAACGGAGAAAAAAACCTTGGGAGAAACCAGGCTCAGTCGGGGGGCCATTTCTCCTCTGGCCAGACGACACAGCAGTTCAATTCCAACTGCTGCAAAGTCAGATTGGAGGGCTCAACTGGTTCCCGAGGTCTTTTCCTGATGGCTGTCTAGGTGACGGGGTCCGCACTGGGGGTCTGTCTCTGGGGCTCAGAATAGGCCTACTGTTTCAGGTTCAATATAAGTCCTGCATAATTATTTGATAATTATTTATTAATTGCTAATGGGTTCCCTATATTTTCACTTTAGAATACTGTTTCAGGTTCTATGTAATTCTTGCTGAATTATCTAATAATTCTTTATTAATTACTAATGGGTTTCCAATATTTTCACTTTAGAATAGGCCTACTATTTCAGGTTCAAAATAAGTCCTGCAGAATTATTTGATCATTCTTTATTAATCACTAATTGGTTACCTGTATTGTCACTTTCCCTCAGTCCTTGCATTACATACAGGAATTGAATTAATGGTAATATGGTATATGCTGAGGAGTGTAATGCCTTTGTGGAGGAAAAGAACACACACACACTAAGTGCAACAATACATTCCTGAGTTCCGATTTCCTGCCATAAAACCTCCTTATCTCAAGAGACTTTGTTAAAACAAGGAGAAATTGGAGAATAACGTCTTGAATGTGGTTTAAAACAGGACTTCACTTGGTTCTTATCACTTAACCATAACTCGACCGAAACAGGACGAAACATCTGCTTATGGTCAAACGACAAGCTTTATGGACTCCCTGATCATTTAACGCCTAAATTTATGATTTAACCAACAAACGAGACAGATATACAGTATGTTAAGGCAGACGTTCAACAGACCTAAACAACATAATGTTCTCAGGACCTCTCATCTTCATTCCCCCTACGAAGGAATGCGCTCTCTTTTGCCCTTCTTGATCAAAGAACAGAACCTTCCAGCTTGTTTCTGTTTATTGACTTTGCTAAAAGGACTCAAAGACTTTTATAAAGTGTTCCAAAAAGACAATCGATAGTAATCACTACTGCTATTCAAGCTATATAATCAAAAGCAATATATATATATTATATTTACAATATATATAGTCAGGCTGCATTTTATGAAATGAAAGTAAGCTGACTGTGTCATTGTAATCAATGGTATTTTTGTGTAATCTTTTGGAGGTATAATTTTCTCCTTTAATGTGAGTACTACACTTATAGCATCATATACATGATGTGTTGTTGTTAATCTTTAATTTGAACCCTTTTGTGTGTTTTAGCAGGAAAACTATTAACGTGTAGGAAGTATGCTGAATTTGGTTTCATTTTAACGGCCATGATAAATGCAACAAGTTGGTGTAAACGAAAGTTAACTCTTATTATAATAATGTATGATTACAACGCATACAGGATGTATTAAGATATTTTCCTCATGAGATTAAAGCAACTAGACGAGAGGATTTACGGCATGGAAAATGAGCCGTGTAGGCGGAGCTCCGTCTACAGGAACCCTTTCATTGGAAGAGCATCGAGTGGGAGGAACCGAAATCTCCGGTCTAAAATACTGACTCCCAGCTGCTTGCTCTCTCTCGGCTGCTCTGCTTGAAAAATCGCGCTTCTTTGAAACTTGGAGCTACTCCAAAAAAAAGCTTGCAGCCTTAACATCTAGGCTGAGTTTGAACATTGAACCAACATCTAGTTAAATCTCTGAAGAAACCCTT
This sequence comes from Aspiorhynchus laticeps, assembly GCA_023376895.1. NCBI lineage: Eukaryota > Metazoa > Chordata > Actinopteri > Cypriniformes > Cyprinidae > Aspiorhynchus > Aspiorhynchus laticeps. The sequence goes on from JALXFT010001878.1 coordinate 530,302, forward strand.
GAAAGTCTGAAGCTACGCGAAAGGAACTTCAACATCTAAAGCCATAAGAAATCAAAACAGACTTCCTTCAAGCGCCATCAAACAACCCCAGAGCCAACCAAGCAACAACAGAAGGACATCCCCAGAGTGACGTCATGTGAGGAGGACACACGGGGTTCCCTCGAGCCACACGGATCATTTCAACTTAAAAGCAAGTACCAAACAACCTCTAAAGTGGCTGAATCGTGGGGTATCTATCTCTAAAGTAAAATTAAGAGAGTTCTCCTCTTGATGATCGACACGGGTAAAATCGTGTGGAAATAGCAGAACAATACTATATATTAATCATTCTCAATTAAATTCATTGCCTGTGCGTGTGTGTATGTATGTGTGTATTTTGTTTTATGTTATTTAGCTTAGCTCATGCATTTTAGTAAGATAGCAAATAAACTCTTGTTTGATTTATAGAGAAGTGTTCTGTGTTTTGTTGTGAAATATTCAAATCAAATCAAACTTCGCTCAGATAACGTTACCTATGCTAATAACTGTCATACGGTTATTTAAATAATTCTGTATTATTATATCGTGGCCACGAGAATAAACAGAATTTCTCAGATATACTGAAATCTAACAACTCGCTGGACGATTGTTAAATAAGGTATAAGTTGGACGTTTTGATTAATACCAATTGATCATATCGATATCAGACTTTAAGATTCCCTAAAGCTAAAATAAAGCTTAAACCAAAGAGCTAAATTAAACAATGTAAAAGGGGTCAAATCCTTTACAGAAGGCACACATACTTTCATACTGCTACTACTACTACTACTGCTAATAACATTTGTATGAAAGGGTCACAACTCAATGTAATTGTGTATGACTGTTCATTAGTAATACTTCATAGTTATTTTTCTTGAAACTTAACTAGTAGATAATTAATAGTAGTTCTTCAGGAGGTATGACAGAATACATTAGTTATTGATTAGCTAACTGTTACTTAACACAATCATAACATTTTATTACATACTGATTAGTTAACACATCTTCCTTAGTAGTTAACAGTAGTTAGTTAAGTGTTAATGAATAATTACCTGTTAGTTCTTCAATAATTCCAATAATTCCTAGTTATGCAGTAAGTAAGAAACAGTATTGTAAAGTGTTACCCTTCTTTGATCATTTACGACCCCCCTTCTCCCCCCTCTCTGCCTCTCCCTCTTTTCCTCCAAAAGGTTATACTCAAATTTCATTAAGAATATGTATATCCGGGGGATCACGTGACCCTTCTACAGCGATGCAGGCTTAGTCTTTCACTCTGCTCACTTTGCCACATATTGTATGATCCTGTCAGTAAAATTTAAACCACTCTGCATTGGACCCATCATGAGTGCTAAGGCAGACAAATTGGATTGGAAAAGAGAGATTGAGCAATCGCCAATGAAGAAAAAATTCAGAGATTCCGCCATCTCCAGAGAGGACCTCGATGATGCTATTGCTAGCGGCATTGAATTAGCACTTAAAGAGCAGCAAAGCACTTTGAATTCGGTTGTGAATTCGGCAGTAAGAGATACGATGGACTCTGTGCTGATTCCAGCATTGCGCGAACTGCGTGAGGACATACAAGCGACCAACAAGTCTGTTAAAGAGTTAAGAGATGAGTTTGATGCCATAGCTACCACGGCGAAGCAGACACGTGACCTCGTTGATTCTGTTCAAGCAGCTGCGCGTGAGGATAGGAGGGCAGTCACGGACTTAAGAAATCAGCTGGAGCGACTCACCGAGAAGATATGGAGGATAGGGGCAGGAGGAACAACGTTCGACTGGTGGGGCTGCCAGAGGGGGCTGAGGGCTCCGACGCAGCTGGTTTCCCCAGAGTTAATCTTTCCAAGTGGATTCCTTCCTTGAGGGGCCGTGACATTGAGATTGACCGGGCGCACCGCGTGTATGATGGAGGGAGGGGCTCCGATCAGTCGCGCACTCTCATCTTCCGTGTACTAAGATGGCATGACAGATCAGATATCCTGAAAGGTGCTCGGCAGGCTTAACCAGTGAAATGCGCACAGAACAATGTCACACTACTATTTTTTCCCAACTTTAGTCCAGCTACAGCCATCAGGAGAAAGGCATTTGGTCCGGTTTTGAAGAAGATGACAGCGCTTGGTCTACAGCCCTTCCTCATCTATCCAGCGGTAATTAAACTACGGCACAAGGGTGAGCAGAAAAGCTTTGATTCTCCTCAGAAAGCGGAGGATTTTATCAGCTCCCTGTCTCAGCAGAAGACGTATGCCGATGCTCTGCGGGGGAGACGACGGGGGAACAGTGGCCGCTGTCTCTCCGGCCCGGTGGGAGGGGCTTGATGGCCGGGACGGACATGGTCCTAGCTGCACAGTAGGGAATGATGGCAGGATGGACATGGATGCTTGCTAAACCTATTTTTTGCTTTTTCTTCTCTCCTCTCTCCTACTGGGATATTGTCCCTATATATCCAATCAACGATCTCTTTGCTGGTAAGACTGACACTCCTTTTTTTCTTTTTTGGAGGGGACTAATGGAGAGTAGGTTTATTATATATTAAAAAATATATATTTTTTGGCTGTGTGAGCCTTTCGAGAGACATGTCTTGCGTTGGAGTGGATCGGTCACGAACCATCACTATTTTTTGTTGCTCAGACCTATGTTCTCGGTAATGTGCGGTCTGAGTTGTTACTTGTTTATGGTTGTCGGTTGTTCATGTTTTTATGTTGTTTTTGTTTTTTACAACAGACATTTATACTTTTATTTATATTACCTTATTTTTTAAAGGGATTTTTGATTCTAGGAGGTTTGGTATCTAAAATGCACATCAGCGTTTACATGTTATTTACAGAATGGAAGTGCTTCTGCTTTTTTCATTTATTGAATACAATCTTGGGATTATGAATATTCAATGCATACTCTAAATATTTTATCACTGAATGTGAATGGTTTAAATTCTGCTGTTAAACGAACCCGTGTGTTAGAATATTTACACCGTAAATCTATTTCCTGTTCCCTAATACAAGAGACACATTTAAAACAATCTGATGTGGCACGTTTTCAGAATAAGTATTATAAATTAGCAGCTTTTTCCTGCGCTCTTAATAAAACTAAGGGGGTGCTTATCCTTGTTAACCGGAAGTTAAATTTAACGACTGAACACCTTGGTAGTGATGAGAAGGGTAGATTTGTCTTTATACGATGCAAAATATATAATAATAGGTTAGCATTGGTCTCTATTTATGGTCTGAATGAGACAGACAGTGCATTCCTTACACAGATTTCCAAAACTCTACTTGAGCAGATTGATTGCCCTCTAGTGGTGGGTGGTGATTTTAATGCTGTCATAAATCCTGCTTTAGATAAATCTCAATCTCATACAACAGCCAATCCATCCTCTAAATTACTGAATAAATTTATCACTGAGCTCAACTTAATCGATCTTTGGAGAATTCAGAATACTAAATCTAAGGACTTCACTTTTTTTTCTAATAGATACAAGACTTTCTCTAGGATAGACTACATATTTCTCAGCCCATCTTTAATTTCGTCTAATTCCTCTATATCTATATTACCAATTTTATTATCTGAACATTCTGCTGTGTTGTGCAGTGTTCCTCTTTCCGATGTTAAAGCCAAGTCCCCTAGATGGCGCTTTAACATATCATTATTAAGTAATCAGACTTGCATTACTTCTCTAAAAGAATATATAAAGGAATTTATTGAAATTAATATGCCCTCTGATGTGGATCCTCAAATACTGTGGGAAACGACTAAGTGTGCTATACGAGGTTTCTGTATATCTTTCTCTTCTACTCTTGCCAAAGCGAAAACTCACCAGTTTACACAATTAGAAAATAAAATCCAATCATTACAAAACCTACAAAAACAACGTTTTACTGAGCAACAGGCTACACAGCTGTCCTCATTAAAAGAAGAATATGATTTACTTTCACACTCAAAGGCGGAATTTATTTTACATAGGACTAGACAAAAATATTATTTTGAATCAGAGATGATCAGGTCACCACGAATCCTGTGGCAATTAAGGACATATTTAAAGGTTTTTACACGAATCTGTATAAAGCCAAAACAGATTTTGATGAACCAGTTTGTAAGCAGTATTTAGATAAATTGGATCTGCCTCGGATCTCACAGAGAGATAAAGAATCTTTGGAGGCTCCATTAAGTTTGGAGGAACTCCACGTCTCTCTAAAAAGCCTTAAAAAGGGCAAATCGCCGGGTCTAGATGGTCTCCCCCCTGAATTATATTTAGAAATTTGGGATTTGGTAGGGATACTTATGCTTAATTCATTTAATTTTAATCTATTATCTATCAAACTAATTTGATCGCTCGCTTTAAAAACCGCGAGTGTAGTGCGTTAGTTTGTCACTCGCGGTTCCATTCGCGTTGCTATTCGCGCCTATTATTGTTTTCTTTTTTCTCACTCCGTTTTCATTTCTCTCTCACTCCGTTTTTCACGAGTTCATCAAACAACAGTGGTAAGTGGTAAGTGGAGTGGTAAGTGGTAAGTTAAGTTGGTATCATTCATCAATCACGGTGAGTAATGGCTTCTTCTCCTGCTATTGTTATTTGCACAGTCTGCCACATGTACAGTTTATCCATCTCTGTCGGCGATGAGGGATTCACATGTGATAAATGCAGGGAAATAGCTAGGCTGACAGAGAAGGTTTTAGAACTAGAGACACGCATCCAAACTTTAGTTGAGGACAGTAAGAATGTGAGGGCTGTAGATACTGCTTTGGATGTGACTAGCTCAGGGACTCCTGTACATTGTTCGGTTCCGGCATTAGCGCCCCCGCAGCAGGGCAACTGGGTGACAGTGAGGCGGCCTAGTCGCGGGTCAAAACACCGCTCTTCCGTTCCGATCAGAACATCAAACAGGTTCTCCCCACTCAGTGACGCACCCACTGAGAAACCTGGTGAAAGTGCTCTAGTTATTGGCGATTCTATTGTACGGAACGTGAAAATAGAGACACCAGCCACCATAGTCCATTGTTTACCGGGAGCCAGAGCGCCTGACATCTTGGCAAATTTAAAAGTGCTGGCTAATGCTAAACGTAAATTCAGTAAGATTGTTATCCACGCCGGTGCTAATGATGTTCGACTTCGCCAGTCGGAGATCACTAAAAATAATGTTAAAGAGGTGTGTGAACTTGCAAGTATGATGTCAGACACTGTAATATGCTCTGGCCCCCTCCCTGCTTACAGGGGTGATGAGATTCATAGCAGACTGTCATCATTAAATGACTGGATGTCTAAGTGGTGCCCGCAAAACAACATAGGTTTTATAGACAATTGGACGAGTTTTTGGGGCAGACCTGACCTGTTGAAAAGAGATGGTGTTCATCCCTCCTGGGGTGGTGCCGCTATTCTCTCTAGAAATTTGGCACATAGTCTTAGAGTTCATACTTGACTAACTGGAGCCCAGGTCAGGAAGCAGACAGACTGGCTAAACCGACCGTCTGCTAGCCGCCTCACGTCACAGAAGTCAGTTAATTCTCAGCACATAGAGACTCCCTCACCTAGATATCACACTATAGAGACTGTGTCTGTTCCCCGAACTAGAAAATACAGAAAACGTCAAAAACTATTTATGAGTAACAATTTAATTGATGTTCAACAAATAAAAAATGTTTACAATACACAGAAACAATTTATAAAACTTGGTTTATTGAATATCAGGTCCCTTTCTACAAAAGCACTTTTTGTAAATGATTTGATTAATGATCATAACCTAGATTTGCTCTGTTTGACAGAAACATGGCTAAAACCAGATGAATACATTATTTTAAACGAGTCTACCCCCCAAGATTACTGTTACAAAAATGAGCCGCGTCCAAAAGGCAAAGGGGGAGGTGTTGCTACAATTTTTAACAATATTCTCAGTATTTCTCAAAAGACAGGCTTTAAGTATAACTCCTTTGAAGTAATGGTGCTTCATATAAAATTATCTAGAGAAAAAAGTATTAATGATAAATCCCCCTTAACGTTTGTACTGGCTACTGTATACAGGCCACCAGGGCACCATACAGACTTTATTAAAGAATTTGCTGATTTTCTATCAGAGTTAGTGCTGGCTGCAGATAGAGTCCTAATTGTGGGCGATTTTAATATCCATGTTGATAATGAAAAAGATGCATTAGGATGAGCATTCATAGACATTCTGAACTCTATTGGGGTTAGACAACACGTTTCAGGACCTACTCATAGTCGAAATCATACTCTAGATTTAATACTGTCACATGGAATTGATGTTAGTGGTGTTGAAATTCTGCAGCAAAGCGATGATATATCAGATCATTATCTAGTCTTGTGTAAACTCCATATAGTTACAGCTGTAAATTCAACTCCTTCTTATAAATATGGTAGAACCATCACTTCTACCACAAAAGACTGCTTTGTAAGTAATCTTCCTGATTTATCTCAATTCCTTAGCATATCCAACAGCTCAGAACAACTTGATGATGTAACAGAAACCATGAACTCTCTCTTTTCTAGCACTTTAGATACAGTTGCTCCTTTACGCTTAAGGAAGATTAAGGAAAAGAGTCCAACACCGTGGTATAATGAGCACACTCGCACTCTAAAGAGAGCAGCCCGGAAAATGGAGCGCAGCTGGAGGAAAACAAAACTAGAGGTATTTCGTTTAGCTTGGCGGGAAAGTACCCTATCCTACAGAAAAGCTTTAAAAACTGCTAGATCTGATTACTTTTCGTCTCTTTTAGAACAAAACAAACATAACCCCAGGTATTTATTCAATACAGTGGCAAAATTAACAAAAAATAAAGCATCAACAGGTGTTGACATTTCCCAACAGCACAGCAGTAATGACTTTATGAACTATTTTACTTCTAAGATTGATACTATTAGAGATCAAATTGTAACCATGCAGCCGTCAGACATATTGTAATGATTCACTACCAGATCCGGGATCCATTTGCAGCTTTATTAGACAACACTGAGTAAAGACACAGATAAACTCACTGAGCAGGTTAATCAGGGGCAATGACAGATACAGTATCGTACAACAGTTCAGAGGTCGAGGCAGGCGGCTATCCAGTGCAGTAGTCAATGTCCAGAGCGGGGTTCAATGAGGTAGGCGGCAATCCAACAGAGAAACTATAAACGGGCAAGGTCACAAACGAAAGGCAGTCCAGAAATATAATAACGCTCAGAAATGTCAGCTAGGCAAAACAAGACTTCGCACTGAGCCAGCACTGGATGGCTGGTTAAATAGTCCAGGTAATGAGCTACAGGTGAGACTGATAATCAGTGCCAGGTACGGGGCTACTGGGAAATGTAGTTCTAAACTAAAACTCGGGTGACGGTTCCCGTCGATGACCCGAAGAGGGAGCCGTAGGAGCGCTCTGTGTGACAGAGCCCCCCCCCTGCGAGCGGCTCCGGAAGCGAGGAGGTGGTCGACGCCGGGGTCTACCGCGTGGTCTGGGGGCCGGTCTTTCCGGGTGGTCTCTGTGGAACTCGTCCACCAAACTGGGGTCCAGGATGTCCTCTGCATCGACCCAGGACCTTTCCTCCGGGCCGTAACCCTCCCAATCGACCAGATATTGAAGATTGCGTCCCCGGCGTCTGGAGTCGAGAAGTTCTCGCACCTGATATATCTCCTCGTCCTCCCTTGAGATGGGCAGGGGGTCCTCGTCCTCGGGCAGCTCCTCGGATCCCTCCCCGGGATCATCGGCGGGTTTCAGGAGCGAGACATGAAAAGTGGGAGAAATACGATAATGGTTAGGTAAATTCAATTCAAAAGAAACAGGGGTTATTTGATGAGTAATTTGGAAGGGACCCACGTACCTGGGACTGAGTTTGCGACATGGTAGATGTAGTCGCAGGTCACGAGTAGACAACCATACCCATTGTCCAACAGTGTATTCGGGGTTGCGTCTTCGGTGTCTGTCGGCTTGTACTTGTTGCCGTCTGACTGCGTGTCGAAGGTGATGATGAGCCTGATTCCAAGTCTCCTCACTACGTTGAATCCAATCATTTACGGCGGGGACATTAGAGGGTTCTCCTGACCAGGGAAATAGCGGCGGTTGATAGCCTAGGATACATTGGAACGGGGTGATACCCGTGGCAGGTTTCCGGAGGGAGTTCTGAGCGTATTCGGCCCACATAAGGTAGCGACTCCAGTCCAGTTGATTAGTGCTACAATAGGACCGTAGGAATCGAACAAGCTCCTGATTGAGCCTTTCTGCTTGACCGTTTGATTGAGGATGGTACCCAGAGGTGAGGCTGACGTTTACCTCCAAAGCTTTGAAGAATGCGGCCCAAAGTCGTGAAGTGAATTGAGGCCCTCGGTCCGAGACAATATCCTCGGGCAATCCGTAGAAACGGAAGACCTGGTTACAGAGGTGCTCGGCCGTTTCCAGAGCGGTAGGTAACTTGGGTAGAGGAATGAGGCGACAGGCTTTGGAGAAACGATCTATGACTGTAAGGATGGTGGTGTGGCCGTTGGAGTTGGGTAAGTCAGTGATGAAATCTATGGCAATATGAGACCAGGGGCGGTGTGGTATGGGTAGAGGTTGGAGCAGACCTGCAGGTAACTGGCGAGAGGGTTTCTGTGTCTGACAAACTTGACATTGACGAACCTGAGTAATGGTGTCCCTCCTTAGCGTGGGCCACCAGAATCGGTTCTGCAAAAGTTGAATTGTGGCGTTTATTCCTGGGTGGCCTGAGCTGAGAGCCGTGTGGACCTGATCAACGGTACGTTTGCGAAGCTCCTCAGGAACGAATAGTTTATCTTGGGGACATTCAGGGGGTATCGCTTGTCCAGTGTTGGCCTGATCAATTTCTGTGATGATATCCCACTGAATGGGAGAGATGATGATCGTTGGAGAGATCACATTTTCAGGTTCAGTGAATTCTGGACCCTTTTCAAACTGTCGAGAAAGAGCATCGGCCTTGATGTTCTTGGTGCCTGGTCGGTATGTTACCGTGAAGACAAAGCGAGAGAAGAATAGTGACCATCTGGCTTGTCTAGGGTTAAGTCTACGGGCTGTCTTGAGGTATTCCAAGTTACGGTGATCTGTCAACACCGTGAAAGGATGACGTGCCCCCTCCAACCAATGACGCCATTCCTCGAGAGCGGATTTGATGGCGAGGAGTTCACGATCACCCACGTCGTAATTACGTTCTGCGGGGTTTAGTTTCCGTGAATAGTAGGCACAGGGGTACAATTTAGCGGGATCACCTTGTCGCTGGGATAGTATGGCCCCTATCCCGATATTTGAGGCGTCCACCTCCACCACGAAAGGTGAATTGGGGTCTGGATGATGAAGGATGGGGGCTGTGGTAAACTGATGTTTTAACTGTTCAAAGGCCTGATGAGCTAAGGCTGTCCATTGGAGACGATGTGAACCCTTCTTGGTCATGTTCGTGAGGGGAGCAGCGACGGAGCTGAAACCTCTGATGAAGCGACGATAGAAGTTTGCGAATCCTAGAAAGCGTTGGAGCTCCTTGAGATTGGAAGGCAGAGGCCAGTTTAGTACTGCATGAACCTTGCTTTCATCCATAGCAACCCCCTCGTGACTGATTACGTATCCTAGGAAGGCGACCGAGGTTGTATGAAACTCACATTTCTCAAGCTTGGCGTATAGTTGATACTTGATTAGGCGCTGAAGTACCGATCTGACGTGCTGGATGTGTTCCTGGAGAGTTTCTGAATAAATGAGTATGTCGTCGATGTAGACTATGACGTAATGATCAAGCATATCCCTAAAGACATCATTGATGAAGGATTGGAAGACGGATGGACTGTTGACAAGGCCGAACGGCATGACCAGATATTCATAGTGCCCTGTAGTAGTTGAGAATGCTGTCTTCCATTCATCGCCCTCCCTGATTCTGATGAGGTTATATGCACAGCGTAAATCGAGCTTTGTGAAGAACTGGGCTGATCTTAACTGTTCTAATGCAGATGGCACCAGTGGTAAAGGGTATCTGAACTTCACGGTGATCTCATTTAATCCTCGGTAATCAATACATGGACGGAGGTCGCCACCTTTCTTCTTCACGAAGAAGAATCCTGCGGAAGCTGGTGAGGTGGAGGGTCGAATGAAACCTTTGGCTAACTCCTCCTGAATATACTGGTTCATGGCCTCGGATTCAGGTTGAGATAAGGGAAATATGCGACCTCTGGGGGGAACGGTGTCGGGCAGTAAGTCGATAGCGCAATCTGAGGGTCTATGAGGCGGTAATTGCGAGGCCTTAGCCTTACTGAAGGCTACTATCAAATCATGATAGACACTGGGTAGTGCCTGAGCATCTACGTCTGGTTCGGTCACAGAAACCGTCTGACAGACTAGAGGTTTAACCTGGGATATACATTGGGTGAAACAGTTCGTGCTCCAGTTGGTAATCTGAGAATCTCGCCAGGAAATACTTGGGTTGTGTCTACGTAGCCAAGGGAGGCCCAGAATAATTGATGCGTGTGCCGTGGGGATGATATAAAACTGTATAGACTCGTGATGAAGGACGCCGGTGGTTAGCGAGAGTCGTGATGTCAGGTGAGTTATTTTGCCTGTGCCCAGGGGGCGCCCATCGACTGCCTCGACTGCCAGGGGAGAAGGACAGCGAATTAGAGAAATATTGTGTCTTTGAGCAAAGTTCAGTGACATGAAATTCCCCGCTGCTCCAGAATCTATCATGGCTGGTATTTGTACAACGCCTGACGGGGTTTCCAGTGCAACAGGAACAGTGAGGCAATAATCCTTATTGAGGGTACATAAAGTTACACTCACTCTGACAGCTGGATCAATGTTGGGTCGAGAGGGGCATGTATTCACCTGCATCGGTTCCTGAAGGTCAGAGGGTGCTCTGGGTACAGTACTGATAGTGGGTCGCCGAGTTCTGAGGAGATTGTCAATCTGAATGGATAGTTCAATGTATTGCTCAAGGGACTTCCCTTCATCACGGCATGCCAGTTCAGTCTGAAGATCCTGATTCAGCCCCCTCCTGTAGTGCAACTTTAAGGGATCCTCTGTCCATGTTGTCTGTGCGGCGAGTGTGCGAAAGGCAAGAGCATATTCGGCTGCTGATTTACTTCCCTGTGACAACATCGTGAGAAGTTCGTCAGGGCTCCTCCCATCCCTGGGATGATCGAATATCTCTCGAAAGCGTTGTAGAAACTCCTCCAGTGAACGAAACGGAGACCTGCCGCTTCTCCAGACCGCTGTTATCCACTCCAGCGCCTTTCCGGTAAGCAGAGAGCAAACGAAAGAGATCTTTCCCTCCTCGGAGACATATAGCGCGGGCTGTTGGTTCACGAACAGGGTGCATTGAAGGAGAAAACCTCTGCAGTGTGTGGGATTACCATCATACTTGTCCGGAAACGCTAATCTTGGATTTACGCTGGTGGATTGAGTCGGTAGGACCGCCAGGCTAGCACTGGGTTGCAGAGTCTTCACCAGCTCCTCGGTCAGAGAGGTAAGTTTCTGGAGCTGTTGGTGGTGAGCTGCCAGTTGCTGTGCTTGTGATGATACCTCTGATGATAGCTGATAGATAGCTGCTGGATCGTGTCTTGGTGAAGTCTTCTGTAATGATTCACTACCAGATCCGGGATCCATTTGCAGCTTTATTAGACAACACTGAGTAAAGACACAGATAAACTCACTGAGCAGGTTAATCAGGGGCAATGACAGATACAGTATCGTACAACAGTTCAGAGGTCGAGGCAGGCGGCTATCCAGTGCAGTAGTCAATGTCCAGAGCGGGGTTCAATGAGGTAGGCGGCAATCCAACAGAGAAACTATAAACGGGCAAGGTCACAAACGAAAGGCAGTCCAGAAATATAATAACGCTCAGAAATGTCAGCTAGGCAAAACAAGACTTCGCACTGAGCCAGCACTGGATGGCTGGTTAAATAGTCCAGGTAATGAGCTACAGGTGAGACTGATAATCAGTGCCAGGTACGGGGCTACTGGGAAATGTAGTTCTAAACTAAAACTCGGGTGACGGTTCCCGTCGATGACCCGAAGAGGGAGCCGTAGGAGCGCTCTGTGTGACACATATCATCACATCAAATAGTGTACTATAGATCCCCTGAGGAACAATTCCACTCATTCTCTACTATAGGAGAGGAAGAATTGTATAAACTTGTTAAATCATCTAAACCAACAACATGTATGTTAGATCCTATTCCATCTAAACTACTAAAAGAGGTGCTTCCAGAAGTCATAGATCCTCTTTTGGCTATTATTAATTCGTCATTGTCATTAGGATATGTCCCCAAAAACTTTAAATTGGCTGTTATTAAGCCTCTCATTAAAAAACCACAACTTGACCCCAAAGATCTAGTTAATTACAGACCGATCTCGAATCTCCCTTTTCTGTCAAAGATATTAGAAAAGGTTGTATCCTCACAATTATATTCCTTCTTAGAGAAAAATGATATCTGTGAGGATTTCCAGTCAGGATTTAGACCGTATCATAGTACTGAGACTGCTCTCATTAGAGTTACAAATGACCTGCTCTTATCATCTGATCGTGGTTGTATCTCTCTATTAGTTCTACTGGATCTTAGCGCTGCGTTCGACACTATCGATCACAACATTCTTTTGAATAGACTAGAAAACTTTGTTGGCATTAGTGGAAGTGCATTAGCATGGTTCAAATCGTACTTATCTGACCGCCATCAATTCGTAGCAGTGAATGAAGAGGTATCATATCGATCACAAGTGCAGTATGGAGTTCCTCAAGGCTCAGTACTAGGGCCGTTACTTTTCACGCTTTATATGTTACCCTTGGGAAATATCATTAGGAAACACGGGGTTAGCTTTCACTGTTATGCTGATGATACTCAGCTCTATATTTCTTCATGGCCTGGTGAAACACACCAAATTGAGAAACTTATGGAATGCATAGTCGATATAAAAAACTGGATGACGAGTAATTTCTTACTGCTAAATTCTGAAAAAACAGGTGTTAATTATCGGACCTAAAACCCCCACAAGTAATAACCTAGAACACTGTCTAACACTTGATGGCTGCTCTGTAAATTCTTCGTCATCAGTCAGGAACCTAGGTGTGCTATTTAATAGTAATCTCTCCTTTGACAGCCACGTTTCTAGCATTTGTAAAACTGCATTTTTTCATCTTAAAAATATATCTAAACTGAGACCTATGCTCTCAATGTCAAATGCAGAAATATTAATTCATGCGTTTATGACCTCAAGGTTAGATTATTGTAATGCTTTATTGGGTGGTTGTTCTGCACGCTTAATAAACAAATTACAGATGGTTCAAAATGCAGCTGCTAGAGTTCTTACTAGAACCAGGAAGTATGACCACATTAGCCCGGTTCTGTCAACACTGCACTGGCTCCCTACTAAACATCGTATAGATTTTAAAATCTTGTTAATTACTTATAAAGCCCTGAATGGTTTAGCTCCTCAGTACTTGAGCGAGCTCTTATCGCATTATAGTCCTTCACGTCCGCTGCGTTCTCAAAACTCTGGCCATTTGATAATACCTAGAATATCAAAATCAATTGCGGGCGGCAGATCTTTTTCCTATTTAGCGCCCAAACTCTGGAACAATCTACCAAACACTGTTCGGGAGGCAGACACACTCTGTCAGTTTAAATCTAGATGAAAGACCCATCTCTTTAACCTGGCGTACACATAACACACTAATACACTTCTATTATTCAAATCCATTAAAGGATTGTTAGGCTGCATTAATTAGATCAACCGGAACCGGGAACACTTCCCATAACACACGATGTACTCGTTACATCGTAAAAAGATTGACATCTACGCTAATATTAGTCTGTTTCTTTCTTATTCTGTTTCTCAGTCCGTGTCTGGATCAGATGGTGGATCGGCGCCGGGAGATGATGTCTGCGGCCCAGATTGTCGGCGGAGGCCGGACCCCTGGATGAGCTCCGGGGACATAATCCCAATGAAGACCTCGACTTAAAATACAATAAAACTAAAAATAAAACAAATAACTAAAAATATAATAAAATACCTAACTACATAATACTATTATTGTTAGAAATTGCAACAATATTAAAATAGAAATATAATACATTTAAAGTTTTAATTAAAACAATAAGTAAACAATAAATAAACAATAATATCCTGGCCAGAGGAGAACTGGCCCCCGACTGAGCCTGGTTTCTCCCAAGGTTTTTTTTTCTCCACTCTGTCACAGAGGGAGTTTTGGTTCCTTGCCGCTGTCGCCTCTGGCTTGCTCAGTTGGGGACACTTAATTTCTAGCGATTATTGTCAATTTAATTTTCACAGATATTATTTAAACTAAACTGAGCTAGACAATGACATCTCTGAATTCAATAATGAAATGCCTTTAGCTGAAAATTTAGTGTTTAATCTTATTATTATACATTACTGACACTCTATCCTCCAACTTGATACTGTTAAGTGCTTTGACACAATCTGTATTGTTAAAAGCGCTATATAAATAAAGGTGACTTGACTTGACTTGACTTGACTTGACAAACCGGTTTCATCAAGGGGCGCAATGCATCTTACAATATGCGTCGACTCCTTCATATTCTTGACTTTGCAGACTCCCACCCAACCCCTTGTGCGGTCTTTTCACTTGATGCAGAAAAAGCCTTTGACAGGCTAGAGTGGAATTGTATGTGGGCAGTACTGCAATGTTTCAGCTTCGGTGAACACTTCATCTCTATGATTAAGACATTATGCCACTCACCTGCAGCATCAGTCATAACTGGTAATATTATTTCCCCCCATTCCCTTTACAGCGGGGTACGAGGCAGGGATGTCCGCTTTCCCCCTTATTGTTTTGTCTATCTCTTGAACCCTTAGCACAAGCCATCAGGAAATCTGAAGTATCGATTAAGATTCATGATCATAATCATAATATTTTATTATACGCTGATGATATTATTCTATATTTAGACCACTTTGATGTTTCAGTCTCTAGTATAATTAAGGAATTTGATAATTTTAGTAGCTTATCAGGATATAAAATAAATTGGAGCAAATCTGCTTTAATGCCAATTAACAATGTTAAGGTTAATTCTTCTATTCACTCATTTATCCCTATTAAGGAATCTTTCATCTATTTGGTCATTACCATATATAAAAACATTCATAAGATTGCCAGAGACAATTTTAATAACATTTATTTAAGGTCAAAAATTACATTCAAAGATGGAAGAATCTTAAAGTCTCTCTCCAAGGAAGAATCTCCACTGTTAAGATGAATTTGTTACCTCGATTTAATTTTTTTTTCTCTATGCTACCACTTTCTCCCCCTCCAGGTTACTTTAAGGAGATCAACTCCATAATTTCTAAGTTTATCTGAAATGATAAATGTCCCAGAATTAAACTTACCACATTACAACATCCTAATAGCGCAGGAGGACTGGCTGTACCAAATTTTGAACTGTATTATTGGTCATTCCAGCTTAAGGCTCTTCATAATTGGGTTGATCCTCAATCTACAGTTTCATGGAGAGTGATTGAAGCTGACAAGGTTAAACCAAATAGACTTCAATATATTTTATTTACTGGCACAGGAAAAAAAGGGGATAATTATAAATTTGGTCCGGTTGTGGCTAACTCTATTAAAATCTGGAAAACAGTTGAATGTCGGATAGGTGGACCCTTCAAATTTTGTAACAGAACACCTTTATGGCACAATTTTAATTTTGTATGCGGAAATCGTCCATTTGTCCAACCCTCTTGGTCTTCTTTAGGTGTAAACACGTGTGTTGATATATATGATAACCAGGGCCTCTGTTCATTTCAGACATTAAGAACCAAATTTTGTCTACCAGTATCCGCATATTTTGTCTTTCTTCAATTGCGTTCTGCTCTCAAAGCGTATGGCGTTCCGTGGGCATCTTCTATTTCCTCTCATCCTATGCGGGACTGGATTGCACCATCTGCTGGTCGGCCATCTGTTTCCTTAATATATAATAAAATTTTTGATTGCATTACAAAACCTCTTTCTATTAAAACTATTTGGAATAGGGAATTATCTGACATTAATTTATCTGTCAACTGGGAGAGAGTGTGGTCTAATCTCAGCTCAACATCCAAACATTTGGCTCATCGTCTTATTCACATCAAAGTCATTCATAGAGCATACATAACTCCTTACAAAAGATTTAAAATGAAACTACAATCACATTCTAACTGCCATATATGTAATACTGCTTCATCAGGCACTTTTCTTCATATGTTTTGGGAATGTCCTATCGTCATTAGTCTATGGACACATTGATTGGACGGTTAACCCAAGTTTGTGTCTTCTTAATGATGATTCTGGTCTCTGTATAAGTTCAATGCAAAAGAGAATGTTGTTTGCCGGTTTTACAGCTGCGAAGAAGACAATAATACAGAACTGGTTTACACCGCACATGTGTGGAAAAACATATTGGATCCGTAGCCTCCTGCAAATAGTGACTTGTGAATGTGCAATGGCGCGAGTCGGTGGGGCCAGGACTTCGACCATTGATGCTTGGCAGTGTTTTTTGTTGGATATACGTGATTGTATGGAGGAGTGACTTTTGTGGGTTTTTTGTCCTTCCATCTCTCCCTCCCTTTTGATTGAACTTTGAGATGTTGAGTATGTGTCTGTTGTTTTGTTTTGTTATATTTTGGATGCTGTGTTGTATTATGTGTGAAAAAAAAAATGTTGATAACAAAAAAAGAATATCATGTATCTTGTGAACCTGTTGTTTTTCCCCTTCATGTTTGGTTTCATTTTAAAGGTCTCTGCGATTGGTAAACTGGTCTCACTTTCACAGTAGTCACTTATATTATGAGAAATATTGAAAACTTAAGTGAATTCTGTACTTCTGTTGTGGGCGGTCCATTTGGGTGCACGAGAACAGCTCCTACAGAGGCTTCTCATTCCCCATACACTCGGTGGGGGGCCGAGAATAAATGTTTATGGCCTTTTCTTCTGGTAGTATTTAAGGGAAAGTTGCAAATCAGTCATTGCGATTCTGTAGCCAGATCAGCCCGTATTGTGGAGTGTATTTCATATGCTCCATACTATGTATCTTCCTGAAGTCAGGTATACATTTTTACTCTTAGATTCATCTTTAAACAGCTGATGTTATGTATTTTCTTATTTTTGAATTGGCTTCTTATTGTTTAATTATATAATTGTCATGACACGTTTTTACCTGACTAATAATAAATTGTTATATTTGATTTATTCTGATCTCTTCTGAAATCATTTTTCAAGTAGATTAATGTGTAGTGGTATTTCCGCAAATCTGCATTCAGGACAGATCATTTACATTTACATTTACATTTAGTCATTTGGCAGATGCTTTAATCCAAAGCGACTTACAATTGGGGAATGCATAAAGCGATTCATCTTGAAGAGGCAATCAGACAGAGGAAGTGCTCGTAACACCAAGTCTCAGTCATTGTTCAAATAAGTACAAGCTAGCAAGGGAAGGAGAGAAAGATAAAGGGAAAGTTTTTTTTTTTTTTTTTTTTTTAAGAACAAGTTTAGGATGAAGTCAAATAGAATAGTGCCGAAAGAGATGAGTTTTCAGTTGTTGCTTGAAGATTGACAGGGATCCAGCATTCCGGATAGGGGTGGGAAGATTATTCCACCATCCAGGAATGGTGAATGAGAATGTTCTGGAGAGTGATTTTGAGCCTCTCTGTGACGGTACCACAAGGCGTCGCTCACTAGCAGATCTCAGACTTCTGGAGGGGATGTAGATTCGTAATAGTGAGTGGAAGTAGGAGGGTGCTGAGCCTGTGGTCGTTCTGTATGCAAGCATCAGTGTCTTGAACTTGATGCGAGCTGCCACTGGTAGCCAGTGCAATGAGATGAAGAGAGGTGTAACATGGGTTCTTTTGGGCTCGTTGAAGACCAGTCGTGCCGCTGCATTCTGAATCATTTGTAGAGGTTTGATTGTGTTTGATGGAAGTCCAGCCAGAAGAGCATTGCAGTAGTCCAGCCTAGAAACGACAAGGGCCTGGACAAGAAGTTGTGCAGCATGCTCTGTCAGGAAGGGCCTGATTTTCCTGATGTTGTGTAGCGCAATCCTGCAAGATCGAGCAGTCTTTGCAATGTGCTCTTTGAAGGTCAGCTGGTCATCAAAGATTACACCAAGATTTCTGACCGAAGTTGATGGGGTAATTATTGATGTGCCTAACTGAATCGAGAAGTCATGCTGTAGAGTCAGAGTGGCAGGGACGACAAGGAGCTCAGTCTTTGCCAGGTTGAGCTGTAGGTGATGCTCTTTCATCCATGCCGAGATGTCCGCCAGGCAGCTTGAGATCCGTGCAGCTACCGTTGGATCATCTGGTTGAAAAGAGAGATAGAGCTGTGTGTCATCGGCGTAGCAATGGTAAGAGAAGCCATGTGCCTGTATGATGGGTCCCAGTGATGAAGTGTATGTGGAGAAGAGGAGGGGTCCAAGAACTGATCCCTGAGGAACCCCAGTGACCAGTTGATGTGCTTTGGATACCTCCCCTCCCCAGGCCACCCTGAAAGACCTACCGGTGAGATAGGATTCAAACCAGTGAAGTGGAATCCCAGTGATGCCCAGCGATGAGAGGGTGGACAGGAGGATCTGATGATTGACAGTGTCAAAAGTGTTCCTGTGTTCCTGTGTATAGTGTATAGTGTTCCTGTGGCGCAGTGGTAGAGCATTGCGTTAGCAGCGCAAAAGGTTGTGGGTTCGATTCCCAGGGAACACACATAGTGATAAAACATGTATAGCCTGAATGCACTGTAAGTCGCTTTGGATAAAAGCGTCTGCTAAATGCATAAATGTAAATGTAAAAGCAGCAGAAAGATCCAGCAGAATGAGGACTGATGATTTGGAATTGGCCTTTGCGATTCGCAAGGCTTCAGTGACTGAGAGTAGCGCAGTTTCTGTTGAATGGCCACTCCTGAAACCTGACTGTTTAGCATCCAGTGTGTTGTACTGTGAAAGAAACAGTGAGAGCTGGTTGAAGACAACTCGTTCGAGTGTTTTCGCTACGAATGGAAGGAGAGTGACAGGTCTGTAGTTTTCTAAAAGAGAAGTGTTTAATGTAGGTTTTTTGAGCAGTGGGGTTACCCGAGCCTGCTTGAATGCTGTGGGGAAGATGCCAGTGCGGAGAGATGTGTTGATAATGTGTGTGAGTGCCGGTAAGAGTGTGGGAGAGATTGCTTGGAGAAGGTGAGAGGGGATTGGGTCAAGAGGACATGTTGTAGGATGGCTGGAGAGGAGAAGTTTGGATACTTCCGCCTCGGTGAGGGGACAGAAGGAGAAGATGGGAGTTTGAGCAGTGGATGTGGTTGGTTGGAGGTCCTGTGTGTGTGGAGGTGAGAACTGGTTACTGATTGTTCTAGTTTTGTCTGTGAAAAAAGTGGCAAAGTCGTCAGCTGTTATAGAAGTGGTGGGCGGCGGTGGAGGGGGACAGAGGAGAGAATTAAATGTTCTGAAGAGATTACGCATGTCTGGAGCGCTGTTGATCTTGTTGTGGAAATGTGAGGATTTGGCAGTGTGGACTTCAGTAGAGAAAGATGAAAGCAAAGACTGATACCTAGTCAGGTCCGACGGATCTTTTGACTTGCGCCATTTTCTCTCTGCCGCTCTGAGTTTGGTCCGATGCTCACGAAGAACATCGGATAACCAGGGGTTAGAAGGGGCAGCCCGTGCTGGCCTGGAGGAGAGAGGACAAATGTCGTCTAGACAAGAGGTTAAGGTAGCGCATAAAGTGTCAGTAGCTGCATTCACATCCAGAGATGAGAAATGGGTAGGTGAGGGAAGAGAGGAGGATACTACAGAGAAAAGAAGGGAGGGGGAAAGGGAGCGTAGGTTACGTCTGAAAGTAACTGGTAAGGGAGATGGTGGCACCCGGGTAGCAAAATGTAAGGTAAATGTAATGAAGAAATGGTCAGAGATATGTAGTGGTTGTACCAGAATGTTATCTGTAGTACAGTTGCGTGTGTAAATTAAATCAAGTTGGTTGCCTGATTTGTGCGTGCTAGTAGTGGTAAGGTGTTTGAGATCAAATGAAGCTAGGATTGAATGGAAGTCTGTAGCATAAGGCCTGTCTAGGTGAATGTTGAAATCTCCAAAGACTAAGAGTGGAGTGCCATCCTCCATGAAAGAGGACAGCAGGCCATCCAGCTCCTCTAGGAAGGTGGCTAGAATTTGGCCAGGGGGACGGTAGATTACTACTATCTGGAGTTTTATAGGAGCTGTTACAGTAATCGCATGAGATTCAAATGAGTTGTGATTGCCTAGGGGAGAGTGGGTTGAGTATTTCCAATTGTTTGAAATGAGCAGACCAGTGCCCCACCCCGGCCAACTTGCCTTGGGGTGTGAGAGAAAGAGAAATTGTGAGAGAGAGCAGCCGGGGTAGCTGAGTCTTCTGGACGAATCCAGGTCTCAGTCAAGCCCAAGATGCTGAGTGTGGATTGTAAGGAAAAAGCAGAAATGAAGTCAGCTTTGTTGACAGCTGACTGGCAATTCCAAAGACACACAGAGAAAGAAAGAGGTGTAGTAGAAGATGTAGCGATAGGGCGCAGGTTAGCAGGATTACGTTGCCGTCTGCGTGTGTTTTTAGAGCATGGTTGAGAGAGAACCGGAATGGTTTGGAAACACATGATAGAGGTGGAGGGATAGAGGATAGGGAAGGAGAGTGTGTGAGGGAAGATAGAAATGATACTTAAGTGTGTGCTTGGTGTCGTTGCTCGGTTGAAGTCGCGCAGGAAAAGTCGTCCATCTTTACACTCGTTGGTCTTCACACAAGGAGGCTGAGCACGACGGCTGAATGCTTCCGCAGACGCTTCCGCAGTCTAGGAGACTAGAGTGAAAACAGCTGAGACCGGCTTCTGCTCAGCACAGCCAATAACCTTAAAGGACTGCTAATTGCTGGATACGAAACTAAACACAATCACACAGGCTTGTTCTTAGCTGAAGCGCAAATTATTCTAATTACCAGTAAGTGCAATCAACCATATACTGTAAACCTCAACGAAAATGCACAATAGAAATAGGTAGGAAACTAAGTATTCCTTCCTAGCAGCAAGTAAATAATTTAAACAACAGAACTGCGAAAAAGTATTACAACACTTACGCGAGCTGCCGTCCTTCTCTTCTGGTGACTAATCGGCTTTCCCAACTTATAACAGCCACCAAGCAGTTTAAATACTTTAACAGTCGCTGAGGCCGTCTTCTGCTCAGCACAGCCAATAACCTTAAAGGACTGCTAATTGCTGGATACGAAACTAAACACTTCGCACAATCACACAGGCTCGTTCTTAGCTGAGGCGCAAATTATTCTAATTACCAGTAGGTGCAATCAAACATATAAACCTCAACGAAAATGCACAATAGAAATAGGTAGGAAACGAAGTATTCCTTCCTAGCAGCAAGTAAATAATTTAAACAACAGAACTGCGAAAAAGTATTACAACACTTACGCGAGCTGCTGTCCTTCTCTTCTGGTGACTAATCGGCTTTCCCAACTTATAACAGCCACCAAGCAGTTTAAATACTTTAACAGTCACTGAGGCCGTCTTCTGCTCAGCACAGCCAATAACCTTAAAGGACTGCTAATTGCTGGATACGAAACTAAACACTTCGCACAATCACACAGGCTCGTTCTTAGCTGAAGCGCAAATTATTCTAATTACCAGTAAGTGCAATCAAACATATAAACCTCAACGAAAATGCACAATAGAAATAGGTAGGAAACAAAGTATTCCTTCCTAGCAGCAAGTAAATAATTTAAACAACAGAACTGCGAAAAAGTATTACAACACTTACGCGAGCTGCCGTCCTTCTCTTCTGGTGACTAATCGGCTTTCCCAACTTATAACAGCCACCAAGCAGTTTAAATACTTTAACAGTCGCTGAGGCCGGCTTCTGCTCAGCACAGCCAATAACCTTAAAGGACTGCTAATTGCCATCATACCAAAGCACCAATGGATGAACCATGGGGAGCACCATGAGGAAGACTTTGGATTTCTGACTGTCAAGTCAAGTCAAGTCACCTTTATTTATATAGCGCTTTTAACAATACAGATTGTGTCAAAGCACTTAACAGTATCAAGTTGGAGGATAGAGTGTCAGTAATGTATAATAATAAGATTAAACACTCAATTTTCAGTTAAAGGCATTTCATTATTGAATTCAGAGATGTCATTGTCTAGCTCAGTTTAGTTTAAATATTATCTGTGAAAATTAAATTGACAATAATCGCTAGAAATTAAGTGTCCCCAACTGAGCAAGCCAGAGGCGACAGCGGCAAGGAACCAAAACTCCCTCTGTGACAGAGTGGAGAAAAAAAAACCTTGGGAGAAACCAGGCTCAGTCGGGGGCCAGTTCTCCTCTGGCCAGGATATTATTGTTTATTTATTGTTTACTTATTGTTTTAATTAAAACTTTAAATGTATTATATTTCTATTTTAATATTGTTGCAAATTCTAACAATAATAGTATTATGTAGTTAGGTATCTTATTATATTTTTAGTTATTTGTTTTATTTATGACTGTCACTGGCTTAACACGGTGTAGCTCTCGTGGTTATAGGAAAAAATAAACTTTTTGTTATGAGTATGCAGGCGCAGCTCACTTAAAGGTATTATAACTGCTCTGCACTCTCTGAGTACATTTACATTTACATTTACATTTAATAATTTAGCAGACGCTTTTATCCAAAGCGACGTACAAATGAGGAGAACAATAGAAGCAATCAGACCATCGAGAGAGCAACAGTATACAAGTGCCATGACAAGTCTCAGTTAGTCTAGCACAGTAAACGTAGCTAGGATTTTTTTTTTTTTTTTTTTTTGGTAAGTGTTAGGATTAGTTAGTCAGGTGCTGGCGAAAAAGATGTGTCTTTAGATGTTTTTTGAAAATGGCTAAAGAGTCAGCTGTTCGAACTGAGATCGGGAGGTCATTCCACCAGCTGGGCACAGTCCAGGAAAAGGTCCTTGAGAGTGATTTGGTACCTCTTTGGGATGGCACCACAAGACGTCGTTCACTTGCAGAACGCAAGCTTCTGGATAGCGCATAAGTTGGAACTAACGAGTTTAGGTATATTGGTGCAGTGCCAGTTGTGGTCTTGTAGGCAAACATCAATACCTTGAATTTGATGCGAGCGGCTATTGGTAGCCAGTGTAACCTGATGAAGAGAGGGGTAACGTGAGCTTTTTTCGGCTCATTAAAGACCACTCTGGCTGCTGCATTCTGGATCAGTTGCAGAGGCTTGATAGTACATGCGGGAAGGCCCGCCAAGAGAGCATTACAATAGTCCAGTCTGGAGAGAACAAGAGCTTGGACAAGGAGTTGTGCAGCTTGCTCTGACAGGAAGGGCCTAATCTTCCTAATGTTGTATAAGGCAAATCTGCAGGACCGGGCCGTTGTAGCAATATGGTCTGTGAAGCTTAACTGATCATCGATCACAACTCCAAGGTTCCTGGCAGTCCTGGAAGGAGTTATGGTTGACGAACCCAGCTGTATAGAGAAGTTGTGGTGAAGTGATGGGTTGGCGGAGAACACGAGCAGTTCTGTCTTAGCAAGATTGAGCTGAAGGTGATGGTCCATCATCCAGCTAGAAATGTCACTCAGACAGGCTGCAATGCGATCAGTTACCGTCGGATCATCTGGTTGGAATGAGAAGTAGAGTTGAGTGTCATCAGCATAGCAGTGGTAGGAAAAGCCATGCTTCTGAATAACCGATCCTAATGACGACATGTAGATGGAGAAGAGAAGTGGTCCAAGCACTGAGCCTTGAGGAACTCCAGTAGCAAGAAGTTGTGACTTTGAAACCTCACCCCTCCAAGACACCCTGAAGGACCTATCTGAGAGGTAAGACTCGAACCACAGGAGGGCGGTTCCTGAGATGCCCATCTTTCTGAGGATGGACATAAGGATCTGGTGGTTAACTGTGTCAAAGGCAGCAGACAGATCCTCAAGATGAGTACAGAGGATTTGGAAGCTGCTCTTGCCCGTCTCAGGGCCTCTGTAACCGAGAGTAGGGCAGTCTCAGTTGAGTGGCCACTTCTGAAGCCAGATTGGTTGTTGTCCAGAATGTTGTTCTGTGCAAGAAACAGAGAGAGTTGGTTGAACACAACTCGCTCAAGTGACTTTGCAATGAATGGAAGAAGGGATACCGGTCTGTAGTTTTCTAAAAGTGCTGGATTTAGAGCAGGTTTTTTAAGCAGTGGGCTTACCCGAGCCTGCTTAAATGCTGTGGGAAATGTACCAGTGTGAAGCGAGGTGTTGATAATGTGAGTAAGCGCAGGTATGACCGAAGAAGAAATGGCTTGAAGGAGGTGAGTGGGGATAGGATCTAGCGGACAAGTAGTGGGATGATTGGAAAGGATGAGTTTGGAAACCTCCGTCTCCGAGAGAGGAGAAAAGGAGGTGAGAGATTGTGTATTTGTCGTTATGAAGTTATTATTAGTTTGTGGTGTGAGGAATTGGTCACTGATGGTTTTTGTTTTATTTGTGAAGAAAGTTGCAAAGTCATCAGCTGTAAGAGTTGATGAAGGAGGAGGGGGAGGAGGACAGAGAAGAGAAGAGAACGTTTTGAAGAGTGCGCGAGAGTCGGAACAGTTGTTAATTTTGTTGTGGTAGTATGTCATTTTAGCAGTGGAGACATTAGCAGAGAAGGAAGAGAGGTGTGACTGATACACACTAAGGTCGGTAGAGTTTTTGGATTTGTGCCATTTCCTCTCTGCAGCCCTTAGTTTAGCACGATGTTCACGGAGAACATCGGACAACCAGGGGGCAGAGGGGGTAGCGCGTGCTGGTCTGGATGAAAGGGGGCAAAAGTTGTCTAAGCAAGATGTTAGAGTGAAGCAAAGAGTGTCAGTAGCACTGTTTGTGTCGAGTGCTTAAAACTGAGAGGGTGAAGGTAGTGCGGATGAAACCATTGAGGATAGGCGAGAGGGAGAGAGCGAGTGTAGGTTACGTCGAAAGGTGACCTGCGAAGGAGCGTGTGCTATGTCAGGAGTTAGTGTGAGGTTAGAAGTGATGAGGAAGTGGTCTGAGGTGTGCAGCGGAGTTACTAATGTGTTGTCAGTGGAGCAGTAGCGTGTGTAGATGAGGTCCAGTCGGTTACCTGATTTGTGAGTAGCCGTAGTAGACACTCGTTTGAGGTCAAACAGGCAATGGTCTTGTTTAATGGTCTTGAGTAAGTTTAGAACTGATGAGTTTGTGTCCGTGGATTCATAAAAAAATCGGGAGAAGTGTAATTCCTGTGTGATACCTGGTCCCTAATGAACAAATAATTTAAAGTATGGGATTTCCAGGATAATCAAATATCTAAATTAATATACAATCGATATCTGTCATGAATCAGACCTCTGTGGCTCTCTCCGATGGCCACCGGAGGGCACCCTCACCGGAGTACTGACTCCTTCACAAACTTCATTCCCCATAACCCCCTCTGCTGCTGATTACCTGCCCAGGTGTGGCTCATCACCTGGCCTATTTAACCAGCGTCCTCAGTCACACTCACTGCGAAGTCTTGTTCTGGCCCCGGCTGACATTTCTGAGCGTTTACCCATCCTTCTGATTGTTACTTCTGTGTTTGACCCCGGACTGCCTTACCTTGGAACTCTGAACCTGTGCTTGTGACCCCGACTCCTGCCTGGTATTGTTTACGTCTCTGCCCTGCCTCTGATATTCCTGTTTTTGCCCACTGACCATTGCCTGTTTGATTCTGCCTCTGTCTAATAAATTATACTGCAAATGGATCCACACGCCTCTGACCAGTCATTACAGAAGACTTCGCCGCCTTCGGATCCAGCAGCCGTGAATCAGCTCTCGTCAGAGGTCTCAGCTCAAGCTAACGTGCTAGCTTCTCACCAACTTCAACTCCAGCGTCTCACGACTCTCACGGAGGAACTGGTGAAAGCGCTACAGTCCATGCATGGCACGATGCCACCAGTAAACCCCCCTGCACCAGCGCCTCTTCCGACGAGATCTACATCCAGCGCCCAGGCTGTAAATCCTCGACTCTTGCTTCCGGAGAGGTTTGACGGGACTCCAGATAAATGCAAGGGTTTTTACAGCAATGCTCCCTGTTCCTGGATCAACAACCTTCGCTTTACCCCACAGACATTAGTCGAGTATCCTTTATCTGCTCTCTACTATCGGGACGAGCGCTGGAGTGGGCTACTGCAGTGTGGGAGGGCGGCAGCCTTTTATTCCCGCCACTCAACGAATTCCTCCGCCAGTTTTGAGAAGTTTTCGAACACTCGGTCAGCGGAAAGGAGGCTGGCGAACAGCTGCTCGCACTCCGCCAGGGTAAAGACACAGCAGCTGATTACTCCTTAACCTTCCGCACACTCGCAGCTCAAACCGGATGGGAAAGTGGGCCGCTGAAACTGCTGTATCGAAAGGGATTGTCAGCTGAATTACAGTCAGAACTGTCCTGCCGCGACGAGGGAAGGACATTGGAGGAATTCATCAATATCACCATTCGTCTCGACAATCTGCTACGCTCTCGACGATCTTCTCGATCTCCTCTCGCTTCAGCCCCCGCTACCATCTCAGAACACGAACCCATGCATGTCGGCATCACCCGCTTGTCATTGGAAGAGAGGGAGCGCAGAATTAGAAATCATCTGTGCCTCTATTGTGGACAATCTGGACACCTGCTGGCTAGCTGTCCCACTCGACCGCCCACCAAGTCTACCTTTTCGGTGAGTCCCTGTCCTAACACTTTGATGGTTCCCATCTCTCTAATCTCTTCAGGGGTTGCAGTCGAGATGACAGCTTTGATTGATTCAGGGGCAGCAGGGAATTTTATTGATATTAACTTTGCCAATTCTCATAACCTTCCTCTCGTTACATGTGAAACTCGACTGGCTGTGACAGCGCTAGATGGACGACCCCTGGGACCGGGACTGGTCCAATTCAAGACTCAAGTACTCACACTAAAGACTGGCTCCCTACACATCGAACGCATATGTCTCTTTGCCATCGACTCACCTCAGAATCCGGTAATCCTTGGCCTACCCTGGCTGGTGTAAAGGATTTTACCCCTTTTACATTGTTTAATTTAGCTCTTTGGTTAAAGCTTTATTTTAGCTTTAGGGAATCTTTAAGATTTGATATTGATTTGATCAATTGATATTAATCAAAACGTCCAACTTATATCTTATTTAACAATCGTCCAGCGAGTTGTTAGATTTCAGTATATCTGAGAAATTCTGTTTATTCTCGTGGCCACGATATAATAATACAGAATTATTTAAATAACCTTATGACAGTTATGAGCATAGTTAACGTAATCTGGGCAAAGTTTGATTTGAATCTTTCACAACAGAACACAGGGCACTTCTCTATAAATCAAACGAGTTTATTTGCTATCTTACTAAAATACATGAACTAAGCTAAATAACATAAAACAAAATACATACACACAGGCAATGAATTGTTGCAATTGAGAATGATTAAAATATAGCACTGTTCTGCTATTTCCACACGATTTTACCCATGTCGATCATCAAGAGGAGAACTCTATTATCCTTACTTTAGAGATAGATACGACCAGTTCAGCCACTTCATAGAGATTTTGTTTGATACTTGCTTTTAAGTTGAAATGATGCTGTGGCTTGAGGGAATTCCGCGCATCATTGCGTGACGTCACTCTGGGGATGTCCTTCTGTTGTTGCTTGGTTGGCTGTGACGCTCGAAGTTCTTCCTTGAGTTCCTTTCGCGTAGCTTCAGACTTTCATGGATTTCTTCAGAGATTTGACTAGATGTTGGTTCAATGTTCAAACTCGGCCTAGATGTTAAACGCTAGAGCTCGTTTGGAGTAGCTCGAAGTTTCAAAGAAACGTGCGATTTCGAGCAGAGAGAGAGCAAGCAGCTGGGAGTCAGTATTTTAGACCAGAGATTTCGGTTCCTCCCACTCGATGCTCTTCCAATTAAATAGTTCTTGAAGGGCGGAGCTCCGCCCCGTACGGCTCAGCTGTCCGTATGTAAATACTTTGCTGAGTTATTTCGTCAAATGAAGAACATATCTTAGCAGATTCCTAGAAGTGTTTTAATCATACATTAGGATAATAAAGTCAACTTTCACTTACACCAACTTGTTGTTTGTGAAATCAGCTATTATTCAAGACCAAACAACAGGTACTTGGCATACACAAAGTGGCCATATTACTTTTTACCTACTACACGGGTTAAGGCATAGATTAAACTATGCTAAATTCGAAATAATTGCACCACGCATATGAATTAAACACAGGAAAAAGTTATGTCACAGATTGAGAAGATATCATTGGTTACAATAACACAGAAAGCTTAAATTCATTTCATAAAATGCAACCAGCAATATATATTTATTGTCTGTAGCTATAATATATATATCTTGCTTCTAATAGCAGCAATGATTATTATTAATTGTCTTTTTGGAACACTTTATAAAAGTTGAGTCCTTTTAGCAAAGTCAATAACAGTTCGGGTGTTTCAGTTTGGAATGTGAGAGAAACGGGAGGTCAGGAAAGTCACTGTCCAGGTCATGAGAATGTCACGTTTGTGGAGACCTGGTCTTTCTTAGCTGAACGTCTGTCGTAAAAAACGTCTTTTCTTGTTGATAAAAATCATTGAATTATGCGTTAACGATCAGGGGATCCATGACGTTTGTTGTTGGACCATAAGCAGATGTTTCGTCCTATTTCGGTCGAGTTATGGTTAAGTGATAAGAACCAAGTGAAGTCCTGTTTTAAACCACATTCAAGATGCTCTCCTCCAACTTCTTGTTTTAACAACGTCTCTTGAGATAAGGAGGTTTTATGGCAGGAAATCGGAACTCATGGATGGGCTCGCCATTATGTTCAGGTGTGTGTGCGTTCTACCTTTCCCCAAGGTCTTACACATCCCCCTTTTGCTCGGTGAGGTTCCCATTGCGAACGTCGGCGGGCACTGGAACAAGAAGCAGGGAGAACTGGCACACACAAGACACAAATAACATCTCCATCACCGACTGAATCCTGGTGCAGGGTAATTTGGGAAAGAACAGGTTAGGAACTTGAGAAGATGTAGGGGTTCATTCTTTAGGATTACTGGCAATTGAGTCATTCTGATTGGTTTAATTGTCAGGGGTTCGACGAGGCGGTATAGGCGTGATCTTAAGCAGGTTGGTTGAGTTCTCAGGTTCGGGTTCTTGGTCGGTTTTATCACGTCGGAAAATGCGTGGGACGCCTGACGTGCATTTGTTGAAAGACTCTTGAATGGCGTTCACTCGCTTGTGTAGGAGGAAGGCCAGTATCAATGTCACAACGTACCCTACAATAGTAGAGATGCAAAGCGCTGTGTCTGCGGCAGACCAAGACCGAATAATAGGCGCGCCAGTGGGTGGAAGGCGAGCGATAGCTTCTAAAGCTGTATCAACAGGAGTCAAGTCAATAAGTTGCGTTCCTTCCTCCTTGATCCTTTCTTCCAATTCTGGATCGAGGACGAAGGAGTGCTGTTTGAAGAAGGGTGAGATTTCGATTTCAGCCTGATACTCGTCGTCGGTAAGGTGATACAATGCTAACTCGTCAATATGGAGGATCGAGCCCTTAGGGACAGTGATCCATAAAGTTTGGTTGGGCAAGATAATGCGTGTGGCTGTGTCGTGTTGATCGTATGTGAGGGTAGCTGTTCGTGCTGGGGTGTTGACCAGCCATCGGTTTCCAATGATTTCGGCTTGCGTTACCTCAACTTGAGAACGTGGTGTTGCTTCGGCGGGGCAGCTAGTGTCGGGTCTAATGGATTCTAGGCCGCAGATGCCCTCAGTATTATCGCGTACGAAAGGTTTACTCGGGCAAAGGAAGTGAATGTCCTTCGTGCGCGTACACATCTTCAGGTTTGGGACCAAGTACAACTGCTTGTTGTTATCGTGATAAGCAACGACTTCAGGAGTGTGGATTTTGACATAGGTGTTCCCTTGCCAAAATCCCACATTCACAAAGTCTTTGAGCCGGTAAATGCTATTAGAGTCGATAATGGGCAAACTGAGGAGAAAGGCCAAGTCGCCTGCTTCCGGGTCTACATACAAGGGAATAGTGCTACCCAGGGAAAAGGCGAGATGGGTTTGGATGGGACTAGCTGGGCTCGCGGTGGCCGAAGTTTGGATGTTTTGGACAAGGCTGAGAGGTATCGAGTAGTGTGGAATCCTACCCATGGCTAAGTTATCAATCGAGGAACTTACTTCACGTAGCATGTCGGTCATGATTTGGCGGGTCGCCTCGATCGGTTGATAACAGTTCTCACAACGAGTTACGACGACTTATTAAAGGGAGTCAATATTAATTTTGGGACCTGGATTTAAATAATTGGTAAAGGGAGTTCCCTGATGAGGGGACTAGAGGGGAGAGGAAATTATAGTGAGAGAGGAAGAAGGAAAAAAACAAACAAAAAAAAACAAAGAGAGACTCAGGTGAAAGGAAACAACAATACGAGAAACGGCGGCACAAGGACACGGAATGAGGTTAGGCAGCAAACGAGTGTCACATGTGTGAAGTAACTCCTCTCTACTAGAGGTTGACTCTAGAAGTGCAGCTGAGGAGAGAGTGTAAGTGTTGTTTTAACAAGGTCGCTATATGTTTTCCTAACAACAGAATTTATGTTAGTGTGGTGTAGAGCATATGATTGTCGGTCTGTGTCAGTGGGTTTGATCTTCCCCTTTTCCCGGTCGGCTGGAGCTCTGGTGCCTCTTTATCTGGTTTCGATGGACCCATCGAAGGACTGGCTCGCTGCGCCCTTGTCTGATTTTGATTCAGTAGGCGACAGGTGAGAGCTTGTCTACAATCGCATGGGGTCCTGTCCAGTGAGGTAGGAACTTTTTTGACAGGCGATGGGGAGTGTTCTGCTTTGGTTGGGCAAAGCTGTAGTACCACACTTTGTCTCCGACATTGAACTCATGGTGAGAGGCCTTTTGGTCGTAGTAGGCTTTACGCCCTTCCGCGCTTCGTTGTAGTTGCTGTTGAGCGAAGGCGAAAGTCGTTCTCAGGTGCTGATGCAACTCTTCCAGGTATTGGTGAGTGGTATAGGCGGTGACGAGGTTCAGGTCACCAGGTTGGTACAGCAGGTGTAGCGGTAGCGTCATGATTCTCCTTGTCATCAATGTGAATGGGGGTACGCCGGTAGACTGGTGAGGGGTGGCTCGAGCAGCCATCAGTACCAGTGGAAGTTTAATATCCCAATCCTTTTGATTGGCGGAGACCTACTACTTCAACA
This sequence comes from Aspiorhynchus laticeps, assembly GCA_023376895.1. Classification (NCBI taxonomy): domain Eukaryota; kingdom Metazoa; phylum Chordata; class Actinopteri; order Cypriniformes; family Cyprinidae; genus Aspiorhynchus; species Aspiorhynchus laticeps. The sequence goes on from JALXFT010001878.1 coordinate 561,489, forward strand.
TACTGACCACTGTTTTATTGGCCCGTTCAACTTGACCCGAAGAAATTGGGTGATGGCTTATATGGAGCTTGGCCTGTACACCGAGGAGTTTCCACACTTCCTGCATGATGTCGGCGGTGAAGTGGGTTCCGCGGTCAGAGTTGACCCTTAAAGGCAGTCCAAATCTTGAGAAGATGTGGTTCATTAACAGGCAGGCTGTTGTTTCTGCTGTATCATTGGGAGCTGGGAGGCACTCTATCCACTTCGTGAATTCGCAGACCACGGTGAGGAAGTATTTGTTACCTCGCGTTGACCGTGGTAGGGGTCCTACCCAGTCTATTTGGAGGTCCAACCATGGGAAAGTCATTCCTTTCCTTTGCAGTGGGGCTTGGTGGTTTGGGTTTGTCGGTTGAAATTGGCAACACACCAGGCATCCTTTTACGTATTCCGCCACGTCTTGCTGCATGCCAGGCCAGTATGCTACTTGTTTGAGTGTTTCATAGGTGGCCTTGGCGCCGTGGTGTCCTGTGCATGGTGCATCGTGGGTGGGTACGTCACGACCTTTGGCCGTGAGGGACTACGAGCTTTGGCGTAGTTAGGGGCTCAGGGACATACGTGAGTACACCGTCTCTCAGATGCAGCATGTGCTTGATTGAGTGGAGCGTGCGGAGCTCGGAGGAAGCAGCTAGGTCAGAGGTGGAAATAGGATGAGTTAAGTGGTCGGAAATGTGAGCTGCCATAGTTCGCAGTGTTCGATCCGCATTTTGGAGTGTGAGGAGATCGTTAACAGCGAGTGCGCCAGTGGCGTGTTGGCGGCGGGTTATGGCCGCTACTGAAGGGTTGGGAGGGAGGGCTTGAAATGTCCAGGACTCTCCGTGTAATGCACCTGCTTTGGTGAGGGCATCGGTTTGGTCATTGAAGTGTTTGTCTTGTCCTGGTTGACGTGAGTGACCTCGAACCTTTTTCCAATAAACGATAAAGTCATGTTCAGTGACAATGGCATCGCCTGCTTGGAAGAGTTCCTGGTGTTTGACAGGCTTGTTGTTAGCTGTCTTGAATCCGTTCTGTTTCCATCCAGCTAAATGGCATGTGAAGCTTAGACGGGCGCAGTTCAAATCGGTACAGATGAGGAGTTCTTTGATGTTGTGGGATGCCGCCATTTGAAGTGTGATGAGGATGGCTGCTATTTCAGCATATTGCAATGAGCGAGGGCCTAAGTTGAATTGCTGCGGTGGGCAGGGGTCGTTGTTGAGCCAGACCACTCCTGCTCCAGCTTGTAAATTGCCCTTGTGGTTGTAGGAGCAGCCGTCGACATATGCTTTGGGCATTCCTTCACATACATTCTCCTCGAAGTACCTGTGACTCGTCAGTTGAGGTTGTGGCGGTTCTTTAGGTTCCGCTGGAGTATGCAGCGTGTCCGTTGAACAGTTTTGGCAGGCCGCTAGCCCGTTTCCAAGTGAGGATTTGTAGTTTTGGGCATATCTTGCCTCGACGTCCCGTCCTTGGAGTGTCATTAGCCAGGTAGCTATGCGTGCGTTGGTCACCATGCCATCTCTGATGCGTTGACTGATTAGGAAGGTGACCGGCTGATGACAAGTCTCGATGATGACTTTCTGTGCACCGATGTAATTAGAGAAACGTTGGATAGCCCACACAGTGCAAAGCAAAGCCTTTTCGCAGTTTGAGTACTTGCATTCTGGGGGAAGCAGCGTTTTGCTGGCATAAGCGACCACTCGTTTGTCTTTGTCATGGAGCTGGTATAGGCCTGCGCTGAGGCACTGATTGGAGAATCCAGCGTCCAGATAGAATTCTTTCCCTGGGTCTGGGTAGGCAAGGCACGGAGCAGAGCACAGGCGCTGTTTGAGCTGGCCCATTGCTGTGTCCTGTGTTTCCGTCCAAACGAAGGGTTCATCCTTTTTCAGGAGGGAAGTTAGTGGTCGTGCGACGTCAGCATAGTTTTCGATGAACTGTCGTGAATAATTGCACACTCCCAGAAAGCTTCGCAGCTCAGAGAGGTTAGTTGGCGTATTTATGCTTTGGATTGCTTGGGTGCGGTTAGACTGTGGCTCGATGCCGTTTCTTCCGACAAGCAATCCGACATAGTTCATCTTGGTTTTGCACCACTGTCCTTTGTGAAGGGCGATCTTGGCTCCTGCCGTTGTCAGCTGATTTAGGAAAAATCCCATGACACTCATCGTAAAAGAGTAGGGGTGTAACCCCAGTGTCCTGGCCAAATTCCCTCTACTGGCCCTTGTCAATCATAGCCTCCTAATAATCCCCATCAACATGATTGGCTCTATCTCTCTCTCCTCTCCACCTGTAGCTGGTGTGTGGTGAGCGCACTGGCGCCGTTGTCCTGTTGCTGCCGTCGCATCATCCAAGTGGATGCTGCACACTGGTGGTGGTTGAGGAGAGATCCCCCCCCCACATGATTGTAAAGCGCTTTGGGTGTACAAAATAAAAGCGCTATATAAATTCATCATTCACTTGAGCTTTTCATCAAAACGTCATCTACATAGACAAGGTTGCCTCTGGCTCTGGCGTCAGGGCATGCTTTGTTCAGGAAGATGTTAAATTCTGCTGGTGAGTTGGCATAGCCGAAGGGACACCGTGTGAAGGTGTACTGTCGATTGCCGAATGTGAATGCCAGCTTCTGTTGGTCATCGGGATGGACAGGGATTGTCCAGAACCCGGAGGCGACGTCCAGAGTGGAAAGGATTGTCGAGCCTTTGATTTTTGGAAATTCTTGATCCAACTGTGTCATAGGCCATCGTGACAATGGTACTTGCTGATTCAACTTGCGATAGTCGATGGTGGGCCGCCATTTGCCATTGGGTTTTAGGACTGGCCATATCGGGGCAGAGTATGTGCTGTTACAGGGCCGGATGACCCCCTTCTCCAGCATGGAGTCAACAATCTCTTGCACTGGCTCGTATGACGCTATTGGAATCTTGTACTGTCGCACAAATGTGGGTGACGCATTTGGGTTTGTTGGGATGCGCACAGTGTGGATGTTTGTCAGTCCACAATCCAGGGAATCCTTTGCGAAAGAGTCCTTGTATTTGTGCAGAACCTCTTTGAGTCCTTGGCGATCCGCTTCATTGTGGAGGGCATCTGTCTCACTCAGGATCTGTTGAACTTGTGCATTGAACCCGGCGTAGGGTTCTTCTGCAGTGAGGTCATTTGAGGGGCTTTGGGCCCCGATGGTCACCTGTGTAGGTGATTCTGTCGCAGGCTGTGTTGAGACAGCATAGACAGCGAGATGAGTGTCATCTGTTAGTTCTGACCGGCTCACACTTCCATGAGAGTCAGTCCGAGTTTTAAGCAGGTCCTGGAATGTTGGAAGAAGCCTAGCTTACTGTTGAGCATTTGGCCAGGTCGCATGTTGAGGCGGACGCTGACACTCTTGCTGTAGGCAGGTATTGTGGCTTCTTGCTCCGTGATCATAGCGCATGCATCTTGCATTGTTTGACCAGATTGCAGGTTCTTGAGGTTGACTGAGGTTGTCAGTTGGTGTGACAGGGGAGCCCATATGATGTTGTTTACTGTATCAATGCAAGCATTGAGCCGGACCAGGATATCCGCTCCAATGTAGATGTCATGCGGCAGGTCTGGGACAACGAGGATGTAGTGAGTCAGCTGTCTGTTGTTCCATCGGATGTCCAGAGCGCAGATGATCTTGGAGGTGGCCATGGTTGTCGACCAGGGACTGAGAGGGAAGCGGCTGTGCTTAGCGACATGTGGTAGACACTGATGTCTTTGCTTCAATGTTTTGAATAGCTTCAGGCTGATGGCTGAGTTCTCTGCCCACAGAGCTAGTGCCGTGTCGGACACTGATGTGCCTTGGACATCTATTGCAGTCATGATTCGAAGGGGGCCTGCGTTTGATTCAGGCTCCTGCAGTGAGCAGAGGAGAGGGTCCTTGTCCTTGCTGTTTGTGCTTGGTCCAGATCTTGGCTTTGCTACTGCATCATCGATCAGTGACTTAGGGGCGGTGTCAGTGACTTGACACTTCGACTCGTCGGAGTCTAACGCCTGGCAAGGCAGATGTTCACGGACTTGTGTCCACATCTTTAGGTGCTTGAAGTCTATTAGAGGTTCAAAGCGATTAAGCAGATCTTTCCCAATGAGGAGTGGATATGTTTTAAGTGGTGAAACGTATACGGGATGGACGAGGTCCATCGATCCCACCGTTAGGTGAATTGGGGCCACATGTTTTAGTTGTAGGCCCGTGTGGGAGTATGCTTGAAGGTTTAGTTCACACCTTTGGAGTCTGAGGGTTCTGTTAGTCCTCTTTGTTCTTTCTTGGACTTCCTCTAGGAGTTCGGTAGACATTAGAGTAATGTCGGCTCCCGTATCGAGGAGCGCTTCAACTCTGTGTCATTCGATGATGATGGAGAGGTAGAATTTTCTGGCTATACCTTTCTCAATGAGATCGCCTAGGAGTTGAGGGACTGGAGTTTGGGACGAAACAGTTAGGATATCAGGGCTGATGTGGCGTTCTTCGGAGGAGTGGCAGATGACCAAGACAGCACTTTCAGGAACTTGAGGGGTTTCGTCAGCAGGTGTTTGTTGGACGCTGCTGTAATTCGGAGCATTAGGTGTTGAGTTAGTGTCTAACTCTGTTGCTGGGTTTTCAGGTGGGGTTTCATGTCCATCTGAAGTTAGTATGATTACGGTTCTCAGTGAGGTGAAGGAGTGCTGTTCTCCGTGGCTGGTTGTGTCAACTGGTCGCTGCCATCTCGTCCGACCGCTAGTCAGGCTGAATCTGGTTTCTTTCTTTTCCCATTTCCGATCTTTTTCCTTCCGTTGGAAGAATTCTTTCATCGTCATTTTCATCAGTTCTTGTGAGTCGAAACATGGTGGGTGTCTCTTGTTCCTGCTTGGGTTCAGTTTGAGCTCGGTCAGCTTGGAATCTTTGCGAATTCTTTTGTCGATTCCTTGGGCTGGTTGCTCCAGGGTGAGTTTGTCATCTTCCCTTGGAGTTTCCATTGGATTCCCATGAGTTTTTTCCTCTTGAGTTTCCAAATGAGCTTGGCTGGTTCCACGATCTCTCCCAATGACTTTCTTGGGGCCTTGCCTGGTCCCATGTCTTTTCCCAGTGCCGTCCAGGTGAGCGTTGACGTCCACGCGGTCCATCCCAGCGTTCGTACCTCTGTTTAGATCGGGTACCAGCATGGGAGTCTCGTTCTTTGTTGGACGAGGGTGCATTCCACTCCCTGGGTGGCGGCTTGGCATTGTCTTGGTGTTGAGCGCCCTCTAGCGCCAGCCCTTGACTTTGAGTGTTGAAGTCAAGAACGGCTGGGGTTTTGGCACTCTTTTCTGAGGCGATCTTTTGTTTGCCGTAGGCTTTCTGTGCCAAGTCTCGCAACTGCTGAGCATTCATTGTCCGTGGACATGCGAGAACGCCAAGATGGTGGCTTACGCCGGGATGACGGTTTCGTAGGAAGAGAGTTTTAAAGTTCAGTTCATCTTCACGCTTGGACATTTGGGCTATTTGGCATGCTCGGGGTGAATTTGCCAATGTTCCTGGCGAGCTTGTCAAGGTATTTTAGGTCCAAGCCGTGTGATGATCTGTGACTGGCTGCAGCAGATTCTTTTGGCTGAGGTAAAGTGAGGTAAAGTTCTCCAGAGTGAGTTGGTGAATGTTTCAACACCACCCCCTCCATCTTTTTCTCACATGTCAGTCCAGGAACAGGTGACCCGGTCCTGCTCGGCAGGGGTGAGGTCGGTGCGCGTCGTGTCCTTGGTGGCTCACGGCGCAGTTCGTAAGCATGCTTGAGTTCCTCTTGGAAACTGTCAGATTCCTCTTTGATGTAGTCAAGCTGTCGTGTTAGACGACTAAACTCGTTTCTTGACTCATCCAGGTGAGCTTCAAGGGCTTTGATTCTGCCGTTTTTATCTCTGAAGTCGGCCTTTGCTTTCTCCAGAAGCTGTTCCGCATACTGTAGCTTTTTGGACCGATCATCGTAGTCTGCCTTGACTTGTTCCAATTCTTGGCTAGTAGCTGCTAGGGTTTCTTTTAGCCGGTTGATCTCCTCCTCAGTGCCTTGTTCCGCCTCATCCGATCCTTCCCGTCGTTCTTGAGCTTCAAGTTCCAGCTGCTCTATGCGTCATTGTGCGCGTGTCAGCTCCTGCTGGCGTTGTGCAGCATGCTTGTCGCTCAACTTGAGGGTGGCGATGAGTGTGTGGCTTAAGGAGCCAGTGATCTTGGCTAATTCTTTGTGATTGTAGCTGTGACTTGGGTCTTGTGACATAAGGCTTTTTTTGTAAGTCTGTGATTGCAATTGGTTTTCTCAGAGGTGAAGGAAAACGATAACAATGGCAGCACTGGTCCCGTTAATGACAAAATTGACACCACAAGCTAATTAGAGTGTTTGCGTGCTTGACATTTCCCGGTGCCTTTCTTCTGTGGACCTGCTTTAACCTGGCGGGGTAGGATTTCACAAAAGAGGAAGGTAAATGGAAAACAATTTTGACATGTTCTCAAGTTCCACAAATACCTGTTTCGATTGCTAAAGTTCTCCACTTGTGATCTTCACACAGGCAAAAATCTCAGCAACAGCAGCAGTAGTCAAATTAGAGGATAGCAGCAGTAAGAAAAGAGAGAAAGATGAGTGGGATTTACTCCAAATGTCAGGATTAGTAACGAAGGTGGCAGCGCAGAGGCGCTGTTGAGTCGATGCACCTAGGGGTTTTGCTTTGCTAATTTTAGTAGGATAAACACACTTGCCTAAGCGTTAAGAAAACCTTATTTTTTTTTTCTTTTGGAGGCTTGCTACTTAGAAGGGTTTTCCTAATTAGAACGTTTTATACTCTAGGCTTTGTGAGGAATGTAAATTGCTCCAGTGGTGTTCAGCAGCAAGGCCCACCACCCGAGCGCACCAGGTGAGCTCCTGTAAGGGTTTTGCCGAACACTCCGCCCCTACCGTACTGCTGTGAGCCTCTCAGACAGCTGTGGCTTTTGGCACAACCGGGCTGGGACTCGGGTGAGGTATGTCAAACGACTGCTGGCCTGAAGAGGGGCGGGGCTAGGTCCCGGTGTCTATCCGTCAGCGCGAACCCGAAGTTCGACGTACTTCATCAATAGTTTAGCCGGGATGGTATATCCGCACCTTCGCCCAGAAAGCCGTTGACTCCTCCTCCGATACCCGATTGCTAGCCTGCTGCGGGCCGTCACTTTGCAACACTAGGACGGAAGTATTCGGGTTTCCCCTCCAGCCTGCACCAGGTACAGTCGGAACGGGTGACTCCGCTTGCTGTAACTCACACTGGAGGCAATTTCACTTCACTAACCAAGCACTAGGGGGAGCCCTATCTCCTATCAGGCCTAAGAAAAGGGAAACCTATAAAAGTTAATTTAATAACAGACGGAGAGAGACCAAACAGGTTGGAACCAAAACTCAATTGCAACTGAAATTAGAATTTCAAATTAGAAATGGTAGTTTCTAATTCAAATTTTTATGATGTTATCATTTAAATTTGATAGGCTTGATTAGGATTAAATTAATCAATAAGGTATCCTTGAGGTAGGGACGCTCAGATCCTTATTAGCCAATGCTGGAATTAAAATTTCAGAGCAATGATTTATAGTTAAAGATCTAACTTAACGATGTTTGTCATTAATATTAGAAGAACACCTGTGATTACAATACTCCGTAAGTATTGAAGCAGGTTAATAAAAGCTCTGAGTTGCATATGAAATTAAAATTTCAGAGCATTATTAGCAGTCATGGATTAAAATCTTAATGATATTTTTCATTTAACATTACAAGCGATTACATTTCATTGATCAGCCAATAGTGTTGCCATATGGAAACAGGAACTGTAATTAATTATTAAATTGAATTAGAATTTTCAAATTCGTAATTAATTATGAAATTAAATGACAAATTCCACATCCATAATTTCGTATCCCTAAGCCTGACCAATTACTAATTTCTTGTGTTATTCTAATCATTAGAACAAATTAATCCGTACCGTCTAACTATAAAGGAAATAAAAAAAAAAAACAAAGCGATCAAATGCTTTGATAGTTAATAATTAAGATCTTAATGTTACTGTTAAATTATCAGAGCACACATAATTATCTCAATCAGTCTATGTGGAATCGGGAAATGAAATTATTTTAATGAAATTAATTTAATTTCACATCTGGGATTAGTTATGGAATTAAAGTATCAATTTCGAATATTTCATAGCAATTCATCCAATGAGATTCTTAAAATCATGAGCGCAATTATAATTAAATTAATTATCGTCCTATCAAAGCAATGAGGCTAAGACCCATCGTTAATTTATGATAAACCCCAATAGTTATGAAACTAATACCTGCTAAATATAAAACAAAACAACCTAAACACAAATGCTTATTAGAACCACCTGTGACATCGCTGGTCTCATTTCCTATGAAAATCAGCTGCCTTGCACATTAAAGGTTTATTTAAATTTGTATTGTTAAAGTCCTTTCACATGAGAAGTTATAGGTAGAATCAGTGAATGCCAAAGAGAGAATTGAGTGAATTCAAAAGAGAGAAGGAACTGATGTAAACAGTTTAGTGTGAGTTAAAGTTCAGCTGTGAAGGGTTGACCGTATCAACAATTCAAAAACACACTGCACACACACACACACACACACGCACACGCATTCAAACCCACCGGCTACAAAATGCTATGTGCTAATCGCTATGCTTCTAATACACCTAGCTTTGCCTAAGCTCCAATATGCTACTCATTGGCTTCAGTTAGCTTAGCTAAGGCTGTTAGGCTGTTGTTTACAACAGCTCAAAATGGCGCGGGGACGGAGCCTGCGCACTTCCTGAGTTACGCGTCACTATGGTGATGTCAGGGAACCTGTCACTTCCGATGCACAGATCCGGGTACTCAGTGAAACAATGTCTTTCACACTACAAAAAGCAGCTATTTAGATTCTTTCTTTATAGCACTAACAATCTCAACTCGTTCAGAGAGATATAAATTAATCCATGGATTAATTATCAACACCTTTTTGACCGCGGCGAGCCTTAGTACATTACTTCTGTCTAACTTCACAGACAAAACACAGTGGATTTATCATCACACGATTTATTTTTGATCAAGATCAATAACTATTCTCCCCAGAACGCGTTTCGGCCACTCTTCCCGAGCGCCGCGTCCGATTTCACTCTTTTTAGTGACTCAAAGATTGGCAGAGAAATAACAGGTAGCTAATCTGATATTCTCGCTGGGAGATTAAATAGCATATACGGAAGTGGAACATGCACAAACCAGATCACGCTATTAAGGCCTTATGGAAGAGAGAAATTAGGAAATTCACTCATTTGTCTCTTTTGCACTTTTAGAGCGACTTTTTGTCTTACAAGACAATTTATTTGCTGCAGTTCATTTCTCAAACAACTAAAGTTGCACTTTCATTCATTCAAAACGCATTGCCATGCATACAGTACCACAAACACAAACAAACTCTGTCTCTCTGTATTTACACTATTTCTCCGTCCGGTTAGAAGAAAGTAGGCAAAATACAACTATGTATTTCTGATTATGAATTTTCAAGTCAAACAATGCCCGCATTCTCCACCATTCTGTAAAGGATTTTACCCCTTTTACATTGTTTAATTTAGCTCTTTGGTTAAAGCTTTATTTTAGCTTTAGGGAATCTTTAAGATTTGATATTGATATTAATCAAAACGTCCAACTTATACCTTATTTAACAATCGTCCAGCGAGTTGTTAGATTTCAGTATATCTGAGAAATTCTGTTTATTCTCGTGGCCACAATATAATAATACAGAATTCTCTGGGGATGTCCTTCTGTTGTTGCTTGGTTGGCTGTGACGCTCGAAGTTCTTCCTTGAGTTTCTTTCACGTAGCTTCAGACTTTCAAGGATTTCTTCAGAGATTTGACTAGATGTTGGTTCAATGTTCAAACTCGGCCTAGATGTTAAAGGCTAGAGCTCGTTTGGAGTAGCTTCAAGTTTCAAAGAAATGCGCGATTTCGAGCAGAGAGAGAGAGCAAGCAGCTGTAAGTCAGTATTTTAGACCGGAGATTTCGGTTCCTCCCACTCGATGCTCCTCCAATGAAATAGTTCTTGAAGGGCGGAGCTCCGCCCCATACGGCTCAGCTGTCCGTATGTAAATACTTTGCGGAGTTATTTCGTCAAATGAAGAACATATCTTAGCAGATTCCTAGAAGTGTTTTAATCATACATTAGGATAATAAAGTCAACTTTCATTTACACCAACTTGTTGTTTGTGAAATCAGCTATTATTCAAGACCAAACAACAGGTACTTGGCATACACAAAGTGGCCATATTACTTTTTACCTACTACACGGGTTAAGGCATAGATTAAACTATGCTAAATTCGAAATAATCGCACCACGCATATGAATTAAACACAGGAAAAAGTTATGTCACAGATTGAGAAGATATCATTGGTTACAATAACACAGAAAGCTTAAATTCATTTCATAAAATACAACCAGCAATATATATTTATTGTCTGTAGCTATAATATATATATCTTGCTTCTAATAGCAGCAATGATTATTATTAATTGTCCTTTTGGAACACTTTATAAAAGTTTTGAGTCCTTTTAGCAAAGTCAATAACAGTTCGGGTGTTTCAGTTTGGAATGTGAGAGAAACGGGCGGTCAGGAAAGTCACTGTCCAGGTCATGAGAATGTCACATTTGTGGAGATCTGGTCTTTCTTAGCTGAACGTCTGTTGTAAAAACGTATTTTCTTGTTGATCCATGATGGTTGTTGTTGGACCATAAGCAGATGTTTCGTCCTGTTTCGGTCGAGTTATGGTTAAGTGATAAGAACCAAGTGAAGTCCTGTTTTAAACCACATTCAAGATGCTCTCCTCTAACTTCTTGTTTTAACAACGTCTCTTGAGATAAGGAGGTTTTATGGCAGGAAATCGGAACTCAGGGATGGGCTCGCCATTATGTTCAGGTGTGTGTGCGTTCTACCTTTCCCAAGGTCTTACACTGGAGAAGCATAACCCACGTATTTCCTGGTCCGCAAAACAAATCCAACAATGGTCTGAATTCTGTCACCAAGAATGTCTGCAATTCCAATGCCCTGATGCGAGATCCACCCCTTCACCGGACTCCGAAATCCCTTCCACAACGAATATTCCTGTTGAATATCAAGATCTCTCGGAGGCCTTCAGCATCAAGCGTCACAGCTGCCACCACACCGATCCAGCGACTGCGCAATCGACCTACTTCCTGGAGAAATGCCAACGAAAGGTAGAGTGTTTCCTCTTTCCCAACCTGAATCAGAGGCCATGAGAGCATACATTGAGGAGGAATTGGCTAAGGGCTTCATAAGACCATCCACTTCTCCAGCATCAGCCGGGTTCTTCTTTGTAAAAAAGAAAGACAGGGGCCTACGTCCATGCATTGACTACCGAAGTTTGAATGAGATCACCATTAAGTTCCGTTACCCGCTGCCGCTGGTGCCTTCTGCTCTCGAACAACTATGCTCAGCCAGATATTTCACCAAGCTCGATCTTCGAAGCGCCTAGAACCTAATTCGCATCCGGGAGGGCGATGAGTGGAAGACAGCTTTCTCAACCACATCCGGGCACTACGAATATTTGGTTATGCCGTTCGGGCTTTCCAACAGTCCGTCAGTCTTTCAGGCTTACATCAATGATGTCTTTCGCGATATGCTCAACAGAGGGGTCATTGTCTACATCGACGACATTTTAGTGTACTCGGATTCCCTTGATAACCACATTCAACAGGTCCGAGCAGTCTTGCAACGCCTCATCGAACACCAATTATATGCGAAGATGGAAAAGTGTGAGTTCCACCAAACACAAGTCTCCTTCCTGGGTTACATCATCAGCTCCGAGGGGGTCACCATGGACGACAAGAAGGTTCAGTCCGTTCTCAACTGGCCACAACCCAAGACAGTGAAAGAGCTACAGCGCTTTTTGGGCTTTGCCAACTTCTACAGGCGTTTTATACGGAACTTCAGCACCATAGCGGCTCCGCTTACTTCACTGCTTGGGGGGGGTTAGACAACAACTGGATTGGTCACCATCAGCTCAGCACGCTTTCCTTCAACTCAAAGATCGTTTCACCACCGCTCCCATCCTCCACCATCCTGACCCCAATCTGGAATTCACTGTCGAAGTTGACGCATCCAACACGGGGATCGGAGCCATCCTGTACCAACATCAAGGCAATCCTTCCGAACTGTTCCCATGCGCCTATTATTCACGCAAACTGAATGCAGCCGAGAGAAACTATGATGTAGGTGATCGGGAGTTACTGGCAATGAAAGCGGCATTCGAGGAAGGGCGGCACTGGCTAGAAGGCTCTAAAAACCCCTTCGTTGTGCTCACCGATCACCGCAACTTGGAATATATCCGCTCAGCCAAACGCCTCAATCCACGCCAGGCTCGCTGGTCCCTATTCTTCTCACGCTTCTCCTTCAAAGTCACATACAGACCAGGATCCAAGAATGGTAAAGCTGATGCACTTTCCAGATTGTACGATTCATCACCACCACAGAAGGACTCCAACGAACCCATCATCTCGTCAACCCTAATTGTAGCACCCGTACAATGGGACATACTCACCAAGGTCACAGAGGCCCAGGCCAACGATCCACCACCCCACGACTGTCCCAATAACCAAACTTATGTTCCGGCCAAACTGCGACAGAGAGTACTGCATCTGGTGCACGATGCCCCCAGCTCAGGACACCCAGGCATTACGGCTTCGCTCCAGTTGGTATCTGACCGCTTCTGGTAGCCATCTCTCCAAGCAGACACCATCACATTCATTCAACAATGCCCAGTTTGTAACATGTCCAAATCCTCTCACCAACGTCCAGCAGGGCTATTGCAACCCCTACCTGTTCCACAACGACCCTGGTCTCACATAGCCATCGATTTTGTCACGGATCTGCCTAATTCTAGAAATTACACCACCATCCTAACAGTCATCGATCGGTTCTCCAAAGCTTGCCGACTCATACCACTACCCAAACTCCCCACTGCATTCGAGACAGCCAAGGCCTTGTTGGAACAGGTCTTCCGGTTCTACGGTCTGCCAGAGTATATCGTTTCAGACCAGGGTCCCCAGTTTACCTCTCGCATCTGGAAGGCCTTCTGCCAACAGCTAAATATCAATGTCAGTCTCACCTCCGGCTACCATCCACAATCTAACGGTCAGGTTGAAAGACTAAACCAGGAGATAACCCGGTTCTTACGCTCTTATTGCCACCAGAATCAGAACGATTGGAGTCGTTTCCTACTCTGGGCGGAATATGCACAGAATTCACTCCGCAAGCCATCAACCGGCCTCACCCCTTTTCAGTGTGTCCTCGGCTTCCAGCCTCCTCTGTTCCCCTGGTCAGGAGAGCCATCAGAATTGCCCGCAGTCAATGACTGGTTGATGAGAAGCGAGGAGACTTGGAATGCAGCCCATGTCCACCTGCAATGGGCGGTCCGCCGAACCAGGGAACCGGCCGATCTTCGGAGAAGGGAAGGACCTGAGTATACCCCTGGGCAATGGGTTTGGCTCTCCCCCAGGGATCTCCGACTTCGACTACCCTGCAAAAAACTAAGCCCCAGGTACGTGGGTCCATTTCAAATTTCTAGACAAATCACCCCAGTATCATATCGCTTAGCATTACCAGCTGATTATCGTATCTCACCCACTTTCCATGTCTCTTTGCTTAAGCCCGCCGGTGGACCCAGAGGAGAGAGGGACCAGGACGAGGTCGCAGGCGAGAGCACACCTCCCCTGATCGTGGACGGCGTACCAGGTCAGAGAGATCCTTGACTCCCGACGCAGAGGACGTGTGTTGCAGTATCTGGTCGATTGGGAGGGCTACGGCCCCGAGGAAAGGTCATGGGTTAACACCCAGGACATCCTGGATCCTTCACTCACCACAGACTTTCACCAAACTCATCCGAATCGACCAGCACCTCGTCCCCGAGGAAGACCTCGGCGTCGGGTTGCTCCTCGCGTCCGGAGCCGCTCGCAGGGGAGGGGCTCTGTCATGAATCAGACCTCTGTGGCTCTCTCCGATGGCCACCGGAGGGCACCCTCACCGGAGTACTGACTCCTTCACAGACTTCATTCCCCATAACCCCCTCTGCTGCTGATTACCTGCCCAGGTGTGGCTCATCACCTGGCCTATTTAACCAGCGTCCTCAGTCACACTCACTGCAAAGTCTTGTTCTTGCCCCGGCTGACATTTCTGAGCGTTTACCCATCCTTCTGATTGTTACTTCTGTGTTTGACCCCGGACTGCCTTACCTTGGAACTCTGAACCTGTGCTTGTGACCCCGACTCCTGCCTGGTATTGTTTACATCTCTGCCATGCCTCTGATATTCCTGTTTTTGCCCGCTGACCATTGCCTGTTTGATTCTGCCTCTGTCTAATAAATTATATTGCAAATGGATCCACACGCCTCTGACCAGTCATTACAATATCTGTGATCAGTTTTTTAAGAATATTGCCTAAATTTAATGATCACTTGAAATTGGAGTCAGATCAAGCACGGAGCTATAGACTAAAATTGAAACTAAATTCAGAGGCACAAGTAAAAGACCGAACATGCTTTAAACCTTCGACCATTCCGCTTTTTGGACTGGCGGGTGGATCCTTGCAGGCGCGCAAAAAAATCCTTGATATTTTGTGTCTGTAGCCTTTTCAAGAGGGCGTACAACATCAACTTTACTGAATGTGTGGCTTTCAGAGCAATGGTTAGATATGTTTCAGTTGTAAGTGTAAAAAAGCAAGACTTATCATCCTATGGAGATGGATAATTGTCCTAAAAAGAAATACCAACTTAGTCAAACGCTCTCAAGTAGAAATTTTCTTAATTTACATTTATTTCTATAAACGCTGAATGCTGACGGCTCTTAGAGAGCAGTCCTCACCTAATGACATATACAGTCCAACAAACAAAATGTGTACAGCGTCATCCATAATCCTGATCATCTGACATAGCAAAATGACAGTCACAGTAGATCGAGAGGAGGTTTTTCTGTATTCTGTATGCATTATGACCCTTTTCTTATGATGTAAACACTTTCTGAGAAACTAGATCTCTAGGAATTTACAACTGTGCCCCCATATAATTTGTTTGGATATTATATTTGGGTCTGTATAGGGGAAAGCATGGACGATAAGGTTTATTCTATATCTACGCTATATCTATGCGAGTACATACTACTACTACTACTACTACTACTATACTAGTAAACTACTACTAAATAAATAAAATGAATGAAATATGATGAAGGAATGTGTAATGTGAGTTTGAAAATTTGCATTTGCCGACCTGAACTGCTGACCTTCCTGAATTGTGGGTGTGGGTGGGTGTGGGTGTGTGTGTGAGAGTGGGTGTGGGTGAGTGGGTGTGAGGATCTGTTTGGAGTTGGCATTGAATTTGCATTTTTAAAAACACTGCAACAACCACATTTGTCAACATGATTCTTTTGTAATATCATGTTTGGCCTTATATTTACTAGGAATTGAATCTTTGTAAAAATAAGAAAAGTAATAAATAAATAAATGAAAATGATATAGATTTATGAGACTTGTGAACCGTTAAAACTTAACAAAAATATTACCACTATTAATAAGCAGTCTTAACAACAAAAGCATATGTTTAATACATATTGTATATAGGTTTTAACGGTGTAGGTATTTTCTAACGCAGAACACCGGGAGTCTGGTGTGGTGTATGCTTTTTAATTAGGGACCGAGCACCGATGGTGCGAGGACCCTATTGAATCTGCTCTGTTTATTATTATTAGGGACCGAGCACCGATGGTGCGAGGACCCTATTGAATCTGCTCTGTTTATTATTATTAGGGCCCGAGCACCGATGGTGTGAGGACCCTATTGAATCTGCTCCGTTTATTAGGGCCCGAGCACCGATGGTGTGAGGACCCTATTGAATCTGCTCCGTTTATTATTATTATTATTATTATTCTTCTCCGGAATGAATCGCATTTTTGAGGGCCTAAACATGCTCGAAAAGTCATGAAACTTTGCACACGCATCAGAACTGGCGAAAATTTACATCTGATATATGTTTCAAAAGTGGGTGTGGCAAAATGGCTCGACAGCGCCACCTATACACTTTCAACGAAGTGCGCCTCGAGCTGCGTTTCACGTACAAGTATAAAAGTCGGTACACTGATGTAACATAACAATACCTACAAAAAAGTCTCTAGGTACGAAAATCCAAAACCCAACAGGAAGTCGTTTATTTTGAATTTTCTCTGCAAATTTTGGGTCATTTTTGCCATTTTCAGGTGTCATACTTTAACGAACTCCTCCTAGAGATTAATTCAGATCAACAACAAATTTGGTCAGTCTAATCTAAAGCCCTTTGTGACGTTAAATTGCGAAGATCTAGAGTTTTCATTGAAGGGCGTGTCTGTGGCGGCCCGGCAAAATTCGATGTTTCGCCATGAAACAGGAAGTTGTTATAACTCAGCCATACATTGTCCGATCTACCCCAAACTTCACATGTTTAATAAGAGTCCTGACCTGAAGAGATTTACATGCCCACATTCAGTTATAGTCATAGCGCCACCTGCTGGCAACAGGAAGTGACATGTTTAACTCTCTAGCGAACTCCGCCTAGAGATTTCATGACATGAAAGTTATATTTGTTCAGTCTAATCTAAAGGCCTTTGCGATATTAAATTGTGAAGATCTTGAGTTTTCGTTGAAGGGCGTGTCCATGGTGGCTTGACAAAGTTCGATGTCTCGCCATGGGAATACAAGTTGTTGTAACTCAGCCATAAAATGTCCGATCTGCCCCAAACTTCACAGGTTTGATAAGAGTCCTGGCCTGAACACATCTAAAGGCCAATATTGCATTATAATTATAGCGCCACCTGCTGGCAACAGGAAATGGCTTATTTTACACTAACATCAACATACAATGTCCAATATGCACCAAACGTCACATGCTTGGAAAGAGTCATGGCCTGAAGACACCTAAAGGCCAATATTCAGTTATAATCATAGCGCCACCTGTTGGCAACAGGATATGTCATGCTTTATACTAACTCAAACATACTATGCTCAATCTGCCCCAAACTTCATATGTTTGATAAATGTGCTGGCCTGAACACATCTAAAGGCCAATATTCAGTTATAAATATAGCGCCACCTGCTGGCAACAGGATATGGCTTGTTTTACACTAATTTAAACATACAATGTCCGATCAGCCCCAAACTTCACATTTTTGATAAGAGTCCTGACCTGAAGATATCTAAAGGCCAGTATTCAGTTATAATCATAGCGCCACCTTTTGGCAATAGGATATGTCATGCTTTATACTAACTCAAACATACTATGCTCAATCTGCACCAAACTTCATATGTTTGATAAATGTGCTGGCCTGAACACATCTACATGCCAATATCCAGTTATAGTCATAGCGCCACCAGCTGGCAGCAGGAAGTTTGGCAGATATAAGTGACTTTGAAATATTCCTCCTGTATTTATCACTTGAAATGCATACTGCTCACCGTTCATTGATTTCCTGAAGCCACCGTTGGCGGTGAGCCCGGGTGCGAGGGCCCGTTCATTGCTGCTTGCAGCTTTAATTATTATTATTATTATTCTTCTCCGGAATGAATCGCATTTTTGAGGACCTAAACATGCTCGAAAAGTCATGAAACTTTGCACACGCATCAGAACTGGCGAAAATTTACATCTGATATATGTTTCAAAAGTGGGTGTGGCAAAATGGCTCGACAGCGCCACCTATACACTTTCAACGGAGTGCGCCTCGAGCTGTGTTTCACGTACAAGTATAAAAGTCGGTACACTGATGTAACATAACAATACCTACAAAAAAGTCTCTAGGTACGAAAATCCTAAACCCAACAGGAAGTCGGTTATTTTGAATTTTCTCTGCAAATTTTGTGTCATTTTTGCCATTTTCAGGTGTCATACTTTAACAAACTCCTCCTAGAGATTAATTCAGATCAACACCAAATTTGGTCAGTCTAATCTAAAGCCCTTTGTGACGTTAAATTGCGAAGATCTAGAGTTTTCATTGAAGGGCGTGTCTGTGGCGGCCCGGCAAAATTCGATGTTTCGCCATGAAACAGGAAGTTGTTATAACTCAGCCATACAATGTCCGATCTACCCCAAACTTCACATGTTTAATAAGAGTCCTGACCTGAAGAGATTTACATGCCCACATTCAGTTATAGTCATAGCGCCACCTGCTGGCAACAGGAAGTGACATGTTTAACTCTCTAACAAACTCCTCCTAGAGATTTCATGACATGAAAGTTATATTTGTTCAGTCTAATCTAAAGGCCTTTGCGATATTAAATTGTGAAGATCTTGAGTTTTCGTTGAAGGGCGTGTCCATGGTGGCTTGATAAAGTTCGATGTCTCGCCATGGGAATACAAGTTGTTGTAAATCAGCCATAAAATGTCCGATCTGCCCCAAACTTCACAGGTTTGATAAGAGTCCTGGCCTGAACACATCTAAAGGCCAATATTGCATTATAATTATAGCGCCACCTGCTGGCAACAGGAAATGGCTTATTTTACACTAACATCAACATGCAATGTCCAATATGCACCAAACGTCACATGCTTGGTAAGAGTCATGGCCTGAAGACACCTAAAGGCCAATATTCAGTTATAATCATAGCGCCACCTGTTGGCAATAGGATATGTCATGCTTTATACTAACTCAAACATACTATGCTCAATCTGCTCCAAACTTCATATGTTTGATAAATGTGCTGGCCTGAACACATCTAAAGGCCAATATTCATCTATAAATATAGCGCCACCTGCTGGCAACAGGATATGGCTTGTTTTACACTAACTTAAACATGCAATGTCAAATCTGCACCAACCTTCACATGTATGGTAAGAGTCCTGGCCTGAAGGCATCTTAATTCATTTATAGTGATAGTGCCACCTGCTGGCAACAGGAAATGACTTGTTTTACACTAATTTAAACATGCAATGTCCGATCAGCCCCAAACTTCACATTTTTGATAAGAGTCCTGGCCTGAAGACATCTAAAGGCCAATATTCAGTTATAATCATATCGCCACCTTTTGGCAATAGGATATGTCATGCTTTATACAACTCAAACATACTATGCTCAATCTGCACCAAACTTCATATGTTTGATAAATGTGCTGGCCTGAACACATCTACATGCCAATATCCAGTTATAGTCATAGCGCCGCCAGCTGGCAGCAGGAAGTTTGGCAGATATAAATGACTTTGACATATTCCTCCTGTATTTCTCACTTGAAATGCATATTGCTCACCGTTCATTGATTTCCTGAAGCCACCGTTGGCGGTGAGCCCGGGTGCGAGGGCCCGTTCATCGCTGCTTGCAGCTTTAATTAGGGACCGAGCACCGATGGTGCGAGGACCCTATTGAATCTGCTCTGTTTATTATTATTATTATTATTATTATTATTATTATTTTCCAAACTTAATCGCATTTTTGAGGGCCTAAACATGCTCGAAAAGTCACGAAACTTTGCACACGCACCAGAAGTGGCGAAAATTTACATCTGATATGGGTTTCAAAAGTGGGTGTGGCAAAATGGCTCGACAGCGCCACCTATACACATTCAACGGTGTGCGCCTCGAGCTATGTTTCACGTACATGTATGAAAATCGGTACACTCATGTAACATACCAATACCTACCAAAAAGTCTCTTGAAGCAAAATCCCAAACCCAACAGGAAGTTGGTTATTTTTAATTAACTGGTCAAATTTTGTGTCATTTTTGAGGTTTTCAGGTCTCATACTTTAACAAACTCCTCCTAGAGATTTTTTCAGATGATCACCAAATTTGGTCAGTCTAATCTAAAGCCCTTTGTGACGTTAAATTGCGAAGATCTAGAGTTTTCATTGAAGGGCGTGTCCGTGGCGGCCTGACAAATTTCGATGCTTCGCCAAGAAACAGGAAGTTGTTATAACTCAGGCATGAAATGTCCGATCTGCACCAAACTTCACATGTTTGATAAGACTCCTGACCTGAAGAGATCTCTGTGACTATATTCAGTTATTGTCATAGCGCCACCTACTGGCAACAGGAAGTGACATGTTTTACACTGTAACAAACAACTCCTGGAGATTTAAGGACATCAACATTATATATGGTCAGTCTAATCTAAAGGCCTTTGTGATGTTAAATTGTGAAGATCTTGAGTTTTCATTAAAGGGCGTGTCCGTGGCGGCGTGACAAAATACGATGTCTCGCCAAGGGAATAGAAGTTGTTGTAACTCAGCCATACAATGTCCGATCTGCCCCAGACTTCACAAGTTTGATAAGAGTCCAGGCCTGAACACATCTAAACAACAATATTCCAATATAATCATAGCGCCACCCTCTGGCAACAGGAAATGACCTGTTTTACACTAACTTAAACATGCAATGTCCAATCTGCACTAAACGTCACATATTTGGTTAGAGCCCTCGCCTGAAGACATCTAAATGCCAATATTCAGATAGAATCATAGCGCCACCTGTTGACAACAGGATATGTAATGCTTTACACTAACTCAAACATACCATGTTCAGTCGGCACCAAACTTCACATTTTTGGTAAGAGTCATGGCCTGAACACATCTAAACACCAATATTCCAATATAATCATAGCGCCACCCTCTGGCAACAGGAAATGACCTGTTTTACACTAACTTACACATGCAATGTCCAATCGACACCAAACTTCACACTTTCGATAAGAGTCCTGGCCTGAACACATCTAAAGGCTAATATAATCATAGCGCCACCTGCTGGCAACAGGAAGTGACATGTTTTACTCTGTAACGAACTCCTCCTAGCGATTTAATGACATCAATATTATATTTAGCAAGTCCAGTCTAAAGGCCTTTGCAATGTTAAATTGTTAAGATCTTGAGTTTACGTTAAAGGGCGTGTCCATGGCGGCCTGACAAATTCGATGTCTCGCCATGGGAATAGAAGTTGTTGTAACTCAGCCATAAAATGTACGATCTTCCCCAAACTTATCAGGTTTGATAAGAGTCCTGGCCTGAACATATCTAAAGGCCAATATTCCATTATAATTCTAGCGCCACCTGCTGGCAACAGGAAATGTCTTATTTTATACTAACATCAACATGCAAAGTCCAAACTGGACCAAACTTCATATGTTTAATTAAAGTGCTTTCCTGAAGATATCTACATGCCAATATCCACTTATAGTCATAGCGCCACCAGCTGGCAACAGGAAGTTTGGCACATATAAATGATTTTGATATATTCCTTCTATATTTTCCTCTTTAAATGCATATTGCTTACCGTTCCCTGTCTTTCTGAAGCCACCGTTGGCGGTGAGCCCGGGTGCGAGGTCCCTTTCATCGCTGCTTGCAGCTTTAATTATTATTAGGGCCCGAGCACCGATGGTGTGAGGACCCTATTGAATCTGCTCCGTTTATTAGGGCCCGAGCACCGATGGTGTGAGGACCCTATTGAATCTGCTCCGTTTATTATTAGGGCCCAAGCCAGTAAGGCGCAGGGCCCTATTGATTTCCAAAGGATTATTATTTTTTTTTTTTTTTTTTTTTTTTTTATTTTTTATTCAACCATCCGGGTACTTTTGGGGGCCTTAACATGCTCAAAAACTCTTGAAAATTCGCATGCACGTTGGAATCTGTTGGCGTCCGGACGCCACAGAGGCTGGGACCCGGGCGCGGCACAGGGGCTCTACGGCGCCCCCTAGAACACAGTTTGAAAACTTGATGTATAGCTCACACATGCTTGCACGTATTCATATAAAACTCGGTACACATATAGATCTCATCGAGCCGAACAAATTTCACACTGCATGTCATTGGCTCCGCCCAACAGGAAGTCGGCTATTCAGGGCTGTTTAAAAAACCATGCTCTGGAATTTGATATACTCCTCTGAAGATTACCACCCGATTGCCACCAAACTCGGTGAACATGATCTCAAGGCATTGGGGACGCAAAATTGCCAGGATATTTTTGATATCTCGAACGGTTTGCCCGTGGCGAGGCGATGAATTTATGGCGAAAAATGAGAGACAGGAAGCGTCTAATAACATCCACATACATTGTCTGATTTTGATCAAACTTCAGGGTTTTGTTCGTTGTTTGATGCCGAGCGCATAGATGTGACTATTAGGAGTCAAAGTTATAGCGCCACCAACTGGCAGCAGGAAGTGTGTCATTTTCAAAATGCTTTGAATTCAGCATCTTATTTTTAATTGATTTGCTTCAAACTTCATCAGAATAATGTCAAAGCACGGCCGATGTAAAACTGTGAAGGGAATATTGATATCTATAATACTGTTGCCATGGCAACGTTTCAAACTTGAAAATTTGTTTTTGGTGATTTTGAAGCAGATAACATGTTTAGAATGTCATGAAACTCAACACACATATGAGTATTAATGATAGTTAGACACTGGAAAAAGCTCATAAACGGGCGTGGAAGAGGCGCTCTATAGCGCCACCTTTTGTCAAAAATGGGGGGGTTAGTTTTAGCTACAGACACCAAACTCGGTACATAAATTGTTCTATTCAAGCCGGACAACTTTCTAATTTACACTCATTAGCTACGACCAACAGGAAGCCAGCTATCTTTTTTTTTTAATTTAATTTTCGGGGAATATCAAGCTGTAAACAAATTGATACTCCTCCAAGCAGAAACAAGTAGTTCACACCAAACTTTGTCAACATGATGCCAATATACTGAAGATGCTAAATTGCTAACGGATTTAGGATATCTTGAACGGTGTATTAATGGCGATTTGTTAAAGTTACAGTAAAAAGGAGAGCAGTTCTTTTCTTATCTTTAAAGTGCAGCTTCCAAACACTTCAAAACTTTTTACATACATAGAGCAAGTCATTCTGAAGAAGTATGATTAGTTTCATGACTTTACAAAAGGTCTATGAATAACAGAAAATTAATAAACTATCAAGACATTTGATCACACTGGCTCTGTGTATGTGGGGGGATGGGTGAGTCTGTGTTAAGTGTTAGTGTGAGGAGGGGGGTGAGAGAGACAGACAGAGAGACCCAGAGAGAGAGAGAGACTTTTAAACATCTCTTTAATCACTAGAAAAAAATCAATCAGTATTTATTTATTTAATTATTCTTTTTATTTTATTTTATTTATTTATTTAATTATTCATTTAAATTTTTTTTTTTTTTTTTTTTTTTTTTTTTGCATTATAGCTTAAGAAATTTCCTAGGCCTTATCTTTTTCTGTCAGTCTTAGGGACAAAAAAATATAAAAATCCAAGAACCAGTTAATTTGTAGGGCACTGATAACATCATTTTATATAATTAGGTTAATAATTATGTTAATTACAACATAAAAAAATCTAAAGATACATACACGTGGTCTTATAATTTTTTGTGCTGCAAATAATAATTTGACTGTAATTTGATACTGAACTCTGACACCCTCTGACATGATATTCATCTGAATTTACATCATCTCATGAATGTAACAGTAAAACAGTTCAGCTCACAGATGAAGACTAAGCTGTAATGCAGGCAAAATATTTCACAAATGCTTATAGATCATTAAAATAATTATTAAAAATGGTAATATCTCGAACAGTGTGGCAATGGTGATTTATTAAAATAACAGTAAAAAAAGATAGCAGTAATTTTCTTGTATCTTTAAAGTGCAGCTTCCAAACACTTCATAAAAAAATTACATACACAGAACAAGTCATTCTTAGGAAATGTGATTAATTTCATGAATATACAATACACTATGGATAGCAGAAAATTTTAAAACTATCAGACTTTTGATGTCACTCTCCTTCTGTCTGTGTGGGGGGATGTGTGTGTGTGTGTGTGTGTTCAGAGTCAGGGTGACACTGAGAGAGAGAGAGAGAGAGAGAGAGAGAGAGAGAGAGAGGGTCCTGAAGCTGCAAACACAAACTAACATGACTAACAACATCCAGCATCAGGACACTGAAACACCCATCCACAAAATTCTGCCCACCCAAATTATAAAAACACTAAAAGAAAATGATCTAACCTATTGGAATGAAACAACAGAAAAACAAAGTAAACTTGAATGTTATTTGACCCTAAATAGAGATTACACAACTGCAGAATATCTGAGTACAGTGAAAGACTGTAAATTAAGAAGACAAATGACGAGGTACAGACTGAGCGGTCATACTCTGACTATAGAGACGGGCAGATATCGACAGCACTGGCTGCCCAGAGAGAGCCGCATCTGCCCATACTGTACCCATGGAGAAGTGGAGACAGAGCAACACTTCCTTACCACCTGCTATGAAGAAATTAGAAAGAAATGTTATCTTAAATTGGAAATACTTTACCCTGACTTCAAAATGTTAAACAAGAAAACACAACTTCAATATTTATTAGATGAAAAACAAGATTGTATCTTACTAGCAGCAAGATACATTGACACCTGTCACAAAAAGAGGGAGGAGTCAACAAATCAGTGATGCGCCCACACACACACACACACACACACACACAAACAAACACAAACACAAACACAAACACACACACACACACACACACACACACACACACACACAAACAAACACAAACACACACACTCACACACACACACCACACTAAATTTTAAATTGTTCATAGAATTCTAGAATTCGTAGAATTGATTTGTTCTATTTTGTTTAATTATATATACATGCATGTGTTTATATATTTATTTATTTATTTTTAATTATTATTATTATTTTTTTTTTAAATACATATTTGTTCTATATTTAATGTAAACACTATGCTTTGGCAATACATTGTAACAATTGTCATGCCAATAAAGCACATATTGAATTGAATTGAATTGAGAGAGAGAGAGAGAGAGAGAGAGAGAGAGAGAGAGAGACTTTTAAACATCTCTTTAATCACTTGAAAAAAAAAACAATCAGCACTTATTAATTTATTTACTGTTTTATTTTTTTGCATTACAGCTTAAGAAATCTCTTAGGCCTTATCCTTTTCTGTCAGTTTTACATACAAAAAAATCCTAGAATCAGTTAATTTTTAGGGCACTGACAACATAATTTTATATAAATAGGTTAATAATTGTTAATTACAACATAAAAAAAATCTAAAGATAAATACACGTGGTCTTATAAATTTTTGTGCTGCAAATAATAATTAGAATTTCATGAAACTCAACACACATATCAGTATTAATGATAGACAGACACTGGCAAAAGCTCATAAAAGGGCGTGGAAGAGGCACTGCATAGCGCCACCTTTTCAGAAAACTTGGGGGGTTAGTTTTAGCTAGTCACCAAAACTGGTACATATATTGGTCTCATCAAGCTGGACAACCTTCTAATTTACAGTCATTAGCTACAACCAACAGGAAGTCGGCTATTTTGATTTGAATGTGGATATTTGGAAAAATATGGGTGTGAATTAATGCATACTCCTCAGAGGAGCATTATACTATACACACCAAACTTTGTCTACATGATGCCAAAACATTGAGTAACTTAAATTGTAAACGGATTTTGGATATCTTGAACGGTGTTGCCGTGACGATTTATTAAAGTAACAGTCTTTCACAGTCTTGATGGTTTGGATTAACCCTTTAATTGCTGTATCAATTAAAACCAGATTACCAGAGGGTTACTGTAAATGCATGTGCTCGCTGTGCCCATTTTTCTTGATGCCACCGGCGTGGCGGTTGCACTGACAGCTTGGGCCCACCATCGCTGCTTGCAGCTATATTGAATCATTGTTCCCCTAAGGATTGTTTTTTTTTTCAACCTTCCGGGCATTTTTGGTGGACTTAACATACTCAAAAACTCTTGAAAATTCGCACACACGTTGGAATCTGTTGCCATCAGGACGCTACAGAGGCTGGGACCCGGGCATGGCACAGGGGCTCTACGGCACCCCCTGTAGCACAGTCTGAAAACTTGATGTATAGCTCACACATACTTGCACATATTCATATGAAACTCGGTACACATATAGATCTCATTGAGCTGAACAACTTTCGTCCTGCATTTCATAGGCTCCGCCCAACAGGCAGTCGGCTATTTAGGGCTGTTTAAAAAGCGCATGCTCTGGATTTTGATATACTCCTCTGAGGATTACCCCCCGATTGCCACCAAACTCGGTGAACATGATCTCAAGACATTGGGGATGCAAAATTGCCAGGATATTTTTGATATCTCGAACGGTTTGCCCGTGGCGAGGCGATGAATATATGGCGAAAAATGAGAGACAGGAAGCGTCTAATAACATCCACATACATTGTCTGATTTTGATCAAACTTCAGGGTTTTGTTCGTTGTATGATGCCGAGCGCATAGATGTGACTATTAGGAGTCAAAGTTATAGCGCCACCAACTGGCAGCAGGAAGAGTGTCATTTTAAAAAAGCTTTGAATTCAGCATCTTATTTTTAATCGATTTGCTTCAAACTTCATCAGAATAATGTCAAAACACGGCCGATGTGAAACTGTGAAGGGAATATTGATATCTAAAATACTGTTGCCACTGCAACGTGTCAAACTTGAAAATTTGTTTCTGGTGATTTTGAAGCAGATAACATGTTTAGAATGTCATGAAACTCAACACACATATGAGTATTAATGGTAGTTAGACACTGGAAAAAGCTCATAAACGGGCGTGGAAGAGGCACTCTATAGCGCCACCTTTTGTCAAAAATGGGGGGGGTTAGTTTTAGCTAAAGACACCAAACTAGGTACATAAATTGTTCTAATCAAGCCGGACAACTTTCTAATTTACACTCATTAGCAACGACCAACAGGAAGCCGGCTATCTTTTTTTTAATGTCATTTTCGGGGAATATCAAGCTGTAAATAAATTCATACTCCAAGCAGAAACAAGTAGTTCACACCAAACTTTGTCAACATGATGCCAATATACTGAAGATGCTAAATTGCTAACGGATTTAGGATATCTTGAACGGTGTATTAATGGCGATTTATTAAAGTTACAGTAAAAAAGAAAGCAGTTGTTTTCTTATATCTTTAAAGTGCAGCTTCCAAACACTTCAAAACTTTTTACATACATAGAGCAAGTCATTCTGAAGAAGTATGGTTAGTTTCATGACTTTACAAAAGGTCTATGAATAACAGAAAATGTATAAACTATCAAGACATTTGATCACACTGGCTCTGTGTATGTGGGGGGATGGGTGAGTCTGTGTGTTAACTGTGAGTGTGAGCTGTGAGGAGGGGGGTGAGAGAGACAGAGAGAGAGACACAGAGAGAGAGAGAGAGACTTTTAAACATCTCTTTAATCACTAGAAAAAAATCCAATCAGTATTTATTTATTTAATTATTCGTTTTATTTTATTTATTTATTTATTATTATTGCATTATAGCTTAAGAAATCTCCTAGGCCTTATCTTTTTCTGTCAGTCTTGGGGACAAAAAAAAAAATCCAAGAACCAGTTAATTTGTAGGGCACTGACAACATAATTTTATATAATTAGGTTAATAATTATGTTAATTACAACATAAAAAGAAATCTAAAGATACATATACGTGGTCTTATAAATTTTTGTGCTGCAAATAATAATTTGACACTAATTTGATACTGACCTATGACACCCTCTGACATGATATTCATCTGAATTTATATCTCATGAATGTAACAGTAAAACAGTTTGTTTAACTTTTCTTTTTGGGAGATAAATGAGCTTATAAATCTGCTTTGTAAATGCTTTATAATGTATAAATAGTCCTCACTTTAGATGAGCTCAAACAAATAGATGGCTGGCAACTACTAAATGTTTTATAACTACCTGACTTAATCATGAATTAAAGCAGGAATATGTGTTAATAAAGCATTTATTAACACATTGAGCAATTATTATGATGTGTCTAAATAATAAGATTTATAAATGTACATTTAAATAGTTTATTAATCATTTACTTACACTTTCTAAATGATCTTATGAACCACTGACAATAATATATACGTACTGATGTTAATTAATATAGTTAATGGTAAAAACTGAAACCTTATTGTAAAGTGTTCCTAAAGTTTTATATATTGTTCTGTCAGTGGCGGCTCCAGGATTTTTTTGTTGGGGGTGCTAAGGGGGGACTTAACAGTTCAGAGGGGGTGATAAAAAAACTAATTAAATTGAGAGAAAATAATGAACGCCTAACTTTAGCTATCGTATTTTTTTTTATATACAGCAGCTTCGAAAAAGGCATATTTAACTTTTTTCCTGTGGTATTAAACTTCACATATGCCACTGTTATTAGTAATATAAGTTCTAATGCCAACTGCCAAATATGACACTTACAAAGTAATATAATTTATGAATATAGAAAAGAAAGAAATTTGGGATTTTTTCTTTTTTCATTGTTTTCTTTTATTTATTTAAGTTATCTTTATTTTTTATTTTTTTACACATATCTAGTCATTTTTTTCTGACCATCAAGTGTCAGTCAATCAATGCCAATTGTTAGGAAAACATGGTCAATTCTAACCATTTACAATAGATAGTGCCGACAATTCATACAACTATTTCCACACGGGCACACATTGCGGGAGATAACCTCCCCGTGCTGATTTGCATCGTATCGTGTAGATGATAGCCAGAGATAGGCCATTGTAAAAAGCTTCAAAAATTGGCAATATTAAGAGGATTTAGCATTTCCAATTAATGTAGGCCTGTTACATTCTTCTTATTATTAGGCCTATTATTATTATTAGATTACTTTTATTACTAAATTACATTAAATTATTTGCCCCGCAATAATTTCATAGCTCATCACCGCATGATGCGCTGTGAGAATAATAAAATAGGCTAGCTTACTCCTCATTGAAAATGTTTTTTAAAACTTTTTTTAAAACAGGTCTATTAATTTATACAATGAATTATAGGCCTATAATTATAACACTGCAGTCATCAATGAAAATTCAGAGCAGCTTTATTTCATGCACCGATTTTCAAAAGCAACCTGTTTAACGCGAACTACGTTTCTTCTCATGTTTTTTACTATACGAGCCACAAGAGAAATATTAAGGGAATAGTTATATACCGTTATCAGCATATGTTAAAATAGATTCGTCTCTTGTTGTCTCAGAGAGAATATGTGCCATTAATGCAGCGTTAGCCATCAACTTTTTTTACTTTCACTTTCTCTATAGTGAATTGACTGACGTTCACCGTCTTGCGCAAAGAGTTGCTTGACCCCTCCCCATATTACCAATTGTTTATAGGCCACATATTATTTAGGTTTTTAATATTTATTTTTCAATGTTAATGAGAGTGACACCGAGAGTTAAAAACAGGAAAATCATTTAGAAATCCTTGGGGGGGTGGGGGTGGGGGTGGGTGCTGTGCCGGGGCTAAGCAAGTTCGTGATGGGGCTATAGCCCTGTCAAGACCCGCCCTAGTGTCACCACTGTGTTCTGTGTGTGTATCACAGAGTTGATGGTTTGGATTAACCCTTTAATTGCCGTACCCCTTAAAACCAGACTGCCAGAGGGTTACTGTAATGCATGTGCCTGCTGGGCATGGTTTTTTGTTGCCACCGGGGTGGCGTTTGCACTGACGCTTGGGCCCGCCATCGCTGCTTGCAGCTATATTTATTATTATTATTCTTCTTCTCCGGAATGAATCGCATTTTTGAGGGCCTAAACATGCTCGAAAAGTCATGAAACTTTGCACACGCATCAGAACTGGCGAAAATTTACATCTGATATATGTTTCAAAAGTGGGTGTGGCAAAATGGCTCGACAGCGCCACCTATACACTTTCAACGGAGTGCGCCTCGAGCTGCGTTTCACGTACAAGTATAAAAGTCGGTACACTGATGTAACATAACAATACCTACAAAAAAGTCTCTAGGTACGAAAATCCAAAACCCAACAGGAAGTCGTTTATTTTGAATTTTCTCTGCAAATTTTGGGTCATTTTTGCCATTTTCAGGTGTCATACTTTAACGAACTCCTCCTAGAGATTAATTCAGATCAACAACAAATTTGGTCAGTCTAATCTAAAGCCCTTTGTGACGTTAAATTGCGAAGATCTAGAGTTTTCATTGAAGGGCGTGTCTGTGGCGGCCCGGCAAAATTCGATGTTTCGCCATGAAACAGGAAGTTGTTATAACTCAGCCATACAATGTCCGATCTACCCCAAACTTCACATGTTTAATAAGAGTCCTGACCTGAAGAGATTTACATGCCCACATTCAGTTATAGTCATAGCGCCACCTGCTGGCAACAGGAAGTGACATGTTTAACTCTCTAGCGAACTCCGCCTAGAGATTTCATGACATGAAAGTTATATTTGTTCAGTCTAATCTAAAGGCCTTTGCGATATTAAATTGTGAAGATCTTGAGTTTTCGTTGAAGGGCGTGTCCATGGTGGCTTGACAAAGTTCGATGTCTCGCCATGGGAATACAAGTTGTTGTAACTCAGCCATAAAATGTCCGATCTGCCCCAAACTTCACAGGTTTGATAAGAGTCCTGGCCTGAACACATCTAAAGGCCAATATTGCATTATAATTATAGCGCCACCTGCTGGCAACAGGAAATGGCTTATTTTACACTAACATCAACATACAATGTCCAATATGCACCAAACGTCACATGCTTGGAAAGAGTCATGGCCTGAAGACATCTAAAGGCCAATATTCAGTTATAAATATAGCGCCACCTGCTGGCAACAGGATATGGCTTGGTTTACACTAACTTAAACATGCAATGTCAAATCTGCACCAAACTTCACATGTATGGTAAGAGTCCTGGCCTGAAGGCATCTTAATTCATTTATAGTAATAGTGCCACCTGCTGGCAACAGGAAATGACTTGTTTTACACTAATTTAAACATACAATGTCCGATCAGCGCCAAACTTCACATTTTTGATAAGAGTCCTGACCTGAAGACATCTAAAGGCCAGTATTCAGTTATAATCATAGCGCCACCTTTTGGCAATAGGATATGTCATGCTTTATACAACTCAAACATACTATGCTCAATCTGCACCAAACTTCATATGTTTGATAAATGTGCTGGCCTGAACACATCTACATGCCAATATCCAGTTATAGTCATAGCGCCACCAGCTGGCAGCAGGAAGTTTGGCAGATATAAATGACTTTGACATATTCCTCCTGTATTTCTCACTTGAAATGCATATTGCTCACCGTTCATTGATTTCCAGAAGCCACCTTTGGCGGTGAGCCCGGGTGCGAGGGCCCGTTCATCGCTGCTTGCAGCTTTAATTATTATTATTATTATTATTATTATTATTCTCCGCCTTTAATCGCATTTTTGAGGGCCTAAACATGCTCGAAAAGTCATGCAACTTTGCAGACGCATCAGAACTGGTGAAAATAGACGTCTGATATAGGTTTCAAAAGTGGGTGTGGCAAAATGGCTCGACAGCGCCACCTATAAACTTTCAACGGAGTGCGCCTCGAGCTGCGTTTCACGTACATGTATGAAAATCGGTACACTCATGTAACACACCAATACCTACAAAAAAGTCTCTTGGAGCAAAATCCAAAACCCAACAGGAAGTTGGTTATTTTTAATTTTCTCTGCAAATTTTGTGTCATTTTTGCCATTTTCAGGTGTCATACTTTAACGAACTCCTCCTAGAGATTAATTCAGATCAACACCATATTTGGTCAGTCTAATCTAAAGCCCTTTGTGACGTTAAATTGCGAAGATCTAGAGTTTTCATTGAAGGGCGTGTCCGTGGCGGCCTGGCAAATTTCGATGTTTCGCCATGAAACAGGAAGTTGTTATAACTCAGCCATACATTGTCCGATCTACCCCAAACTTCACATGTATGATAAGAGTCCTGACCTGAAGAGATTTACATGCAAATATTCAGTTATAGTTATAGCGCCACCTGCTGGAAACAGGAAGTGACATGTTTTAGTCTGTAGCAAACTACTCCTAGAGATTTCATGACATGAAAGTTATATTTGTTCAGTCTAATGTAAAGGCCTTTGCGATATTAAATAGTGAAGATCTTGAGTTTTCGTTGAAGGGCGTGTCCATGGTGGCGTGACAAAGTTCGATGTCTCGCCATGGGAATACAAGTTGTTGTAACTCAGCCATAAAATGTCCGATCTGCCCCAAACTTCACAGGTTTGATAAGAGTCCTGGCCTGAACATATCTAAAGGCCAATATTGCATTGTAATTATAGCGCCACCTGCTGGCAACAGGAAATGACTTATTTTACACTAACATCAACATGCAATGTCCAATATGCACCAAACTTCACATGTTTGGTAAGAGTCATGGCCTGAAGACACCTAAAGGCCAATATTCAGTTATAATCATAGCGCCACCTGTTGGCAATAGGATACGTCATGCTTTATACTAACTCAAACATACTATGTTCAATCTGCCCCAAACTTCATATGTTTGATTAAAGTGCTGGCCTGAAGACATCTTAAGGCCAATATTCAGTTATAAATATACCGCCACCTGCTGGCAACAGGAAATGACTTGTTTTACACTAACTTAACCATGCAATGTCCAATCTGCACCAAATTTTACGTTTAGTAAAAGTACTGGCCTGAAGACATCTAAAGGCCAATATTAAGTTATAATCATAGCGCCACCTGCTGGCAACAGGAAATGACTTGTTTCACACTAACTTAAACATGCAATGTCCGATCTGCCCCAAACTTCATACGTTTTATAAGAGTCCTAGCCTTAACACATCATAAGGCATTTAATCTGTTAAAATTATAGCGCCACCTGCTGGCAACAGGAAATTACTTGTTTTACACTAACTTAAACATGCAATGTCCGATCTGCACCAAACTTCACCTGTTTGATATGAATCCTGGCCTGAACACATCTTAAGGCCAATATTCAGTTATAAATATACCGCCACCTGCTGGCAACAGGAAATTACTTGTTTAACACTAACTTAAGCATGCAATGTCCAATCTGCACCAAACTTCACATTTTTGGTATGAGTCAAGGCCTGAAGACATCTAAAGGCCAATATTCAATTATCTCCACCTCTTGGCAATAGGATATGTCATGCTTTATACTAACTCAAACATACTATTCTCAATCTGCACCAAACTTCATATGTTTGATAAATGTGCTGGCCTGAACACATCTACATGCCAATATCCAGTTATAGTCATAGCGCCACCAGCTGGCAGCAGGAAGTTTGGCAGATATAAATGACTTTGACATATTCCTCCTTTATTTATCACTTGAAATGCATATTGCTCACTGTTCATTGATTTCCTGAAGCCACCGTTGGCGGTGAGCCCGGGTGCGAGGGCCCGTTCATTGCTGCTTGCAGCTTTAATTATTATTATTATTATTATTTTCCAAACTTAATCGCATTTTTGAGGGCCTAAACATGCTCGAAAAGTCACGAAACTTTGCACACGCACCAGAAGTGGCGAAAATTTACATCTGATATGGGTTTCAAAAGTGGGTGTGGCAAAATGGCTCGACAGCGCCACCTATACACTTTCAACGGTGTGCGCCTCGAGCTATGTTTCACGTACATGCATGAAAATCGGTACACTCATGTAACATACCAATACCTACCAAAAAGTCTCTTGAAGCAAAATCCCAAACCCAACAGGAAGTTGGTTATTTTTAATTAACTGGTCAAATTTTGTGTCATTTTTGAGGTTTTCAGGTCTCATACTTTAACAAACTCCTCCTAGAGATTTATTCAGATGATCACCAAATTTGGTCAGTCTAATCTAAAGCCCTTTGTGACGTTAAATTGCGAAGATCTAGAGTTTTCATTGAAGGGCGTGTCCGTGGCGGCCTGACAAATTTCGATGCTTCGCCAAGAAACAGGAAGTTGTTATAACTCGGGCATGCAATGTCCGATCTGCACCAAACTTCACATGTTTGATAAGACTCCTGACCTGAAGAGATCTCCGTGACTATATTCAGTTATTGTCATAGCGCCACCTACTGGCAACAGGAAGTGACATGTTTTACACTGTAACAAACTACTCCTAGAGATTTAAGGACATCAACATTATATATGGTCAGTCTAATCTAAAGGCCTTTGTGATGTTAAATTGTGAAGATCTTGAGTTTTCATTAAAGGGCGTGTCCGTGGCGGCGTGACAAAATACGATGTCTCGCCAAGGGAATAGAAGTTGTTGTAACTCAGCCATACAATGTCCGATCTGCCCCAAACTTCACAAGTTTGATAAGAGTCCAGGCCTGAACACATCTAAACAACAATATTCCAATATAATCATAGCGCCACCCTCTGGCAACAGGAAATTACCTGTTTTACACTAACTTAAACATGCCATGTCCAATCTGAACCAAACGTCACATATTTGGTTAGAGCCCTCGCCTGAAGACATCTAAATGCCAATATTCAGATAGAATCATAGCGCCACCTGTTGACAACAGGATATGTAATGCTTTACACTAACTCAAACATACCATGTTCAATCTGCACCAAACTTCACATTTTTGGTAAGAGTCATGGCCTGAACACATCTAAACACCAATATTCCAATATAATCATAGCGCCACCCTCTGGCAACAGGAAATTACCTGTTTTACACTAACTTACACATGCAATGTCCAATCGGCACCAAACTTCACACTTTCGATAAGAGTCCTGGCCTGAACACATCTAAAGGCTAATATAATCATAGCGCCACCTGCTGGCAACAGGAAGTGACATGTTTTACTCTGTAACGAACTCCTCCTAGCGATTTAATGACGTCAATATTATATTTAGCAAGTCTAGTCTAAAGGCCTTTGCAATGTTAAATTGTTAAGATCTTGAGTTTTCGTTAAAGGGCGTGTCCATGGCGGCCTGACAAATTCGATGTCTCGCCATGGGAATAGAAGTTGTTGTAACTCAGCCATAAAATGTACGATCTTCCCCAAACTTATCAGGTTTGATAAGAGTCCTGGCCTGAACATATCTAAAGGCCAATATTCCATTATAATTCTAGTGCCACCTGCTGGCAACAGGAAATGTCTTATTTTATACTAACATCAACATGCAAAGTCCAAACTGGACCAAACTTCATATGTTTGATTAAAGTGCTTTCCTGAAGATATCTACATGCCAATATCCACTTATAGTCATAGCGCCACCAGCTGGCAAAAGGAAGTTTGGCACATATAAATTATTTTGATATATTCCTTCTATATTTTCCTCTTTAAATGCATATTGCTCACCGTTCCCTGTCTTTCTGAAGCCACCGTTGGCGGTGAGCCCGGGTGCGAGGTCCCTTTCATCGCTGCTTGCAGCTTTAATTAGGGCCCGAGCACCGATGGTGTGAGGACCCTATTGAATCTGCTCCGTTTATTATTATTATTATTATTATTATTATTCTCCGCCTTTAGTCGCATTTTTGAGGGCCTAAACATGCTCGAAAAGTCATGAGACTTTGCAGACGCATCAGAACTGGTGAAAATTGACGTCTGATATATGTTTCAAAAGTGGGTGTGGCAAAATGGCTCGACAGCGCCACCTATAAACTTTCAACGGAGTGCGCCTCGAGCTGTGTTTCACTTACATGTATGAAAATCGGTACACTCATGTAACATAACAATACCTACAAAAAAGTCTCTTGGAGCAAAATCCAAAACCCAACAGGAAGTTGGTTATTTTTAATTTTCTCTGCAAATTTTGTGTCATTTTTGCCATTTTCAGGTGTCATACTTTAACAAACTCCTCCTAGAGATTAATTCAGATCAACACCAAATTTGGTCAGTCTAATCGAAAGCCCTTTGTGAAGTTAAATTGCGAAGATCTAGAGTTTTCATTGAAGGGCGTGTCCGTGGCGGCCTGGCAAAATTCGATGTTTCGCCATGAAACAGGAAGTTGTTATAACTCAGCCATACATTGTCCGATCTACCCCAAACTTCACATGTATGATAAGAGTCCTGACCTGAAGAGATTTACATGCAAATATTCAGTTATAGTTATAGCGCCACCTGCTGGAAACAGGAAGTGACATGTTTTAGTCTGTAGCAAACTACTCCTAGAGATTTCATGATATGAAAGTTATATTTGTTCAGTCTAATGTAAAGGCCTTTGCGATATTAAAATAGTGAAGATCTTGAGTTTTCGTTGAAGGGCGTGTCCATGATGGCGTGACAAAATTCGATGTCTCGCCATGGGAATACAAGTTGTTGTAACTCAGCCATAAAATGTCCGATCTGCCCCAAACTTCACAGGTTTGATAAGAGTCCTGGCCTGAACACATCTAAAGGCCAATATTGCATTGTAATTATAGCGCCACCTGCTGGCAACAGGAAATGACTTATTTTACACTTACATCAACATGCAATGTCCAATATGCACCAAACTTCACATGTTTCGTAAGAGTCATGGCCTGAAGACATCTAAAGGCCAATATTCAGTTATAATCATAGCGCCACCTGTTGGCAATAGGATACGTCATGCTTTATACTAACTCAAACATACTATGCTCAATCTGCCCCAAACTTCATATGTTTGAGAAATGTGCTGGCCTGAACACATCTAAAGGCCAATATTCTGTTGTAATCATAGCGCCACCTGCTGGCAACAGGCAATGATTTGTTTTACACTAACTTATACAGGCAATGTCCGATCTGCACCAAATTTCACATGTTTGGTAAGAGTCCTGGCCTGAAGACATCTAAAGGCCCATATTCAGTTATAATTATAGTGCCACCTGTTGGCAACTGGATACGTCATGCTCTGTACTAACTCAAACATACCACGTTCAATCTGCACCAAACTTCACTTGTTTGGTAAGAGTCCTGGTCTGAAAACATCTACATGTCAATGTTCAGTTATAGGCATAGCGCCACCAGCTGGCAGCAGGAAGTTTGGCAGATATAAATGACTTTGAAATATTCCTCCTGTATTTATCACTTGAAATGCATATTGCTCACCGTTCATTGATTTCCTGAAGCCACCGTTGGCGGTGAGCCCGGGTGCGAGGGCCCGTTCATTGCTGCTTGCAGCTTTAATTAGGGCCCGAGCACCGATGGTGTGAGGACCCTATTGAATCTGCTCCGTTTATTATTATTATTATTATTATTCTTCTCCGGAATGAATCGCATTTTTGAGGACCTAAACATGCTCGAAAAGTCATGAAACGTTGCACACGCATCAGAACTGGCGAAAATTTACATCTGATATATGTTTCAAAAGTGGGTGTGGCAAAATGGCTCGACAGCGCCACCTATACACTTTCAACGGAGTGCGCCTCGAGCTGTGTTTCACGTACAAGTATAAAAGTCGGTACACTGATGTAACATAACAATACCTACAAAAAAGTCTCTTGGTACGAAAATCCTAAACCCAACAGGAAGTCGGTAATTTTGAATTTTCTCTGCAAATTTTGTGTCATTTTTGCCATTTTCAGGTGTCATACTTTAACAAACTCCTCCTAGAGATTAATTCAGATCAACACCATATTTGGTCAGTCTAATCTAAAGCCCTTTGTGACGTTAAATTGCGAAGATCTAGAGTTTTCATTGAAGGGCGTGTCCGTGGCGGCCTGGCAAATTTCGATGTTTCGCCATGAAACAGGAAGTTGTTATAACTCAGCCATACATTTTCCGATCTACCCCAAACTTCACATGTATGATAAGAGTCCTGACCTGAAGAGATTTACATGCAAATATTCAGTTATAGTTATAGCGCCACCTGCTGGAAACAGGAAGTGACATGTTTTAGTCTGTAGCAAACTACTCCTAGAGATTTCATGACATGAAAGTTATATTTGTTCAGTCTAATGTAAAGGCCTTTGCGATATTAAATAGTGAAGATCTTGAGTTTTCGTTGAAGGGCGTGTCCATGGTGGCGTGACAAAGTTCGATGTCTCGCCATGGGAATACAAGTTGTTGTAACTCAGCCATAAAATGTCCGATCTGCCCCAAACTTCACAGGTTTGATAAGAGTCCTGGCCTGAACACATCTAAAGGCCAATTTTGCATTGTGATTATAGCGCCACCTGCTGGCAACAGGAAATGACTTATTTTACACTAACATCAACATGCAATGTCCAATATGCACCAAACTTCACATGTTTGGTAAGAGTCATGGCCTGAAGACACCTAAAGGCCAATATTCAGTTATAATCATAGCGCCACCTGTTGGCAATAGGATACGTCATGCTTTATACTAACTCAAACATACTATGCTCAATCTGCCCCAAACTTCATATGTTTGAGAAATGTGCTGGCCTGAACACATCTAAAGGCCAATATTCTGTTATAATCATAGCGCCACCTGCTGGCAACAGGAAATTACTTGTTTTACACTAATTATACAGGCAATGTCTGATCTGCATCAAATTTCACATGTTTGGTAAGAGTCCTTGCATGAAGACATCTAAAGGCCAATATTCAGTTATAATTATAGTGCCACCTGTTGGCAACAGGATACGTCATGCTTTGTACTAACTCAAACATACCATGTTCAATCTGCACCAAACTTCACATGTTTGGTAAGAGTCCTGGCCTGAGCACATCTAAAGGCCAATATTCCATTATAATCATAGCGCCACCTGCTGGCAACAGGCAATGATTTGTTTTACACTAACTTATACAGGCAATGTCCGATCTGCACCAAATTTCACATGTTTGGTAAGAGTCCTGGCATGAAGACATCTAAAGGCCCATATTCAGTTATCATTATAGTGCCACCTGTTGGCAACTGGATACGTCATGCTTTGTACTAACTCAAACATACCACGTTCAATCTGCACCAAACTTCACTTGTTTGGTAAGAGTCCTGGTCTGAAAACATCTACATGTCAATGTTCAGTTATAGGCATAGTGCCACCAGCTGGCAGCAGGAAGTTTGGCACATATAAATGACTTTGACATATTCCTCCTATATTTACTATTTTAAGAGCATACAGCCCACTGTTTGCTGTGTTTCTAAAGCCACCGGTCGGAGTTGAGCCCGGGTGCGAGGGCCCTTTCATTGCTGCTTGCAGCTTTAATTAGGGACCGAGCACCGATGGTGCGAGGACCCTATTGAATCTGCTCTGTTTATTATTATTATTATTATTATTATTATTATTATTTTCCAAACTTAATCGCATTTTTGAGGGCCTAAACATGCTCGAAAAGTCACGAAACTTTGCACACGCCCCAGAAGTGGCGAAAATTTACATCTGATATGGGTTTCAAAAGTGGGTGTGGCAAAATGGCTCGACAGCGCCACCTATGCACTTTCAACGGTGTACGCCTCGAGCTACGTTTCACGTACATGTATGAAAATCGGTACACTCATGTAACACACCAATACCTACCAAAAAGTCTCTTGAAGCAAAGTTCCAAACCCAACAGGAAGTTGGTTATTTTTAATTAACTCGTCAAATTTTGTGTCAATTTTGAGGTTTTCAGGTCTCATACTTTAACAAACTCCTCCTAGAGATTTATTCAGATGAACACCAAATTTGGTCAGTCTAATCTAAAGCCCTTTGTGACGTTAAATTGCGAAGATCTAGAGTTTTCATTGAAGGGCGTGTCCGTGGCGGCCTGCCGAATTTCGATGCTTCGCCAAGAAACAGGAAGTTGTTATAACTCAGGCATGCAATGTCCGATCTGCACCAAACTTCACATGTTTGATAAGACTCCTGACCTGAAGAGATCTACGTCACTATATTCAGTTATTGTCATAGCGCCACCTGCTGGCAACAGGAAGTGACATGTTTTACACTGTAACAAACTACTCCTAGAGATTTAAGAACATCAACATTATACATGGTCAGTCTAATCTAAAGGCCTTTGTGATGTTAAATTGTGAAGATCTTGAGTTTTCGTTAAAGGGCGTGTTCGTGGCGGCGTGACAAAATACGATGTCTCGCCAAGGGAATAGAAGTTGTTGTAACTCAGACATAAAACGTCCGATCTGCCCCAAACTTCACAGGTTTGATAAGAGTCCTGGCCTGAACACATCTAAAGGCCAATATTGCATTATAATTATAGCGCCACCTGCTGGCAACAGGAAATGGCTTATTTTACACTAATATCAACATGCAATGTCCAATATGCACCAAACTTCACATGTTTGGTAAGAGTCATGGCCTGAGGACACCTAAAGGCCAATTTTCAGTTATAATCATAGCGCCACCTGTTGGCAATAGGATACGTCATGCGTTATACTAACTCAAACATACTATGCTCAATCTGCCCCAAACTTCATATGTTTGATAAATGTGCTGGCCTGAACACATCTAAAGGCAAATATTCCATTATAATCCTAGCGCCACCTGCTGGCAACAGGAAATGTCTTATTTTATACTAACATCAACATGCAAAGTCCAAACTGGGCCAAAATTCACATCTTTGGTAAGACTCATACCCTGAAGACACCTATAGGCCAATATTCGGTTATAATCATAGCGCCACCTCTTGGCAATAGGTTAAGTCATGCTTTATACTAACTCAAACATACTATGTTCAATCTGCACCAAACTTCATATGTTTGATTAAAGTGCTTTCCTGAAGATATCTACATGCCAATATCCACTTATAGTCATAGCGCCACCAGCTGGCAGCAGGAAGTTTGGCACATATAAATGATTTTGATATATTCCTTCTATATTTTCCTCTTTAAATGCATATTGCTCACCGCTCCCTGTCTTTCTGAAGCCACCGTTGGCGGTGAGCCCGGGTGCGAGGTCCCTTTCATCGCTGCTTGCAGCTTTAATTATTATTATTATTATTATTTTCCAAACTTAATCGCATTTTTGAGGGCCTAAACATGCTCGAAAAGTCACGAAACTTTGCACACGCACCAGAAGTGGCGAAAATTTACATCTGATATGGGTTTCAAAAGTGGGTGTGGCAAAATGTCTCGACAGCGCCACCTATACACATTCAACGGTGTGCGCCTCGAGCTATGTTTCACGTACATGTATGAAAATCGGTACACTCATGTAATATACCAATACCTACCAAAAAGTCTCTTGAAGCAAAATCCCAAACCCAACAGGAAGTTGGTTATTTTTAATTAACTGGTCAAATTTTGTGTCATTTTTGAGGTTTTCAGGTCTCATACTTTAACAAACTCCTCCTAGAGATTTATTCAGATGATCACCAAATTTGGTCAGTCTAATCTAAAGCCCTTTGTGACGTTAAATTGCGAAGATCTAGAGTTTTCATTGAAGGGCGTGTCCGTGGCGGCCTGGCAAATTTCGATGCTTCGCCAAGAAACAGGAAGTTGTTATAACTCAGGCATGCAATGTCCGATCTGCACCAAACTTCACATGTTTGATAAGACTCCTGACCTGAAGAGATTTCCGTGACTATATTCAGTTATTGTCATAGCGCCAGCTACTGGCAACAGGAAGTGACATGTTTTACACTGTAACAAACAACTCCTAGAGATTTAAGGACATCAACATTATATATGGTCAGTCTAATCTAAAGGCCTTTGTGATGTTAAATTGTGAAGATCTTGAGTTTTCGTTAAAGGGCGTGTTTGTGGCGGCGTGACAAAATACGATGTCTCGCCAAGGGAATAGAAGTTGTTGTAACTCAGCCATACAATGTCCGATCTGCCCCAGACTTCACAAGTTTGATAAGAGTCCAGGCCTGAACACATCTAAACAACAATATTCCAATATAATCATAGCGCCACCCTCTGGCAACAGGAAATTACCTGTTTTACACTAACTTAAACATGCAATGTCCAATATGCACCAAACTTCACATGTTTGGTAAGAGTCATGGCCTGAAGACACCTAAAGGCCAATATTCAGTTATAATCATAGCGCCACCTGTTGGCAATAGGATACGTCATGCTTTATACTAACTCAAACATACTATGTTCAATCTGCCCCAAACTTCATATGTTTGATAAATGTGCTGGCCTGAACACATCTAAAGGCAAATATTCCATTATAATCATAGCACCACCTGCTGGAAACAGGAAATGACTTGTTTTACACTAACTTACACATGCAATGTCCAATCTGCACCAAACTTCACACGTTCAATAAGAGTCCTGGCCTGAACACATCTAAAGGCTAATATAATCATAGCGCCACCTGCTGGCAACAGGAAGTGACATGTTTTACTCTGTAACGAACTCGTAGCGATTTAATGACATCA
This sequence comes from Aspiorhynchus laticeps, assembly GCA_023376895.1. Lineage (NCBI taxonomy): Eukaryota > Metazoa > Chordata > Actinopteri > Cypriniformes > Cyprinidae > Aspiorhynchus > Aspiorhynchus laticeps. The sequence continues at coordinate 603,553 of JALXFT010001878.1, forward strand.
ATATTATATTTAGCACGTCTAGTCTGAAGGCCTTTGCAATGTTAAATTGATAAGATCTTGAGTTTTCGTTAAAGGGCGTGTCCATGGCGGCCTGACAAATTCGATGTCTCGCCATGGGAATAGAAGTTGTTGTAACTCAGCCATAAAATGTACGATCTTCCCCAAACTTATCAGGTTTGATAAGAGTCCTGGCCTGAACATATCTAATGGCCAATATTACATTATAATCCTAGCGCCACCTGCTGGCAACAGGAAATGACTTATTTGATACTAACATCAACATGCAAAGTCCAAACTGGACCAAAATTCACATCTTTGGTAAGACTCATACCCTGAAGACACCTATAGGCCAATATTCAGTTATAATCATAGCGCCACCTCTTGGCAATAGGTTAAGTCATGCTTTATACTAACTCAAACATACTATGTTCAATCTGCACCAAACTTCATATGTTTCATTAAAGTGCTTTCCTGAAGATATCTACATGCCAATATCCACTTATAGTCATAGCGCCACCAGCTGGCAGCAGGAAGTTTGGCACATATAAATGATTTTGATATATTCCTTCTATATTTTCCTCTTTAAATGCATATTGCTCACCGTTCCCTGTCTTTCTGAAGCCACCGTTGGCGGTGAGCCCGGGTGCGAGGTCCCTTTCATCGCTGCTTGCAGCTTTAATTTAGCTTGTTCTGTGCTTTTTAAGCTCAATTAAATATTCTCAGGAGACCCATTTATCCACATAAGATGTTCCTCACGTGTGCTGATTCATTCAAGTTTACAACTCCAAAGAATGGTGACGGACGTTTTCGGAAAGTCTTTTCACATAAAAATAGCAGAGTCATAAACTCTCTCTTCAAAGACCAGCAGACAAGCGGTTTCATCACCATGTGGTCTGTCTACATGCATTATATTTTCAGCGAAGGCTATGTTTCACCCAGATATTTATCACGCTGATAAAGGTCGGTTCAGAAAAAAAAAGTATGAACATATACAACTATAAGTGTAGAACTATAATGCAGGCTCACCCTAGTAATAATCTAAGATATGGAAACTTTTTATTTAGCCTTTTAAGCTGGAATATGTTTTGAAATCAAATAAACTAAGTGCAAGTCTCCTTTAAAAGGTTAAACTAAGTTTTGAACACGTACTGTTGAATAAAAATCATAATTTAGGTTAAATTTGCAAGTGAAAAATAAAAGATGTTATTTAAAACTTTTAAGATTTCATTTAAAGAGTCTTAATTTTGAAAGATCTTATTTAAACTCTTAAGATTATGCTTTAATAATAATAATCATATTTTTTTAAGATGTCTTCATTCACTCTGGGGAAAAAAAAGGATAACAGAATAACATCTCAGATCATCTGGTCAGTAACTCGATCCTCACCCTCCCTTGTCTGTGAGGGTCTGAAGCAGACCCCCAGTTTCACATTGGAGATTACCCCAAAGAGGAGCTGCGAGTTTTGTATATATTTAATCATGTTTATAACTTAAACTTTTTTTATTTTATTTTTTATTTTATTTTGGAAATCTTTAATTCCCAGTATGGACATCATTGTTCACAGAAAATTTAAGACATTTGTATTGTCACCTAAGACTATTGTAAATGTTTATTTTTATACATAATGTTACATATAATCAAATTTATTTATTGACATCTTTAAAAGAAGAGAATGATGTGTTTTATAAGTTTTATACTGTATGTTATATATAATCACAATTTTTACCACCTTCTTTTAAAGAAGAGAATTATGTGTTTTATAAGTTCAATAACTTTAGTAACATTTTGCTTTAGTAACATGTTTGTTACTATGCCATATGTAATTACCATATTCTTTTAATGAAGAGATTCATTAAATAAATGTTAAATAAGTGTTAAATAAATGTTGAATACATGATTAAAATGTACGATAAAATATTTGCTTTGCTTTAGTAACATGTTTGTTACTACGTGTTTTATAAGTTCAATAAACTTAAATGTTGAATACTTGTTTAAAATGGTAGTAACATGCTGTCACATAATTATATATTTCCATATTCTTTAAAATAGAAATAAGTCTCTCTTTAGCTTGAAATGTTTATGTGCTTGCTTGTTTATATAACTTATCATGATACAACATTGTATAATGACATAGGTATTACACTGATATGACAATGTGGTTTATGATTAAACTTCTTGAGTCCGCTTAAAAACAATATTTTATTAAAAATGGTTGTATGCAGAATTTTGGTAGGTGTACAGTAAAAAATCATTTTGTCTATGGAGTGTCTAAGGAGTGTTGTAATACTCCAAATGATTGTACCCATGAGCATAACTTTTTTTAAAGTAAATTAAATAAATAAATAAAATAAATAAATAAATAATTCATTATACTAAATGATGTTTATGAAAATATATAAAAAATGAAGAAATATTACTGTTCTGGGTAGGTTTAGGGGATGATACAGTATAAAATTAATTAATATAATGTAAATATTAAAGGTTCTAAATATAATGTAGAAACTGCTTTGCAACAATTTGTTTTGTGAAAAGCTATACAAATAAATGAATGGAATTGAAATGTCTATGGAAAGCATAGAAATTTGACATGTCCGAACATGTCGGGGCCACAATAGCCCTTATCGTTTGGCCTATTAAAATATACTGTATATTGTTTTCCTCTTTTGATAACTTTTTCTAATATGACAAACTCTTTTTTTCCCGCTCCTGGTAAAATGTACAACGTTTTTATATTTTTAGTGACGACTAAAACTAGTGTAAATGTTTGCATTGTTTTATATTGTGTGTAATCGCATAATTTATTTATTTATTTTCATTTAATAGAAAGGAATAGGACTCGGGGCGATTGAATGCGCACGCCTGCGTGTGTGTGTGAGAGAGAGAGAGAGAGAGAGAGAGAGAGAGAGCCAGAGGATCTTTTCCAACCTAAACTAAACACTATATTTTTGTAAACCTCTCATTCGAAGAATGGGTGTCCTTGCTCAAGGAAGACTTTTTTCTCAAAGAAAACTGTAAGGGGTTTTATTTCTTTATTTATTGATTTATTTCCATTTCATTATTAGGAGTGTTACATATTTAATTTAATTTATTTTTATACAACCAACAGAAAATATTGTGGGTATGCACTAGAGGGTGACACGGGAGTGAATTCTCAAACCTCTCCCGTCCCACTCCCACAACAATTCATCTCTTCCCGTCCCAATCCCACGAAAAAACTGGGGGAAAATCCCGTCCCGTTCCACTCCCGGAAGAATGACTCCCATTCCCTCCCACTCCCGTGTTGTTGTTTTTTTTTTTTTTTTTTTTTTTTTTTTGCCGAAATCTGTCAGTTACAGTAAAAATATAGTACAGATCACAGCGTGCCCACCTTATTAGTTGAATAAAAACACAAAATGTAGTTTTGTTGTTATTATATTGAACTGAAAGCCATCTTATGCACAGTGTTGCACAGATTAAATTTCATGTAAATCATCCATGCTAACACACACGTCTTCTATTTTATTTTTTTATTTTATTTTATTTTTTCATTTGAAAGTACACATTTCACTCTCTATAGATATATTTTTCAAAGACGGAGTTTCGAAGTTTCTCGCTCAAGTTCACAGAGACCTAAAGCGCATCCTGTTTGCTTAAAAGCGCAACGTTTCGTTGTTATTCTGAGTGCACACAAATAAACGTAGAGTCTTTACAGATTCGAAAGATGTATTAGGCTACTTTTATCTGTATGACCAAAAATTACGGAGATTTTAAGAGCAAGTGAGCGCACCGGAGCCTGTCCTCCACACAAACACTTCAATAGCGCACATTTCTCTAGGTTAACATCATATTGAGCGGCCATGTAAAGTTGCTACTACATACATCTTTCAGATGAAAAGCCATATTTGAGGTTGATGAATGATAGGTGAGCGTTTGGATGTCCTGCCCGAGTGTATTACCACACAGACCAGCCGTTAACAATCTGTCCATCACGGACTGCGTCATTCACTTAACCAGCAACACCAAAGCAAACAGGAGGAGAGCCATGACAGGGCAGGACGAGGATTCATAGATGGCCTCCATAGCCGTGACAGGGCAGGATGAGGATTCATATACGGCCTCCATAGCAGTGACAGGGCAGGACGAGGACTCACAGATGGCCTCCATAGCCGTGACAGGGCAGGACGAGGACTCACAGACAGCCTCCATAGCCGTGACAGGGCAGGATGAGAGCTGATAAGTGGATACCACTGACACCTCTGGAGGTTCTGCAGCAGATGCCGCCACCTCTAGACGTTCTACAGCAGTACCATCAGGAGTTTCAACAACTGCAGAGAGTTCAGCAATGGTACCTTTGACCATGACTTGACAGGCTGCGAGTGCATTACTGAACACCACCACCATGCAAGGGATTAAAGAGAGCGCCGCCGCTTCAGGAGATTCTGCAGCATCAGCCGCCACCTCTGGAGAAACTGCAGCGGGCGTCGCCTCTGGGAACACGGCAGCGTGCGCCACTACACCAGGAGGTTCTGCAGCATCAGCCGCCACCTCTGGAGACATCTCAGTGGCCGCCACCGTCTCTAGAGTTTCAGTGGTGGTGAATGCACCATAAAGCGATCCCCATTGTGAGAAGCACTACAGACAGGAGAATCAGTTCAGGGACAGGAGGGCTAGAGTGAATTGGTTTAGGGATACCAGTAGTGCGTGCTGACACCAGTGGTGGATCCTCCACACTGGATGCCAACCTCTGACGCTTGATGACAGTTTCTCTTAATAGGACAGTGGATGGTTGCAATACAACAACCACAACAGGACATGGCTCTGGAGTGGTAGACATGATGTGAATAGGCTCTGGAAGGTCAGCTGAGACGTGACGAGACTCTGGCAGATCAGCGCAGACATGAAGAGACTCTGGCAGATGAGCTGAGACGTGGCTTGATTCATGACGATAAACTGTGACTTGGCTTGACTTATGGTGAACAAATGTGACTTGGCTTGACTCATGGCGATCAACTGTGACTAGCTCTTTAGGATCAGCTGTGACTTGACTTGGCTCTTTAACATCAACAGTGGCTTGACTTGGCTCTTTAAAATCAGCTGTGACTTGAATTGACTCATGACTGGCAGCAATGACATGACAGGGTGTTGTTGTGGCCGCCATTTTGTGAGTGTGCTCTGGCGTGGCTGCGATCACACAATTGAGTGCGTTGTCGCATTCCTCCGCGACACCCACAGTGAACGCTGAATCAACAGTCAGTAAAGCATAGTCCATAAAATCACTTAGGGATGAACGGGGACCTTCAAGGGTTAATCGTGATTTGAGCGGCTGGTTAATGCCCTCACAAAAAAGATCTATGAGCATACAGTCAGGCAAATCAGAATAATTAGCGATCTCCAAAAACTCTAGAATATAGCTCTCGAGTGATCGAGTGTCCTGCTTGAGAGCTAACAGCAGTTTTGCTGTGTCCATACCTGGCCAGTGTCCATTTGAAAAGCTGCTGGATCCTTTTGCGGCCGAGTATTCTGTTACAGAGCAAACGAGACGTGAGGCATACGGATCCATGTGCAAGCTTTTATTTATAAACATAGTCAATACACAGGCAGGGTCAAACAATGGCAAACAGATATGGCACGGGCAAGACACAAGAGTAATCATAGGGCAAGCGTGGTCGACGAACAATATCCAACAGGGCAAGGCAGAGAGATAATCCAGGTAAACGAGCAATAATCCAAACAGGGTGCAAACAGTCTGAACGGCAAAGCAAAGGGTTAATCCAGGAAACACGGGCAGGTATCAAAACACGAGAAAACAGGCAAGGCAAGGCAAGACTATAACAACTAGAGGGCTCCGTAGAGTAGCTATCGCTAGGATATACGCTATACAATACTCGGCAGAGATGAAGAGGAAGTCCATGGTTTATGTAGGGTGTGTGATCAGTGCAATCAGCTGTGTGTGTCTTCAGTGCAATGGATGATGGGAATTGTAGTCTGAGGTGCAAGAGTCCATGTGGTGAGCGAGTGACCTCTGGTGGTGAGTTAACGGAAGTTCATAAACCGGATTCATGACAGTAAGATTGTTATTTAGGCTCTAAACCTCTGCAATGAATATGAATATTCAGAAGCACACTGAGCCATGTGTGGAGATAAGATCAGTTTTATTTATGAGGACTGAAATACACATCAGTACAGCATAGAAGAACAAGCTGTCAAACAATATCTGTGGTACATATATAATTTTACTCCAACATCATCATCTCTCATCAACTCTGTAAAACAAATAACACAAATTATTACAAAATATTGTCAGCACCAAACATTTCACATAGCATCTATTATAACTGCAATTAAATATTAGATGAATATATGATGCAAAGAAATAAAAAGAAAATCACGATTTCAGGGTTGTGTATCTCATTGAACAAATACACTCCAAACAACAACAACAAAAAAACATAAAACAGTCTAAACCACAACAAGAGAAAACCCTTCATAGACATAACAGATACTTTGACATGCATCATTGAATTGTATGCAGTTTATTTTTACTACAATTGTATTTAATTATGATTATTTAATTATTTATTTAGTTCCACATCTGGGAATCTATGAAAATGGTATCTTCACTCTTCTTGAAACCACAGTTTTGGTAACATGAAATTTACATAATATATCAGAGACTAAACTAAGGGAATCAGCAAAAATTCTGAATTGTGTTCATGACAAAGAAATTAACACAATTTATATTAATGTTATTCATTTGACAGTAAAATGAACATCAGCAGCTTCACTGTATTGCTGTAAAAGCTCCAGCAGCTCCTGCTAATCCTGCTAGCGCTGTAACAGGAAGTTCATTTCCTCCTAGAAAGAGACCAATCACAGCTCCAGCTGATAAACCAGACACAACACCTGCTGTTCTCAGCAGTAACTGTCTAACAGCGCTGGGACGCTCATGAGAAGATGAACGGATCAACTGACTCTTACACAACAATCTCCAGAAAACCCCTGTAAGAACTCCTGCAGCTGCTGCTGATCCTCCAGTAAAGAAACCCTTAGTGAACATCCATCCATGTGAAGAGTCTTTCCTCCACACCAGAACAGCTCCTGACACTACAGCAAAAAACATAAATACACAGACATATTTCAGCTTTATCTGCTTAAAGAACAGATCTTTCTCCCTCTTCCCATCTTTCTCCAGTATCTCCTGTTCATATTCCTTCCTCACTCGTATCTCAGTCTCTTCTCTGACTGTGTCTAATATCATCTGATGTTCTCTCTCTCTCCTCTCCTTCTCTGCTCTCTTCTCCTCCTCTCTTCTCCTCTCCGTCTCCTCCATCATCTCTAGTGTGTAACAGGAGTTTCTGTTCTCAGACACCAGTCTGTCGATCTTCTCCATGAGTTCAGTCACCTGCCGTCTGTTTGCTGGAGCTTTAATGTTAAACTCATGATATCTCTGACCACATCGCTCAATAAAAGCAGATAGCTGAGGATTTGCCCTGATCATTTCTCCTAGAGATCTCATGTGTCTCTGATCTGCGTGAGTGAAGAGCACTAGAGTAAATCTGAGAGCTTCTGCTCCAAACTTCTGCTCAAACCAGCTGATGAACTCCTTCTCCTGCTCAGTGAAAGTGCTTAAAGACAGAAAGAGCAGGATGACATGAGCTCCTGCTGAACATAATTCAAGAGCTGTCTTCAGCTCCGAGTCTGAATCAAAGTCAGTGTGTGTGGAGAATCTGAAGTCTGGAGTATCGATCGCTGTCACGCTCCTGTTATGAACAGATCCAGTGTGTGATTTACAGACTCTGGTCACTGATGAAGAGCTCTTTTCTGACTCAAACACCCGATCATTAAAGATGAGGTTTCCTGTGGCGCTTTTCCCGGATCCGGTTTTACCCATCAACAGCAGCCGGAGATCAGCATCTGCCATCAGCCTCTAAAATACATAAAACCATGCAGCATACGGTCAATTAAAACACACAAATTATTGTCTGCTACAATTACAAAAGAATGGGGCAGAGGAGAAAGATGTTAACATATTTACCTGATATGCCATGTCAAGGTCTCGTTTCTCTTGTTTAAACACAATTTCACCAAGAAAATAAGAGTTCGATCTACGAAAAAATTAATAAAGAAAGAATAATAGTTTATATATACACAATACAAATCTGCATGAATTACATTTTTTTCTCAATTATTTATTTGATTTATTATAAATTATTTATTTTATTAAGTGCTTTAGGCAAGTGATAAAAGAAAGAAAGAAAGAAAGAAAGAAAGGAGGCTGGCGTTAAAAGGTTAAAAGTAGTATAATTTTGAAGATTATTTTTGTTCTTGTTCAGTCCTGTCAGATTCACTGTTGAACACATCTGATAGCACACAGCTGTTTCAGCATTCATTATCTTATACATGGCAGGTTAGTCTTTTGTTCCAGTACACTAACATGGAGATTTTTTTACGCTTTGGAGAGACTAAAACGTTCATTTTACCCTCACCAAACCTGGTAGATATGTCTTACCGAGACCTCTAAAGCTGATTGCTACACAGCTCATACTAGTGTACAATTATTATAAACATTTCTAACATTGTTAGATATAAACAAATACAGATTTATTAAATGTAACACTTACTGAGAATCACACAAGACAGAGGAGGTAAAATGCCTTCTGTCAGCAGTGAGCTTCAACAAAATGTCGGAAATATCATTTTACTTTCACTTTAAACAGAGTCACGTGACACTGTATGTCTGTGCACTCCTTCAGCACCACACGAGTGAAACAGTGGTGTGGTAAAGTTGGTTTTATGTTGGACATTCATTAGACAGACATTCGATCTTTTTTTAAGCATTCATTGATATGTAATCGCATAATAGTCATGGTTCATTTCTCAAGGCTTCATTTGTTCACAACACCACCTGGTGGCCAAAGAGTGTAAAACAAGCAGATACATACAGTATGACCTGATGTGATACACTGTTTTGCTCCAGCTAAGGCTTAGAAATAATGGTGAAGGAAAAAAAAAATTCACATAGACTAATCTATTTGAATATAATGTTTATTTTATAATGATTGTATAACATAATATAACATAACTGTGTAATAAACGTTTTGGCTTGAAATGAATGGGACTATCAAATGTGTGTAAATCAAGTCTTTGCTCATAATAGGCAGGGGGGACAATATTATTAGTCTAAAACTGGAAAGTGACTGGGTTTAACAGGGCAGAGGACTGTGAATTTACTAGATTCAAACCACTTCCTTCAGGCCAAGCCAGGCTTCGGACGTCATCAATGATGTCATTGCTCTAAAACAGTGGTTCTCAAACCTGTCCTGGTGTACCCCCAGCCCTGCACATATGTCTCCCTCATCTATCACACCTGATTCAACTCATCAGCTCATTAGTGGAGACTGCAAGACCTGGAGTGGGTGTGTCAGATATAGGGACCCAGCAGGCACCGGTCATCTATATAACGTCAGGTTGACGTTGGACATGACGTCGGACAGACGTTGCATTTTGGTTGAAAATGAAAATCAGGTTGATGTCAGTATTTGAGTATTTCCATATTTATTTGGAAAAATAGGTCTCATAAACTTAAAAAAGCAGCGATATCTAATTGTAGTATTTGAGTATTTCCATATTTATATGGAAAAATAGGTCTCATAAACTTAAAAAAGCAGCGATATCTAATTGTAGTATTTGAATATTTCCATATTTATATGGAAAAATAGGTCTCATAAACTTAAAAAAGCAGCGATATCTAATTGTAGATGTGATGGGGGACTTGAAGCTATAAACTTTCATAACACCGTTTATTCGTTTAAAATAAACTGGCTAAGAAGGTGTTTAATAAATCCAAATTCTGTATGGTTCTTTATTCCTAATTATATCTTCAATAAAATCGGAGGCCTCCCCTTTATCTTAAAATGTAATTATATGCATAATAAACTCCCGGTTAAGTTAGCTAATTTTCATCAACAGGCTCTTGCACGGAAGTTGTGTTACGTTCACAACTTCTCACCACATAAAACTCTCTTGTGGAATAACATAGATATAACTGTTAGGAACAAATCTATTTTTTTCACTAATTGGTTTAATAATAGTGTTCCTGTGGCTCAGTGGTAGAGCATTGCATTAGCAGTGCATAAGGTCGTGGGTTCAATTCCCAGGGAGCACACATACTGATAAAAATGTATAGCCTGAATGCACTGTAAGTCGCTTTGGATAAAAGCGTCTGCTAAATGCATAAATGTAAATGTAATAGAGGTATGCCTTTATTAGATGCTATTTACACCAAGTGAAAATAGCAGTATTTTTTAACGATATGCTATTTACACTAAGTGCAAATAGCTATCGATTCTATTTATGTTAAAATAACAATATTTTCTGCTATTTATACTTCTTATTGCAAATAGTGGCAATTATCTGCACCTCGGTATTGTAGTATATTACAAAACAGTACGCAATAATAACGTATTGAGTGTAAATTATAGTTTTAATTCAAATTATTAAATGGATGCCACATTATTGGGACAATAAAGCCCTCCCTAACCCTACCCTATCCCTACCCAATACTTTTATTTTCAACTTTTTGATTATTTCCTTCATTTTTATTGAAAATAAATGCCTTTCTGATGCAATATGAGATTTGAAAAGGGAGAAAAAATGTTCGGCAAAAGGCGGATTCGAACTCGGGTCGATCGCATCAAAAAACATGCACCTTACTGTCTACACCACTGAAGCTGATGCTGAGCTGGCTTAGTTTTTTAATGTTGAATAACCCAATCACACGTTAGTGGGCGGAGTTAGTGTAAATAGCCTTTGCCAACAAGACGGGCTATTTGCACTTAGTGTAAATAGCATCTATTCACTTAGTCAAATAGCCGCTGCCATAATTTATATTTTCTCTTTATTTGCTGATTTGGGTAATGTCTTGTCGTATGAACACTTCATGACTGTCCATGACTTTCCTATTCCTTTCAAAGAATACAATACTGTTCTTAGAGCTATTCCCACAGGTTTAATGCATCTGGTCAAGGGCCATATATTATACCCTGACAAAGATATAAAGGAGTCGGCATTGTTGCAGGGCGGCATTGGCATTTATGACAAGTAATAATAAACATGTTCACCAGATATTTCAGAAGAGAGACCATATTGTTCCTCGAGGTAGATCCCATTGGGCTGCCTTAATTAATAATATAGATTGGAGAAGAGCGTGGTTGTTGCCTCATAAATATTTTCTTCCTAATAATAATAAATACTGCATAAAGTATATCCTGTTAACTCAGCTGTTTCCAAATATGTTGATATTCCTAGTACCTGCACATTTTGTGGCAACGAAGACGAAACCTTAATACATTTATTCTTTTCTTGTGAATTTGTTCAGAAGTTTTGGTTGGACTTGTATTCCCATTTAAACAAAACCCCTATCTTTGCACAATCTTTTAGTTTGAAAGATACTATTTGTTATCACTCTGACTCTGCCAACAAATCTAAAAAATACATTTTCAACTTTTTTTATGTTGTTTGGCAAATTTTCCATCCATAAACAAAGATTTATGAGTTCAATTCCTACTCTTTCACATTTTCTGACTGAGGTTGACTCACTGCTCACATCTTTTTATTTGACCAACAATACAAAATGTGTCAGGTTTTTGGAACTGTATGAAAAAATGTATTTTAAAAAATGTACTTTAAGTCTTTGAGTTTAGATAGCTTTCATTCATTGCTCTTTTTTATTATTATTAATATTATTATTTTTTTACTCATGTAAACGCAGCTTACTTGCGTTGTCAGGTTACTGCTGTACATGTAAATGAGGAAACCTGGTTATTTTAATAAGCTGATATTTGTGAGTTATCAGCTTACTGGTGTGCATGTAAACGTGCTCAGTGTTAGTCCGCTAGTGGCGTTAGCATCACACGCTAGCTGCTCTCTAACTGTAAAACGAGCTGTGAGGAGCTACAACACACACACAAACCAGACAAACTGAGCCACAAACTCCCAGAGAAGAGATTTAGCAGAAGAATAACTCTTCATATAATAATCACTTCAAACAGCTCCACATTACACATACTGCCTTCTCTTACAGGCGCAGGGTTCACTTCCAGCCCAAACAGGAAGTTACCGTCACCATTCTTAAGCTGTGTCCCAAACTGGAGTCAAAGAACATATACTGATAAGGAGTGAAAGCCAACAGAAGATTCCATTGCAACAGCGGCGTCCAGCAGCAGCCCTGCACTCAGTTCAGTCCTCTATAGGCAGAGCAGGCGATTGCCTAGGGCCTCGGGCTTTGAGGAGGGGCCTGCATAACCGTAGCATTCCCTTATATATGGCGTTATTTTACTGCCAAATGTCGAGAGCGCATTTTTGTAGAGCGAAAGTAGATTAATATAATGCGCGAGCGCGAATCTCCCCGCTCGCACGCGGATTTCCTTTGCTCTCGCACAAAACCAGTCGCGCGCTCTCGGATATACGCTGCTCTCGCGCAGAGAAAGTGCGTGCACTTAAAACGTGTCGCTCCTCTCGCTCAAGTGTGCGTGTGCGCGCTCAAACTTTGTCCTGTGCACTCGCACATCTCTCCGTGCTCAATTAAACTCAAAAGTTATCAACCAATCAGGTTTTTTTACGACTGACCCGATGAAAATACTAGGCCTATGTGAAGAGGGAACTGATCCTGGAATTTCTTTACAATTTAATAATATTTTGTCATATCAAATGTATATTAGAATACATTTGATATGACTAAATATAAAAAAAATTGTAAAGAAATTCCAGGATCTAGTTCTGTCTTAAATCAGAATATATATATATATATCTTCTGATTTAAGACAGAACTAGGGTCAGATGCACTATTCCCTAAATAGCCTACTTAAGATGTGGAGACCAAATATAACACTATAATGAATTTATCATATTTGTGATAACTTCCCTACATTATATTCTATGGGTTTAATGCATTTGCAGACAGTGTCAGTACCTATAACTGTCATATAACTGTATATTCACTGTTTTAGAGGAAAGTGCCATTGAATGTGTTGCTAATATGAAGTGAGTTTTCATGAAAAGAAAATCTAACTAAAATCAGAACTGAAAACAAACACTGGATTTAAAAAAATAAATAGATAAATTAAAAAAAACTATCAATAAATGTCCAAATCGAGGGGTTTGACCAATCATAGTTGGACAGAGGTTATTTATGTACAAATCATACAAGCACATCATTTTTAGCCATTTCAAATATACATTTGATTAACATTGCTAAATATGATTAAACTGGAAATAAATGAAAGATCCTTGTTTGATTGTCAAAATATTTCACAGAAAAGAACAAAATACAAACATAAAAGATATAAAGTAAAACAAAGTAGCCTACAATAACCAGTGTGTTAAAACAAAAATGCAACAATAAAAAAAAATCAAGGAAAGGCCCTAATGATTCAAGATATTTTTTAAAAGTGCATAATGATAACTTTTGATAACGTTTAATTCAGGTGCGAAAATAATAAATATTCATATATATATATATATATATACATATATATTTATTTCAACCCAAGTACACAATACATATGGCCACATGAACTTTAATTAAGAATCATATACTTTTTTGTTTGTTTGTTTAGATAAATCGCTCAGAGGGGTTTGACCAAACAATTAGACAAACTAGTTTTTTTTTTTTTTTAAAAATCATCCACCCGATTCCTAGCCATTTCTAATATACATTTGATATGACTAAATATTATTAAATTGTAAAGAAATTCCAGGATCAGTTCCCTCTTCACATAGGCCTAGTATTTTCATCGGGTCAGTCGTAAAAAAACCTGATTGGTTGATAACTTTTGAGTTTAATTGAGCACGGAGAGATGTGCGAGTGCACAGGACAAAGTTTGAACGCGCACACGCACACTTGAGCAAGAGGAGAGACACGTTTTAAGTGCACGCACTTTCTCTGCGCGAGAGCAGCTATATCCGCGAGCGTGTGACTGGTTTTGTGCGAGAGCAAAGGACATCCGCGTGCGAGCGGGGAGATTCGCGCTCGCGCATTATATTAATCTACTTTCGCTCTACAAAAATGCGCTCTCAACATTTGGCAGTAAAATAACGCCATACATATACGCCAGGCCACCAGTCAAGTCGGGCAGAAATACTAGCCTCATTGTTAGATATAGCTGAATTGTCACTCATCTGCAATTAATCCAATTAATGTTGCAGTTTCAAAGCGGGTTCCGCCTTCTGGATATTTGCATAATGAACGCATCCTTCAGGTGCTGCGAACTATGCGATGCAAAAGGCTAAATAGGCACGCAAAGAAGTACAGCTCCTAACGCAGGTGTGTGAGTTGTTGTCATCTATTTTGGAGTGATTACAATGTATTCTAAATATAAACTTGTGCTGTCGATCAGCGTGATTTCTGGAAAGATAATTCACTACTTTATTATCAGTTTAAAAGAGCGCGAGCACCGTTGACGCGCCAAGACGTGATGCTTTGAATTTGCGCGTACAATGCATGACATCTCGTCAGGAGCTGACTAGCAAAATAGCTACAAAAAGCAGAGAAGTTTGTATCCATAGTTAAAAAGCAAACACACTAGAATATTTTTAATGGTTCAAAAACATTGATGTCATCTTCTAAATTCGGCTGATGATTACTGCTTTAACACTTATAATTTCAGTTTCAACTAACTAAATATCTTTTTTTTCTGCTTAGTAGCGACCACGTCTTTCTGTTCCACTTGATTTGTGTGTGTGTGTGTGTGTGTGTGTGTGTGTGTAAATCCTGCCCATGCCCAGCTAGGGAAAAAATAAAAGGCTAATAATAAAAGCACTTACTGGAACTGCGATTAAATTAAATAAAACCGCAACATAATATGACAACAACAACAATAACATCTTCATCAAACAAAAAAAGATTACCCTAGATAAAGTTTGATGTACATACAGTACAGTCAAAATTTTGGACCCATTTCTAATGTTTTTGAAAGACATTTTTTTTTATTGTCATCAAGCCTGCATTTATGTGATCAGAAATACAGAGAGAGAGAAAAATAAAAATTAAAAACAGTAATATTCAGCAAGGATGTATTGAATAGATAAAAAGTGATAGTAAAGACTTATATTGTTATAAAAGTCGACGTCATCAAGAGCCGCCTGTAGCATAGCTTCTGAGTGGGAGGACCAGTGATATGAGTGATCCTGAGCTAAATTTCAAGTGTCCCAGAAAACGGTATGAATACTTATGCAATGGAATCATTTCAGTTTTTTTATTTCTAATAAATTTGCAAAGATCATTATCATTGTCATTATGGTGTATGGAGTGTAGATTGATGTGGAAAAAAGTAATTTAAAGCAGTTTAACATAAGGCTGCAACATAACAAAACGTGAAAAAAATGAAGGGGTATGAATACTTTCGCAAGGCACTGTATGTAGGATCATGTGACACATGAAAACTGGAGTAATGGCTGAAGAAAAATCAGTTTTGCATCACAGCAAAACCATATGCCTATATTTTAAAGTATAGTAAAATAGAAAACCATTATTTTAAGTTGTAATAATATTTCACAATATTATTATTTTTTTCTGTATTTTTGATCAAATAGAATCCACGCTTGATGAGCATAAGATACTTCTTTCAAAAACACTTAAAATAGCAATGTTTCCTGTAATGACTGGTCTGAGGCGTGTGGATCCAAGTGCAGCATATATTTATTAGACAGAGGCAGAATAAAACAGGCAATAGTCAGCAGGCAAAAACAGGAATATCAGAGGCAGGGCAGAGACGTAAACAGTTCCAGGCAGGAGTCGGGGTCACAAGCACAGGTTCAGAGTATCAGGGCAGACCGGGGTCAAACACAGAAATCAGAATCAGGAGAATGGGAAAACGCTCAGAAATGTCAGCCGGGGCAAGAACAAGACTTCGCAAAGAGTAGGAGAATGTCCAGAGCTTATGTAGTGTGTGTGTGTGTGTGTGATTGGGTGATGGTGATTGTGAGATGGTAAACAGGAGCAAGCGTGATCAGTGTGAACAGCTGTGTTGGTGCAGTGGATGATGGGAAATACAGTCTAGGAGTGATCTGTAACTGTGTGGTGTGAAAGTCCATGTGATGGGCGAGTGACCTCTAGTGGTGAACAAACAGAAGTCCATGGTCAAGATTTGTGACATTTCCACATTTTTGTACTGTATAAGTAAAAATATACAACATTTAATATTAAATGTTGTATAAATAAAAAGGTTAGGAATCATATTTGTTTCTAGTGCGTTTTATTGGGGGTGGGGGGGCCTCCAACAGGAATTTTGCCTAGGGCCTCCTAATGTCTAGAACCGGCCCTGCCTGCGCTTCCGACATTCTGGAGTGAAAGCGACTCGGCACTCCACTAGATTCTAGCAGTCGCTATAGCAAATATCAGCTGATTTGTTTAAAAAAAAACGTACATTAAAGCTGAAATACAGCCTGAACGATGACAACAATAACGTACAATCACAAAGCATCTAACTGCCTTTTTTTTGCACTAAGTGTAATTAGCGATAGTGTAAATAGCAATTAGATCCTATTTACACTAAGTGCAAGTAACATATTTTTTAGCGATAGATGCTATTTACACTAAGTGCAAATAGCGATGTATGCTATTTACAGAGTCTCAGTACTATAATATGGTCTAAAACCTGACTGGAAAGCCTCACATATATAATTTTTCTCTAAGAAGGAACATAGTTGTGATGATACTACCTTTTCTAATATCTTTGACAGAAAAGGGAGATTCGAGATCGGTCCGTAATTAATTCTTTGGGATCAAGTTGTGTTTTTTTAATGAGAGGCTTAACAGCCAGTTTGAAAGTTTTTGGGACATATCCTAATGACAATGATGAGTTAATAATATTCAGAAGAGGATCTATTACTTCTGGAAGCACCTCTTTTAGGAGCTTGGATGGAACAGGGTCTAAAATACAGGTTGTTGGTTTAGATGATTTAACATATCTATCATGCACAACAGAGTGACAATGACTATCAGTTAGACAAAATTTATTTTATCCAGTGTGTTTGAGTTTGTTAAACCCCCACTGCAAACACCTCTTAAGCACACAGAATAATGCAAGTGGGCATTTTTAATTATTTACTTATTTTTGTAATAGCGGCTTTGAACGATTATGTAATCGTGGCATCCATAATCGTAATCGCTATTAGAAGTTTGATTAATTGTGCAGCCCTATGATAAATGATCTGCTGCTCTTTTTTTAACTGCTATTTCATTGTGTGAAATGAAGAAAGCAGCCCCAGTACGGCCTGTTTCTGGCTGCTTTGATCCATCTGTAAATATGAATATTTTGTCTTGATAAAGGTCCATACAATTTTGAACTATTATCCTCTGTGGAATTATTTTAGATTTTTCTTTTAACATTTGTTGCAGGCTTATATTTGTTATGGGGCTTACTTGGAGCTGGTTGAGGCTTGTGTTTTGTGCTTTTGTATTTCCTGTAGAGATTTCATATACAGAGATATCAAACAAACTCACTCTAAGAAGAATCTAAAATCTTCCCCTTCTCCGAACCATCACGAGTGCTAAGTTAATCATCACTACCACTGACGTCAATATTCTATATTGGTTTCCTGTCAAAAATAATTTAAAGTGTTGGAGCAATATGCTTACTAACAATTGTGTGCTATGCCCTTTTTATGCATGATGTGTTATTTCTAATCTTTAATTTGAACCCTTTTTGTGTTATTAGCAGGAAAAGCTATTAACGTGTGTGAAATATGTTGAGTTTGATTTCGTATGAATGGTCAGGATAAATGCAACCATTCGGTGTGATCTATATGTTGATTTTCAGCATCGTACGAATGATGAATACTTTTATAAGAAGTTATTAGAGATATTTCCTTCATGTGATAAGCTGATTAGCAGATAATGTATGCACGGAAAAGAAGCCGTGCGGGGCAGAGCTCCGCCTACAGGAACAATTTGATTGGATCAAGCGTCTAGGGGGTGGACCCAAATCGGGCCGTTTAAAATGGACACAGAAGCTTTGCTCATTGCTCGCTGGCTTGAAAGAAACTTTGGCTCCGTCACTGGTCATGCTGCAAAGCGCTCACAGCCTTTACATCAGGCCGACCATTCAACAACTACCAATCATTCGTCAAACTTCTGAAGAAACCCTTGAAAGCCTGTAGCTACGCGGAAGAAACTCAAGGTGCGTTCACACCAGACGCGAATGAAGCTTTAAACGTGAGTGATTTACATGTTAAGTCAATGCAAAGACGCGAATAGACATCCTGCGGCGCGATTCGTGCGAATGACGTGGCGCGAATTGAGCGTTTTGGGCGTTTGACGCGCGTAATGAATCTGAACTTTGGCGGATATTCACGCCGCGTTAACCAATCAGGAGCTTGCTCTAGTAGTGACGTGATTAGCCATTTCGCAACGAGACTGGAGCCGCCTGGCAGAAGCCCCTGTTATCACTTAGGGTGTACTCCCTTTTGTTGCCAGCTTTTTTGACAATAATGGCTGTATGTTGAGTTATTTTCAGAGGACAGTAAATCTTTACTGCTATACAAGGTGCACAGTGACTACTCTAAAATATATCCAAGTTTCATTTCTATAGTATTGTCCCTTGAAAAGATATATTAAAATGATAGCCGAAATGTGAGGGGTGTACTCACTTTTGTGAGATACTGTGTATGGTACTACATGTTGAACATATATACAGGTGCATCTCAATAAATTAGAATGTCGTGAAAAAGTTCATTTTTTCTTGTAACTTATTTCAAAAAGTTAAACTTTCATATATTTTAGATTCATTACATGTGAAGTAAAACATTTCAAAAGTTTTTTTGTTTTCATTTTGATGATTAGAGCTTACAGCTCATGAAAGTCAAAAATCAGTATCTCAAAATATTAGAATATTTACATTTGAGTTTCAATAAATGACCATCCCTACAGTATAAATTCTGTGTATCTCTTGTTCTTTGAAACCACAATAATGGGGAAGACTGCTGACTTGGCAATGATCCAGAAGACGAACATTGACGCCCTCCACAAAGAGAGTAATTCACAGAGGGTCATTACTGAAAGGTGTGGCTGTTTACAGAGTGCTGTATCAAAGCATATTAAATGCAAAGTTGACTGGAAGGAAGAATTTGGGTAGGAAAAGGTGCACACGCAACAGGGATGACTGCAAGCTTGAGAATACTGTCAAGCAAAGCTGATTCAAACACTTGGGAGAGCTTCACAAGGAGTGAACTGAAGCTGGAGTCAGTGCATCAAGAGTCACCACGCTCAGACGTCTTCAGGAAAAGGGCTACCAAGCCACTTCTGAACCAGAGACAACATCAGAAGCATCTTACCTGGGCTGTGGAGAAAAAGAACTCAGTGGTCCAAAGTCCTCTTTTCAGATGAAAGTAAATTTTGAATTTCATTTGGAAATCAAGGTCCCAGAGTCTGGAGGAAGAGAGGAGAGGCACTGAGTCCATGTGGCTTGAAGTCCAGTGTGAAGTTTCCACAGTCTGTGATGATTTGGGCTGCCATGTCATCTGCTGGTGTTGGTCCACTGTGTTTTCTGAAGTCCACAGTCAACGCAGCTATCTACCAGGAGATTTTAGAGCACTTCATGCTTCCTTCTGCTGACAAGCTTTATGGAGATGCTGATTTCATTTTCCAGCAGGACGTGGCACCTGCCCACACTGCCAAAGGCACTCAAAGCTGGTTCAGTGACCATGGTGTTACTGTGCTTGATTGGCCAGCAAACTCGCCTGACCTGAACCCCATAGAGAATCATAGAGAATCTATGGGGTATTGTCAAGAGGAAGATGAGAGACACCAGACCCAACAATGCAGATGAACTGAAGGCCACTGTCAAAGAATCCTGGGCTTCCATACCACCTCAGCAGTGCCACAAACTGATCACCTCCATGCCACGCCGAATTGAGGCAGTAATTAAAGCAAAAGGAGCCCCTACCAAGTATTGAGTACATATACAGTAAATGAACATACTTTCCAGAAAGCCAACAATTCACTAAAAATGTTTTTTTTTTATTGGTCTTATGAAGTATTCTAATTTGTTGTTAAATGTGAGCCTAAATCATCACAATTAAACGAACCAAAGACTTAAACTACTTCAGTCTGTGTGCATTGAATTTATTTAATACACAAGTTTCACAATTTGAGTTGAATTATTGAAATAAATGAACTTTTCCACGACATTCTAATTTATTGAGATGCACCTGTATAAATATATAACATATTTACTCATGCAGTATACACACACATACTGTATATGGAAATGAGCTACAGTATATCTTTCTTATATTTATCCTTTATGATATACATGTTGCATATTTTAAAATTTAGCTACAACATCATAAGCACATTGCTCACTTAGTAGTGATGTTACATTCATGAACGACTCGTTCTTTTTGAATGAATCTTGTAGGTGAACGAATCGTTCTCGGTCATGTAATCCATTGACTCATATTTCTCGTTCATTGAAATTCCTCCCTTCAGAGCAGCGTGGCGCTGTTAGCTCTAGTCTGTGGACTGTTTCATCCGGTCAAAGACTGACTAAACCTCGAGCCAATAGCATTCGAGTATGAGATGTGACAGAGCATGTGATTTGTTGAATGTAGTGAACGAATACACCCTTCACTGACCGCGTTGCTCTGAACGAGAGAGAGATCTCGTTCGTGAACTAGTTGAATGAACTGGTACATCTTGTTCGTGAACGTAAGAACCAGTTGTTGAACGATAACGATGGCGCACAGGTTGAGCTCGGCTCGTGTAGTTTGGCATATTTCAGCAAAGAAAGAAATTTATACTTTACCATTGTAAAGAAAACTGACCCACTACTGTGTTTTAGACTTAGTTTTGTGGTATATTTTGCACTTTGAACAATTTACCTTTTTTATTTACAATTTACTTACAGTTTACTGTACAGAGTACTGAACGAGTAACAAGAGAGATCTTGAGAGAATTGTTCAAAGTGCAAATACCACAAAACTAAGTCTAAAACACAGTAGTGGGTCAGTTTTCTTTACAATGGTAAAGTGTAAATTTCTTTCTTTGCTGAAATATGCCAAACTACACGAGCCGAGCTCGCCATATCGTTCAACAACTGGTTCTTTTCATTCACGAACGGTTGTTACTGAACGAACACGCCCATCACTGATCGAGGTGCTGTTTTGAGTCTGAACGAGAGAGAGATCTTGTTCGTGAACGAATTAAACGAACTGGTACATGTTGTTCGTGAACGAATGTGTGTGGGTAGTTCGGTCATTTGAGTCAGTCTAGTTCAGCAATCAGCAGAAAACGGATGCAAAGCACAGTTACTGTGCACATACACTTGTTTATATATTCACATTTAACATACAGAACATAACTCCATGACACGTTTAACATCCGAGATTTATGAATGTGTTAACGTCTGACCAAACAATTAAAAATGTTAATTATGCATTGTATGCATCATTAAGATGTTTTGGTCATCTGAACCATTTATTTAGACTTATTTATTTAATGAGCAGATTAGGCACACATTTTAATAAAGCCAAATCAGTTTTTTTGTAACAAGTAAATACAGTACGTTCGTTGAGACATGATAACACATAATACACTCTTTTTCGCCACCTGCTGGCGTATTTATGTAATATGAAGAAATGGTCACTGAACGAATCAGTGAACGAATCTGAACGAATCATTTTAGTGAACGAACTGAAAGTGAACAAATCTCTTTAAAGAATCAAAATTTCCATCACTATCACTTAGTGAACAGACTATCATTGTGCTAAAAATTGCACAACCATTACTTTTTAAATAAAATAAATAATTTTGTCCAGTCATCATCCTGACCACAGACTCTACTCTTCTGAACAATTGTGACCCCACAAACTTACACACACCAGAAACTCTTACATTTCAATATAATACCACATTAAACACTAACAGATCTCCCCCTATATTAATACTGAGCAAAAACACATGAAATACTTATTTTAACATTTTACTCTCCTTTAGCAGTCAGAAGCAAAGCATGCTGGGAACTAGAGATCTGCTGTAACTCATTCAGTGAATGTGTGTATATATGTGTGTACATACATTCACATTTATATGGGAGCATCTGTGTGCAATATATACTCAAAGGATCAAACAATGAATATTTATTTCTTAATTTCTGAATATATTTGTATGTATCAATACATAGCCAAATATTCTCAAGGCATATATTGATGTATATTGAAAAATATAAGCACTATTTTCCAATATATGGAAATATATTATGTAATATGTCGCATTATATGTTGCAGTATATTCCCATATATTTTTGTTTCGTAAGGAGAAATTATTAGTCAGAAGTCAAGAGGTGCAATAATGAGAGTCTTTAATGAGATTCAGTTACACAGTGATAAAGCTATAGCAAACACTGCTTCCCTTTCTTCAGCCAATTTACATGCATTTACCAAAATGTGTGCACTTACATATCCTGTTTATTATGTCTGTGATCATAATTTCTATTAGGGGTGTCAACTTTAATGCGTTAACACATGTGATTAATCTAAAATTAATCGTTTGATAAGGTTTGACCCCAACTTCTTCCCGTCGTCGCAGCGCGGAAGGTTATCTGTCAGTGTGTGATGAGGCCGCCGGATACAGTGAACAGTGTTGCCAGGGTAGCGGCTGTGGCACAAGTGGGCTATTTTGAAAATACAGTCGCGGGAAAAATTACAGAGCCGTGGGTTGCGGTATTTCGGGCTACTTTTATAATCTACCGCAGCCGCCCAAATTGTATATAGACAAATAAAAATTAAAATAGATCCTTTTACTAATGTGTATCATACTTGGAATATACACCTGGCAACTTCAGAACGGAGAGACGCTTGTAATCACAAACAACGTGAGTTTCAGCAGAGCATACAAGGCTTTACACAGCAGACATAAACATGACAACAGCCACCATAGATTATATAAGATAATAAACACACGATTACGATAGGGTATGGTTTCTATGTGTTTTTCTTGAGATGAATGTGTAACTTACATCTGAAATGCTCATTTTTGCAGCGATATAAAAGGCTATAAAAAGCATATTTTAACAACATGTGATCGCAAAAGAAAGTTATTACAAACACTCGATGGTGGTTTGAAGTGAGTTCTGAGTAAAAGTGTACTATTAATCTCATAAATTGTCTTATGATGCTAATGTTAGCTCTAATGCACCAGAACAGGTCCAATTATTCTTCATAATGCATTTTGTCATAATACTTCACGTAAGGTCGCAAGAAATGTTGTATTTATTTAGAAATACTTTTGATAATAGTTGGGTAAATGTATCCTGGGATTGAAGCGATGTGGCTTGGTAAACATTTTATAGCCAGTATAAAGACTGATAATGGCTGAATAAAAACATAAAAGAAAGAATAATAAGGATTTAAGAATAATAAGGATTATGCCTCATATCTGGTGGAAGTGTGAAAGGTTAAGGTTCCTTAAACTATAGTTTGTCATGCATTTGTTTATTTCAACACATTTACAGGTAAATCCTAGTATTATAAATTTGTGATTAATCATGATTAATCACAGTCCAGGACTGTGATCAACGCGATTAAATTTTTTAATCGATTGACAGCACTAATTTCTATATACCTATTTGTGTCTGCCCTGCTTCCACTAAAAGCTGCAGGGCAGCAGCCTTACCCTGTGTTCAAGTTTCAAGCAGAATATGAAGAATATGCAAGCACATGAGCCAAAACATTTATAGAAATCAAATGCAGAATAAACACACACACAGTTTAACTGATCCATCCCTGCCTATAGGCCGAGACACTGTGATAGGCTCCACAATGACCACAACCCTACAGAAGATATGCAGTTTGACTAAGTCAACCAGTTCCACCTACAGATCCAAAAGCAGAAGTAGAGGTTTGCTGCTGGGTCAAGTTCAGGTTGATGCTTAATGAATAGCCTCGGGCTCGGGTCGGACTCAAGTTTGTCACAACCTGTTAAGTGTGCAAATATTTTATATATTGTGTGCAGTGTTGGGCAGTAACTAGTTACTAGTAATTTAGTTACTGTAATAATATTACTTTTTGCAGTAACTAGTAGTGTAACTAATTACTAATAAGATTTCAGAAATAATATTACAGTTACCATCCATATAACATCTTAGTTACTTAGTTACTTTTGATGCCTCAACCCTCCTGATTTAAAATCCAACAATCAAATAATTCCTTGATTTATTTTCATAATTTTCACGACTCACACATGTGCATGTGATGTCTCCAGTGCAGCAGGCAAGCTTGGAATATGGAAAAGATTACATTCAGCAGATAGAAATATTGCATTATATTGATTTTGTCAGAAAAAAAGATGTTCTGAGAACTGTTGTGTAAGTTGTGGCTTTACTTTACTCTGGCATTACATCCCTCTGATCAGCATGTACATTATATTACTATAATTAAAAATATTTTTGGAAAATTAAACAGTTTCTTACAAACTTATGTGATTTGATAAAATAATGAAATATAATTGTATATGGGAAACGGAGAAATTACAATTAGCTTCAAGCTACACATGACAATTAATGGGATGAATACAACACTTCTACTTGAATGCCACTGTTAATCAATATTGAGTGTTTGTAATAACTTCTGACTGCGATCCGATGTGGATTTTGATCAAATGATGAGGCAGAAATATGTTGTTAGTAACATTTATGTGGAAGATACACATTTACAACTTCTGTGGGGTGTGAAGAAACAGTAATGTAACTAGTAGTGTAACTAATTACTGTTGCCAGAAAGTAATAAGTAAAATAACAATATTACTTTTGAAAGGAGTAACTAGTAATGAGTAATATATTACATTCTTTGAGTGACTAGCCCAACACTGATTGTGTATACAAAATTATATATATACACACACACACACACACAAAACCGTTTTGGGGCTTGTGCTCCTGCTCTGGCAATGTTTATGTCACATGGCACCAGAGATGGAAACTCGAGTCTGCGACTTGGACTCGAGTCGCACTTAAATCGCATAAATAAAGACTTGGGACTTGACTTGGACTCGTGAACAGCTGACTCGAGACTTGACTTGGACTCGTGACTCGTGAGACTCGTAAAAAAACGAGTCATTTGGTATGGGAGTTTATATGAATGTATCTCTGAGGGACACTGGCTGTCTTAAAAGTTTAAATGGTATTTTCTTTTCATCTTGCCTCCGTGTAATGCATATTAAAGTAGTGTTCATAACTGCAGCTCTGCTTTGTTTACAGCGGCAACCAAGGAAACGATGTTTAATTGATGTACAAGCGCCACCCGCTGGCAGAGAGTGAATCTGCATTAATTCAGCCTGTCTTCTCTGTCTGCTGGTTTGTTTTATGTAGAATAGTTTCACAAAACTAAAGTCAGACCATTTTGTTTTCGAAATTATACAATCCAATTTAGATGAAAAACTGCTCACGCTGAATGAATGCAGCCTCTTTGTTTGGATTGTGTTTAAAATACAGTGGTTAATGCCTCTAATTTTAAACTGAAAAAGAGCACAGACAAAGCCTTAGTTTGTTTATATGAGATTTATTTCATTTGTGTAATTAATTTGATTAATTGGGGTTTGTTTTAAAATTTAGTTTTATTGTTTGACATATTTCAATTTTACAAAGAAATGTGCAGCATTTTATCTGACAATTAATAAATGGACACCTTTTCATTTCTTTGTCTTAAATTTTGTTAAAGTTCTTTTTGTTGAGAATCATATCGTGAAATCAGTATTTCAAAACTGATTTAGCCTCAATAACAAGCTGAAAGAACTGTTGCTAATAAATAGAACAAAGACTTGAGACGTGACTTGGACTCCACCTCAGAGACTTAAGACTTGACTTGGACTCCGCTTTAAAGACTTGAGACTTGACTTGGACTTGGACCTCAGAGACTTGAGACTTGACTTGGACTCCACCTCAGAGACTTAAGACTTGACTTGGACTCCGCTTTAAAGACTTGAGACTTGACTTGGACTTGGACCTCAGAGACTTGAGACTTGACTTGGACTTGGACCTCAGAGACTTGAGACTTGACTTAGACTTGACCTCAGAGACTTGAGACTTGACTTGGACTTGACCTCAGAGACTTGAGACGTGACTTGGACTCCACCTCAGAGACTTAAGACTTGACTTGGACTCCGCTTTAAAGACTTGAGACTTGACTTGGACTTGGACCTCAGAGACTTGAGACTTGACTTAGACTTGACCTCAGAGACTTGAGACTTGACTTGGACCTCAGAGACTTGAGACTTGACTTAGACTTGACCTCAGAGACTTGAGACTTGACTTGGACCTCAGAGACTTGAGACTTGACTTAGACTTGACCTCAGAGACTTGAGACTTGACTTGGACCTCAGAGACTTGAGACTTGACTTAGACTTGACCTCAGAGACTTGAGACTTGACTTGGACTTGGATCTCAGAGACTTGAGACTTGACTTAGACTTGACCTCAGAGACTTGAGACTTGACTTGGACTTGGACCTCAGAGACTTGAGACTTGACTTAGACTTGACCTCAGAGACTTGAGACTTGACTTGACTTGGACCTCAGAGACTTGTGAACATGTCTGCATGGCACTGTCTGAAACTTTGAATTCTTACAGAACCAAATGATACAAGAAAATCTGCACTATGAAAAAAGTCTGATCTTGTCGTTACAACCAATAAAGAGCTCAGCATAATTTGTGTGACTGTTACATCTGTTGTTCACAAGGTTTCACAGTAAGTACATGCTTTTTTCCTTTTGCTTTGTGTGCTGAAGTGGCCACTGTAACTTTATGAAACTCTGTTTCTATGCATGTATTGTTTACTGACTGTTGCATGCAATCCTGGGGCCTGTACCATGATGGTAGATGAGCAAATTCAGAGTTACAGGATTAGTTTTGAGTTGACAAAACCAGACCACTCCAATCCGGCTTTGTTGGTACCATGATGCTGATCATCAACTTTCTTTGTCAACTCAGGCTTTGATCCTGAGTTTGTGGAGCACGTGCACATGAATGTGTGACATCACTGGCGAACAGCCAATCGCAAGCCTTGGTTAAATGTTTTGCTAAAGGTTATGAGTAGTGATGGGCAGATGAAGCCTCATGAAGCTTCATGAAGCTTTTCAACCAAGTGGTTCACAAAAGGGTTAGATCAGGCTTTTCTCTGTGTAACACGTTTCACAGAAATATTCATTTCAGAAATGTTAATCAACACAGCCTGTTTTATTTAGCTGTGCGCATAGTTAATGTTGAAGCTTGAGAATTAATTGAGGTTTAGATGTTGATGTTTTATTGAAAATAATCAAGAAGTCATCGTTGTGGAGATAAGCATTTGCTTTAACTGGACTCTTGATCCTTGAATATTTAACGTCAGTTTTTCTCTGACTGTTGCAACGGTGTGTTTCTAAAACACATTTGTTATAACAGCAGTTGTGAGAGAAGCCATGATCATATGTTCTTGATTGCTTATTGATGATGACTCAGTCATCTTGTAGTGGTCAGATTCACAGATCATATCATATAATTTTTTTCGCAAGCATTTTTAGTTGCATCAGATGTATTTTAGAAACACATTTACAGCAACCAAAGAAAAACTAGTGTTAAAAAGTCAAGGATCAAGCGCCCAACTAAATCAGACGCTTATCTCCACAACGGTGACTTCAAACTTTATAATTTTCAATAAAACATCAACATCTTCACTTAAGTAATTATTCCTAACTGGAGAAATCAAGTTACATCTACTAACAGTTATGCTTCAGTAAAACTTGTTTTTTTCAGGTTGGTTGAATTCAGTTATAATCAGTAACCTTAAATAATTTATTTCATTTAAACAAAACCAGTTATTGTAGATGTTACCAGTTGACACAATTTCTAAATTGAACCGACTAAACATTTTTTTCAGTGTAGAGTGCCAACAGTGACAGCTCATCTGGTATCGTTACTGGCAGCAACTCCAGCAAAAGCTCCAGCACCACCTCCAACTAAAGCTCCAATACCAGCTCCAGCAGCAGCTCCAGTAGCAGCAGCTGCACCAACAGAAGCTGAAAGAGAAATTCCAGCAATAGTGCTTGTAACAGTAGCTCCTCCACTAATAGCGGTTACAACAGCTCCAACACCAGCTCCAGCTGCAGCTCCAACACCAGCTAAAACCAAAGCTCCAATAACGATTCCACAAACAACAAAAGCTGCTATTTGAAAATGTCTCTTGTGCATGGAGAAAAAATTAGAAAAAATCTTGTGCTGGTTCGTTGTTTCTCTCTCTGATTTAGACTGTATCTCTGCTCTGACTCTCTCCTCTGTCTCTTTTCTCACTCTCTCAACCTCCTCTTGTATTTGTTTCTCCTCTTGTTGTTTTCTCTGCTCTTCATCTCTCTGTCTCTCTGCTCCATGTCTTTCTAGTTCAGATCTCTCAGCTTGTATCGCTGCTCTGACTCTCTCCTCTGTCTGTTTCTTAACTCTCTCGATCTCCTCTTGTATTTGTTCCTCCTCTTGTTGTTTTCTCTGCTCTTCCTCTCTCTGTCTCTGCTCTTCTTCCTCTCGTCTGAATCTCTCAGCATCTTCATACATCTGGTTACTGTAGTGTCCTCCTCCGTTCTGCTCTATCATTGAGTCAATCTTCTGCAGGAGATCATTCACCTGCTCTCTGTTATTCAGATCTTTATTGTTGAAGACGTGATATCTGTTTCCACACTGCTGAACTAGAGCTCTTAATCTACAGTTCTGCTCAATGAGTTTCTCTACAGACTCTTCTTCCAGCTGATCTCCATGAGTGAAGAGAATGATTGAGTATTTTAACACTTCTTCACCAAACATCATCTCAATGATCTGAGGAATCTGCAGCTCCTGTTCAGTGAATCTGTCTATTACTCTCAACACAATGAGAAAAGCGTGTGGTCCAGGACTGGATATATAAACACTTCTGGCTATCTCCTCAGCTAACTCTTCAGGTTTCATCTGTGTGTCAAAAAATCCAGGAGTATCAACTACAGTCACAGATCTGTCTGAAACAGTGGCGTGTTCCTTTGAACATCCACTGGTTACTGAACTCATTCTCTGTACAGATATAAGCTCTCTCTGTCCCAGGATTGTGTTTCCAGCTGCACTCTTCCCAACTCCACTTTTACCCAGAAGAACAAGCCGTCTGGATGGGAGACTGGAGACTTGCTCAGACTTGTCTTGTTCACAATCTTTGGGTCCTTTTCTTATAGCTGAATTCTGAATCCCTGATACTTCTTCTACATAATATAGAAACAATAAAAAATAAATAATAATAACATTTTTAGATTAAAACATGCCCAGTATATTTATATAATATTGCTATAAAAGACTCACCGAAGTTGATGGCGAAGTATGATTTAATTATTTTTATTAACAGCATTTGAACTTGTCCAGCTTGTTCCTTTGCCTTGTTGTTGAACACGTGGTATCTCTGATCATATTTCTGAACGAGGTTCTTCAGTGCTTCAGTGTCATTGATGAATTCTTGTATAGTCATGTTTTCTTCCTCCAGATCGTCTCCTCTGGTGAAGAGAATCCAGGTTTTCTTCAGGCGCTCGTCTCCCAGCAGCTGCTCAATCTTCTTCACAGCGTCTCTCTCTTCTGCAGTGAATCTGTCAGCTTTGATCACCAGCAGAAACACACAGGGACCTGATTCACATCTCTGAAGAACCTCTTTATATTTCTGCTCAATCTCCTCTTCACTCATCTCTGTGTTGAATAATCCTGGTGTGTCATAAACAGTGATGTCCATGCCACCAACGGATCCAGATTGAACAGCAACATCTCGAGTGACTGATCCTGAGCTTTTCTTTGAGACGAAAGCTTCTCGTCCAAGTATTGTGTTTCCTGATGCACTTATCCCAGCCCTGGTTTTTCCCAGCAACACCACATTCAAATTTGCATTTGGTTCTGCATTAATTTCTTCCATTTTCAGTGTGTAGCCTAAAAATAAATAATACGACTTAGTGTCAGACAGAATCAAGTATTATATCCGTTTTCTAATAATCATTATTAGATGTTTAACATTGAAGAATCCTTTGAATTCTCCTGTTGACAGGCACAGATTAACACACCGGCTGGACACCAGACCATGAGCTGTCTGCAGGTAAATCTAATAGCTACACTGTAAACAATTGCTGTAAAATTTACAGTAATTTACTGGCAACTGATGGGCAGATGAAACCTCATGAAGCTTTTCAGCCAAGTGGTTCACAAAAGGGTTAATTTCTGGATGCTTCATTTGCTCACAATACCACCTGGTGGCCAAAGAGTGTAAAACAAGCAGATATATTACAGACAGAGATGGATAGTCCAGGGGTCAGAAAGTAAAAGTCCTGCCATATGTTTATTCCACCCATGAACGGCTGATTTCACCAGAGGAGGAACCAAGTCATTCCTTTCAAGTCACAAGTCACAAGCAAATCCCAAGTCCTCAAAGAGTTAAAGTTAATGAGATAATTAAGTGACTAATTAAATGATGATTGTGCATTAGTGATGAACACCTGCTGTTATTGAGAATCACAGAGGATCAGATGTTGATTTTTTTATTGGTTAAAATGATGCCACCATCATGGAGAGCAGTGTTTGCTTTAGTTAGAGCAGTGTTTGCTTTACACCGTGGTGTAAAATAAATAAATATCAGACCCTCTAAGCGCCAAAGTCACGACAAGACATCATACTTCATAAAATAGACTGTAGTTCCTAATCTGGTGTAATATGTCATTTGTATTCCCTACCACTAGATGGCAGACATGTAGTACTTCAATTCTAGACCAAAAGTGTTCGAGGAAATAGCAGAGCAAGTGAGCCATCGTGTCATTGATGCGGAAGCAGTTCAGTTCATGGCGTGTGAGTAAATTGTGAGAGAAAATCGGCAAATGGCTAATAGAAAGTTGTACCGTGAGGATGTGTTGCAAGTGTTATTCGCCGATTCTGACTCTGAAGGGGAATATTTGCCTTTTGGAAATGACGATCGGTCGTCTAATGATCGCGCTTCTCCCGGTACATCTTTGCATGCGCAATGGTGCCGCGCGCGCAAGGCGAGAGTGTTCACAAAGCACAAACAAGTGATCATTTGGACCCTTTGCCCGACAGGGATGGGGGTGGCAGGGGTGGACGTGGTCATAGTGTCCATACGAGAGCTGTTGCTCTCTGATGATCGGCCAGATTACGTCGTCTGTTCTGATCGCGCACGCTCAAATGGCCGCTGGCAGACAGTACAGGTGCAGTCAGTGTGGGGTAGGTCTGTGCACTGTGCCATGCAATGAGAGGTACCATACTCTCAAGAACTATAAACTGTCACTTAGATACCTGATTGGGCAGATAGCTGGTAAACTGATAAAGAAATAGGCACATGTATTTTACTATGGCACAGTAATATAGTAATAATTTACTACTTTCTCCTGTTTTACTGTTGATTTCCTCTTTTCCTGATCATTTGGAATGAGGATAAAAAGACAAAAAAATACATGCAAATAAGTTCAAACATCCATTCAACATCTATTATTTCCTGAATATTACTGATGAATTGATCAAAAAGTAGGCTACTGTTCACATGCATTTTACTATTATATAGTATAGTAATATAGTAATAATTTAGTTCTTTCTCCTGTTTACTGTCTATTGTTTCCTCTTTTCTGATAATTTGGAATGAGGATAAAAAGACAAAAAAACAACAAAAAAACATGCAAATAACTTCAAACATCAATTCAATATCAACTATTTCCTGAATATTATCCAATTCAAGAGGGCCGCCCCTGATGACGTCATAATATGCACATTAGATGAGTATATTTACACCCCACATAAACTAGGTCATGCCCAACATTTTTCTAATTTACAGTAGATCTCTATCTTTAAGCCTTTTCAAGCCACAAGCTTTTGAAATCTTGATGTCAAAATCCAGCATTTTTTCCAAAAAACCCTGGCGCCTAAAGGGTTAAGTAAGCGCATACTTGTCATAATCTTGTATCATTACAATTTAAAAGCTAGCTTTTTTTCACAAGTTAGAAAAGTAAAAAAAAAAAACAAGAGCAGACTATCTTACACAGCGTCCGTCAGATAACCTCACACAGCTGTGTCAAAACTTAGAATAGTAGCATCCGGTCCCAGTCAGACCACACCTACTGTCCACCCCTAACACCGCAAGGAGAGACTGACGCAAAGATTTAAATCTTAAAAGAATCAATTAGCTTTAGCACATGCATGTGTGCTGTAGCTGACGATAAACTGCAATGATTTGAGTTAAAGTCATATTTTTAGTAACTTTACTATTACAAATTAATTGTTTGCAGTTTTATATTAAGAAATATTCCTGCTCAGTGGACTCAAATGAAATAAGTTAACCAAATGTTTACAGACCATCACAACAATTTTACAGCATGCAAGAGTTTGTACAATACAGTACAATTGTAATTAGGGATGCACCGATACCGATACTGGTATCGGTATCGGGCCCGATACTGAGCTCATGTACTCGTACTCGTACTCATTAAAATGCCCCGATACCAAACGCCGATACCACACAGCATGTGATAAGTGCCATATTCAGAAAAAGAAACACACAACAGAATAACAGGCAGCAGAATTGAGTTATTAGAGATTAAGGATGTCTACGAAGCAGATGTATTCAATGAATGATGTTAAACATTCAGTATTAATGCCTTTATAGCTGATGTGCGTGAGCTGAAAAGCGCTGAGTGGATTGTGCGCGAGCTCCTCCAGTGAATATTCCTTTCTCACAGACATCACTGGAAAGTTTGTAGTTCTGTCGGATATGTCAAAAACAAGTAAGTAAAACAATGCACAAGTTACTTAACGGTAGGGAGGGAGAGAGAGAGAGCGCGCGCTCTTCTGTGGTGTGATCTTTATTGCTGTTCGCTCACTTAGCACGCATTATTTGGATTAAAACTAAATCGTAAATATAAGACAATTGATAAGGGCATTCACTATAAACTTGATTTATTTTCAACCTTAAGCATAAGCTACACGACTTTCTGGTGAAAGTGAAACTAACAGCCTGTTTGAAATGCGCGAGGCTGTTCTGTACTTGTCCCTCTCATTCTGCACCAGCACAAATACATGCGCGCGTTCTGCTTGCTTCATGAGTGATTCTGCATTATATGAGTGGCTTTGGAATATAAATCGCAGCATGTTTCAGATGAAAAGAAAAACGCGACTTCTATTTCTGAAAATATCAGTTATGAGATTTATAACGAGTGGTTCCCTGCATTATTTTAGCCAAGCGCGTGATTACAGTACTGAGCCGCTGCAATGGAGCAGCTCTAAAGCTGTTAAATTAAAGATGATGTACCATAGAGCAAAAACATTAACAGTGAAAGTAACAAAAACTTGTACAAATACATTTTAATGTGCATAATTAAGTGTGAAAATAACCAAAGGATATACAGTCAAACCAAAAATTATTCAGAGACCAAATATTATTTTTGATATTTTTTACTAGTGGGTGCAGAACACTATAGTTAATTTATGTAAGTGAGGATAGCAAAATAAAGTAAACCGTGACATATTATATCCAAAAATTCTTCATACAGTGGACTACCAATAAAATTTATAAAAATTTGGAACCAAAAATTATTCAGACCGAGTCTGGGAAAAAAAATGAACTTCAGGTTTGCATTAAGGGTTGCAAGGGTTGCCCGACAAAGTATTGATAGTTGTGTAAATATTGTCATACTAACAGCTGTCTGAATAATTTTGGTTAATTGTAATCCATCACATACCTTTCTATCAATGTTATCTGACATTATCAAGCTGAATTTGTTCTGATACAGTTTAACTCTGAGTTCTTGTCATTTTATTACCATAAACTATAGAGAATAAACACTGATAATGTGAGAAATGTTGAAGGTGTCTGAATAAATTTTGGTTTGACTATCTATTTGATAAATGAAGTTAACCAATGTATAATGTACAATTGACATTATACATACTCTTTTGGTTTCTGTACCCAATATTTTAAAAATTTACAAATGCAATGAAAATATCGGTATCGGTACTCGGTATCGGCAAGTACCAAAAATAAAAGTATCGGTATCGGGCGAGTACTGGAAAAAGTGGTATCGGTGCATCCCTAATTGTAATTATTGATTTACAGAACTTTTGTAAATTTACAGTCTTACTGGCAACCAAAATTGCCAGTAAGCTACTGTAAATTTTACAGCAATTTTTTACAGTGTAAGTGATTTTGCATTGTTCTCCTGACTCTTTCTAATAAGTGAGTTGAAGTGTTGCAGCTGTGTATAGTGTTGGGTTTTTCTTGTGCATAAGCAAAAAGCATTTTTGTGTATTTGTTTTAGAGATTGTTTTGTCAATAAATGTAGTGGGTTTTCATATTGTGTTTGTGTTGATTGTAACTAAGTAATTAAGTGACTTTTTAAAATAAAATTTTAAATAGCCTATACTAAATTTCAACTTCATTGCCAGAGATATGTAACATTGAAGTACATTAAAATATACTTAAATGTCATTTCAGTTCACATTAATTGCTTATTGAGAAGTACATATTTACCATATTTCAAAATACATATAAAATATACTAAAGTCCCACTTAAGTGGTTGTAAAATATCACTCAAAAGTTCAACTAATTGCATTTAATGTAATTTTAAACTGTAATATATTTGCAATCAATTACAAATAACATGCATTTAGGTGGTCGAAAATATTACATTTAATTAATGCTTAAGTGTATTGTTAACTGACATTAAAGTATATTTTAGTTAACATTAATTGCTTGTCAGTACATTAGTAGTACACTTTAACCATATTTTAACGACACTAGAAACAATTATGAAAGTACATATAAAGATGTACTAAAAAGTACCACTTAAGTGGTTTAAAAATTACTTGAAAGTTCAAATTATTGCATTTAATATCACTTTAAAATGTGATACATTTGAAGTTAATTACAAATACAATGTATTTAAACGTTGAAAATAACATTTAATTTGCACTTATGTGTGTTCTTTTAAAATATATTATTTTATATTGCAATAAGTACACTTTATAAAAGTATATTGTGAGTGCGAGAAAGTTACTTTATGCAATTTTAAGAGTAAAGCTTAAGTACATGAAAGATGTTTCTTTATAAAAGTATACTTAAGTGCACTTCTTTTTCACAAGGGGTTTTATATAATGGGCTTCTATGGGAAGAAAAGCAACGTGCAATTTAGCGTAGTGTAGATATTTTGGGCTCATCTGCCCAGTAAATATGACTCACCTTAAGCTTTTCACACCAGCAAATGTGATGACGCACTTCGCTCATCAGCTATAGGCAACATTAAATTCACTGTCATTTTCACAGCATAAAATCATTAGAGTTGAGGTACAAACAGATTCAGACTTCTTGACTCTTACCTTACAGAAAAAGCAATCTCGGATCGTATAAAGGTTTTAATCTGAGCTCGAGCTTCGAATCGTCTGGCTGCGTCTGAAAGATGGAAAATACTTTCGTTTTCACTCAATGGAGAAAGGCGGAGCACTGCAAATTCAAAATGGAGTCGGAAAACAAATAAAGGGGGGGGGGGGGGGTGACTGCAGAACTACAATGCATACACAGTTCATAAACAAACACAGTAACATGTAACATAATAGGCTATAAACAGTACTAATGGTATTAGCTAGATGTCAGGTATGTTAGGTATGTATTTTTATGCTATGATTTTCCAAACAAACATTAGACAACCAAACAAAATATGTAATTTGAGTTTCTGACATAATTTTCTATTTAATGTTATAAATGAGTCTATTTAAGAATATTTATTCATTTAAATGAATTCATGTAGCTACAAAATCACTTGAAAAACATTGAAGACTTGTTTCTTCCAGAGCAGGCCTGTATTGGCTAAACGGCTCCCGTGCTCCCGATCATTATCCTGACACACAAGATGAAGGTTTGGATTCATTGTTGTTCTGCTTTAACGAAAGTGAAACTAAACCTATTTTTTTTTTTTTTTATGTAAAAAACATTATAAGTGGAGCTCAGAGAACAGTACAACCCCCCTAATCTAATCGCTGATTAGAATTTGCAAAAAAAATAAAAAAATGATTGCACATATAATTATAAAGTTATTGAACGCGGAAATGTGTGAATGTGCGAATATTAAACCAACTTTACCCAAGTCAAAACCGTGTGCCTCTTTCCTCGTGTCTCTCATCCCGTGTGAAACTGCCTTTAAGCCGAAATAATAATAATAATAGCGGACTCAGTTAAAAGCGGGCACCGGGACTTTACTCGACGAAACCTGGTAAAGTCTAGCCTAAACCTTCATTACGATCGATGACGCACTTCAGCTGTAGGTTGTAAATTCATTTTCATCCTTTTGGACAATATAAAACCATTAATCCGAGATAAAAGCGGATTCAGACTTACCTCACGGAATAAACAGCTCTGATAATAATGTTTGATACAAAGACGAGCGTCGAATATGTGTCTGTCTGCTTCTGAAGATGAATCTGTTTACTTTCGTTTTCAGTGACTGTCGAGAGGCGGAGCAACGAGAAGAAGTACACTAGATAAAGCCATTTAGTTTGGGACAGAGCCAACTGTGTTAGGGTGAAGGTCTACGTGTTTGCTGTTAAGATATGTGTTTGATAAGGTACTTAAATCTTGTGCTAGTTTTCAAACAAGCCTGAAGGAGTAGCTGGATCAGGTGTGTTTAATTCTGCAGGAACTGAGTTTGACACCCCTGTCATACAGTGTCATGCTTTGTTATATATGTAAGATTTGACTTTTCTGTTTAGCCAAAGAGAACATTACAGTGGCACATAACTTCAGATGAAGCCCATCAATGCTTTCAGACTATTGCTGGACAAGAGATGCTCCATTTACATGAGACAAGCGCACAGGACTTAACTATGTACATAATAGTTTGTTTGTTTCATAACACATTTGATTTATATAACCCTTTTGTTGATTTATAAAGTGTTGCATAAATAGGAAAGACATAAAAACTTAAATATGTTGGAAACCAATCAGTTGTTTTGTCATATTTAAATTAAGCACATCCAAACACATATTTATTATTATTATACATGTTATCTCCAGAGCAGACAAGAGAAACAAAATGCAGGCCAGTGTTTTTGCTCAGTGGAAGATCCATTTAAAACTCATGCAGCAATGAAGAAAGGCTCGTTTCACCTCAAAATGATCATTGTGTGATCACACGGACTCTCTCTCATGTGTGTCAGCGCCTTTCTTCTGCGAAAAAGGAGATGTTTTGAAAAATGCTTAATCAACAGAAGCACCTTGTTTATGCATGTTTACTGTAATATGTATGTTTCATGTCAGTCTAGGTTTTATTGTATCATTGCTTATAATTGTATTTTCACTTTTAATGTTAGCGTTAACGTAATGCATGACCTCTTGTTGTTAATTATCTGTAGTTATTTGTTGTTTTGGGTATTTTGTTTGTCAGTTGCTTGTATTATTTTGTGAAGTGCCCTCAGGTTCTTGGAAGGCGCTATAAAAATAAAACATTATTATTATTAAATTAGAGAGCATTACAATAGGTTTTCTACTAGATCTACAACCATTTCAATTATAGAACTCTATTTGCATTTTAGCAGTAAAAGCTCAAGCTGAGCCTCGGGTGTTTTTTTTAAAGAAGTCTCTTCTGCTCACCAAGCCTGCATTTATTTGATCCTAAATACAGCAAAAACTGTAAAATTGTGAAATATTTTTACTATTTAAAATAACTGTTTTCTATTTGAATATATTTTAAAATGTAATTTCTTCCTGTGATTTCAAAGCTGAATTTTCAGCATCATTACTCATCACATGATCCTTCAGAAATCATTCAAATATTCTGATTTGCTGCTCAAAAAACATTTACTATTATTATAATTATTATGTTGAAGACAGCGGAGTAGATTTTTTTTCAGGTTTCTTTGATGTATAGAAAGTTCAGAAGAACAGCATTTATCTGAAATATAAATATTTTGTAACATTATAAATGTCTTTATCATCATTTTTACATAGCATCCTTGCTAAATAAAAGTATTAATTTCTATAATTTGTAAAAAAAAAAAAATACTCAACTGTTTTAAATATTGATAATAATATGTAAATATGTAAAAATGTTTCTTGAACAGCAAATCAGCATATTAGAATGATTTCTGAAGGATCATGGGACGCTGAAGACTGGAGTAATGATGCTGAAAATTCAGCTTTGATCACAGGAATAAATTACATTTTAAAATATATATATAAAGCAGTTATTTTATATAGTATAAATATTGCACAATATACTGATTTTGCTGTATTTAGGATCAAATAAATGCAGGCTTGGTGAGCAGAAGATAATTCTTTAAAAAACATTCAAAATCTTACTGTTCAAAAACTCTTGACTGGTAGTGTAGATATGTAGCCTATCATTGCATCTAGTTGTTTTGGATAAGAATAGTCAGGTCTGACAATATCGTGTCTTTTTTCATTTAATCTAGATTAATTCGCATTGGCCCATGGAAACCTCTAAGAACATACTTGAATTGACTTGGCCAAAAAATCGCAGGGGAAGAAAAGTGTTTGCGTATTCACAGAGCCCTGCACGGGCCTAGAATTTAGGCCCTAGCCTGGCCCTGGCCCGAGATGCTCAGGCCCTGCCCGGCCCATGTCCGACAGCTCATCAGAGTTACCGGCCCGAGTCCGACTTTTTTTTTTTCCTTCTCCCAAAACAGCTTATACTACTGTTTCAGCTATTAAAATAGTTAAGTTTTGTATGAAATGGCAAAGTGATTGTATTTTGTTTCGTTATTTTATTAAGTTAATTTAGAAAAACCTTTGGAGCATTTTTTTATTCGTTAAATGTAAGTTTTTGTTTTTTAAAGTATGACCAAGCGGCCAGCGGCAGACAGCGAGTTGATCATAGCCCATGTTTGATCAATTTAGCTTTCTCAAATCATCACAACTTCTCTAAAATTAAATCTATAATTATAAAACAGCTCCACAATGTGACTCGACTGGCTTGCAGACCTCTAATTCACTTGTGGCAGGCGCACACATTAGGATAGGTGAGATGCCTGCCTCCGTTGCGAGTCCCTATCAAGCACTTTACCGATTTAACTGCTCTCCTCTCCTCCTCCTGCCTGGCTCTTTGGCCCGCATCACTCACCGCAGAGCAAGCCTGTTCTTGATAAAGCTGCTGTGAAAGGTGGGAAAAGCCGACAAGGAAGAAGTTGGGGTGAAGCGATCTTTGTATATAGGCGGAGCAAAATACTTCATCAATCCGTCTATAGCGCTTTGTGATTGGGTGGTTTGCGCTGTCAGTACAGGAGACAAACCAATGGGCCACTGGCTGCTCGCTGTCCCTGCATGATGTCAAAAAAAAAAACATTCTGTCGGCCCCTTAAGTGTGTCGGCCCACCGGGAAAATGCCCTGTATGCCCGATTACCAGTCCAGCCCTGGGCACAGCAAGCCAAGTTTGATTACCATTAACCATCAGGACTGGATGGGCAGGTGAAATCGTGAAATTATTAACGAATCTCAGAAATAAGATTCCACAAGCACTTAAAAAGAGGCTAAACAGAGTCAATTTAATGAGAAAAAACACTGCAAATGTTTATGTGATGATATTATGTGATTAAGTGATGATATTGCAGTCATTGTAAAGCATTGCTTAATTCTATATGCACAGCCTTATACTTTGTCCTGTACTATTTGTAAATCATGTATTTTTTTACTTATTTGTGAATATTTTTATTGTTTATATGTATTTTTAACAGCATACAGTCTGGAAAGTAAAGTAAGAGTTGAATTGTGCATATCACAATAAAGGTTTTGAACTTATGAACCAGTCTGTTCACATTAAAATCAGCTGATGATTAGACCTGGAGGCTCTGAATCCTGGCAAAGATCTCCATCAGTTTTCTCTCATTAATATGAATGAGTTCTGCCTCCTGTCTGGCTTCTCTGAGCCGTTCTTCATAATAACGCTTGTACTCAATCATTTCAATATTTTTCATCTGATTTAGTCTTTCTAATTCTTTGATCTTCTCTTCTTTCTCTTGCTCAGATGCTCTTAGTGTCTCTATTCTCTCTTCTAGTTTCTTCTTCTCTTCAGTAAATCTGGACCTCAGTTCTCTTTCTTTGTCTTGTAGTTTCTTCTCATATTCTCGTTTCAGTTCTTCTTCTTTAGTTTTCAGCATGTTCTCCACGTCCTGGTAAGAGTCGCTGGTGTAAAATCTGTCTTCATTAGCAGCGACTACAGCATCTACTTTCTGCAGGAACTTCAGAACTTGACTCCGATCCTCCATGTCTTTGTTATTGAAGACGTGATATCTTCCTCCGCATCGACTCAGGATTTCTTTGAGGTTTTCACTGGCGTCACTCACATAATCTTCAATAGAGCCGGTCAGTTCATCCCCGTGAGTGAAGAGGACGATTGTGTGTTTATCTGCTTCTTCTCCAAATATGGCTCTGATCTTCTCCACTGAGAGTCTCTCTTCTTCAGTGAATGGATCCAGTTTAATGACCAGGATGATGGCGTGAGGTCCAGGTGCTGTCATGTTTATACACTTACTGATCTCCTGCTTGAGATATTCCTCAGATACATCTGTGTCAAACAGGCCCGGTGTATCTATCACTGTGATTTCTCTTCCAGCCACTTCTCCGCTCTCTTTCCAGCACTCTTTGGTCACAGATGAACCACTTTTTGTGGCTCTGAAGGCTTTTCTGCCCAGGATGGTGTTTCCAGAAGAGCTTTTACCTGCTCCAGTCTTTCCCACCAGCACCAGTCTTCTCATAGACACTGAAAAAGAGAGAAAAGCTCATTTGTTTGCTAAAACAGCTTAACTGATTTTGAAGTCAATCCATAAAGCAATATTGTGAACATGTGCACTGAATGTGTATACTCACTATTTGGTTGATCTAAATCAAGGCTTCCCCTTCTACCTACAAAAGAAGACAACAATATTTTATTTTATTATTATTTTGCTAACTTAAATAGTCAAAAGCTTTTTGATTGAACACAAAGACAAAATTAATGAAGACAGAGTCTATATAACCTAAAAAAATATTTGTGATGGTAGTTATGGATTCAACAGCCTTTTTAACCATTTATTTTTAAAAAACAACAATACAAAATCTAAAATTATAAAATTATCCTACTACCGTTGTGCAGATGCAGTATTTCACACAACTACAACATTACATTTACATTCATGATATAATAATTGAAGTGATTTTATTTCTGCAATGTTTAGTAATCATTATTATTATTTCTGCAATGTTTATGGTAACTCTTGATGTTTATGTAAATGCTGCATGACTTTGACCTGTTTTAATGAGTGCATTGTACTTTCGAGAGACCAGCTGACATGGAAACTTTGCAAAAACACAAATGG
The DNA here is from genome assembly GCA_023376895.1 of Aspiorhynchus laticeps. NCBI lineage: Eukaryota > Metazoa > Chordata > Actinopteri > Cypriniformes > Cyprinidae > Aspiorhynchus > Aspiorhynchus laticeps. The sequence continues at coordinate 644,896 of JALXFT010001878.1, forward strand.
CAAGCAGCAACATTCCTTCTTTCTTTGTTATTTTTAAGGTTTACAGGTACGTTTAATCTGTAAAAATCACAAAATATACCAAAATGTTCTGGACACATTCTCTAACGTCTAATTGATGTGTTTATGTCAAATGTTTATTTTATAGAAACTGTATAGTGCCTTTGAAAAAGTATATTAACATCTTAGCCTTTTTTTGAAGAAGCAACTCTAGATTGAGCTCTTTTATGAACGTTTGGGATTTTAAAACAACTTCATGTGCAGAAAACAGCTTTGTATAGTAGTTTTGTAAAGGTTTTGCTTGGAATATTTCAATGGGTAACAAGGCTTATGTCTCTGGTTACTGATGTAACTCACTGATATGAGACACAGGCGCAAGAGAAAGAATACTCTTGCTGTCGCCATCATAAGTGAGTTAAAGCAAAGCAGTGACAGTAGCGGGACTATTGCTGTCATCACAGCCGCGCTGAGCTACAGGATGTAGAGGAACACAATGTAACCCATCAGAGCAAGTTTGCTGTATCACAGTGATGCCGAGTTACCAGATTTTAGATTTTTCCAATCACAAGAGGCCAAAATATATAAAAACAATATTGTCTTGGGCATAGTGATCTGCTCCCCGAGGACAATCTGAAACAAGCCAATTAGAGCTCAGCCTAAAGTCACATGGTTTCAAGAGTTTACACACCTAATAGAGTGGGGGAACTATGACTGGCTGTTAGCATGAAACTGGTTCCTCGACAAAAAGTCAATAGGATTTTTCCATAGCCTTTTGGAAATATCGCCAAAAATACGCTCTGTGTTCAATCATAGTTCATGAAACTTACACGTTTTGTCCATCAAGATAATCTTCACAAAATAATGTAACTTTGACGAATTTTGAAGCCTAAATAAAAGCGCCAGAACTAAAAAGCTAAACTTGGTCTATAAACGAACTAAAGCACCATATTCGCTCGCCTTCAACGTCACCACCACCATCACGCTCCCGACAACTTTCTCAAACTTATTTTTAACATGTTCAGTGAAACGCATTTACTCTGTATACAGGGTTCCCAGTCTTTCATGAACACCAGATTCAAGGACTTTTTAAAGCACCATTTATTTTATATCAAGCACCTATCAAATTCATACCCCCCAGCATGTAGCGTCATGAAAGACCTCTTACAGTACTTAACATTTCACTTACACTTAACATTTACATTAATAATTTCAGCATAATGAGGTTTTGGATGTGTAGGTTCCATAAATTTAGACCATTTTGAGCAGTCATGTTCAAAGGAATTTAATTAAATCCATTCAAGTCAATGGAGTTCACACTGATAATATTCAAATGCAATTTCTCAAATATTGATAGAAATATATATTCTTGCATCAAACTGGTTTTTGCTGTAATTCTTGTAAAAGAATTTCTCAATTTTTAAATAAATAAAAAGTGGTTAAAACAGGGCTCTACGCTTACTTTTCTTTTTAGGAACAGTAAAAAATTTCAGGAGCGCCTTCTAATCAATAATCAAATTCTGATCAAATATTAGCTTTCCCATTACTACATGATATTTGACTCAAAGTGATTTACAGGGAATTTTGTTTTAACATTTGTAATGGTATTTTGCTAACTTTATTAAAAGTATGTCATCTTTTATGTCAAATTCGAAAAAATAATATTTATAAGCTTTTTAAAATTTCTAATTAAAACAACAGAATAAAAGCAAGTAGAATAAGAATAAGTTAGCAATCAAATGAAATCAGTATTAAAAAATGAATTTGTACTACAGAGGTGGCACAGAAGAACACACAAGTGGCTTGTAAATGTATTTTCAGATGTTTAATGAGGCTCAGAGGTGGCATGAGTGCAATTAAATTCATAAATTCATGTTGAGGTTAATGTTTTAAATATAACATTTTGAAGATAGAAATATTAAGTGATTTAAATAACAGAAATTATACTTTAAAAATGAAAATAAAACTGCCAGTAGGTGGCGCCAAGTCACTGAGTTTATCACTGAATCATTCATTCAATTGATTCGTTCGAATGGCTGATTCATTCAGGAATGAAGTATGTGACTGTCTTTATGAATGGGTAATTGAATCAGATTTGTTTAAAAACGCACGTTCATTCATAAACGAAACAAACTGTTTGAATGGAGATGCGCAGCTGCTTAGCTGTGACTTAATTTGCAACTATTTTCCTTGACGAAATAGAGCAAAATCAGGCAATAGTGTTGTGGTCAGACAATGCAAGTCACTTAATATGAATTTCTTGTTTAATATACTGTTGTATTAAATCAATATCACATTTGCAAACTCCCTTAATCATTAAAAGTGGTCACTCTTCTTAGTTCATCACGATCTCACAAAGTTCCATTATAATCAACGAAGCTCCCTACATATGCACAATGAATGTCTTATATATCGTGTCTACACTTTGTTATAACGAGAGGATTTGTACAAAAAACGCCTGTGTTTTGAGCAGTGAGTGGATTCTGATTAACATTGTGTTCAAGGCATCAACAGATATGTCTGTGATACATTACTCGACGCTGCAAAAACATGTTGTAAGTATGTCAGAAACCTTTGAAGCTCCCCTCAGCGCAAACACAAATATGCTGATCGGGTCAGTCGCACTGGTGCTCCTAAATATTTTTTAATAGTCGCACGCAGTAGTTTTCAGTCACAAATGCACTGCTTCTCCATAGGTTCATGCAGGGCTGCACATCAGCTCACATGCTAAGATTCTTTCTCGCGCTTCCCCATCTCCACCCCCAATCATTAGCGCTGTTTCGTTTTGTCTTTGACAGCGCATGTAGGACATTTTTTTAAACAGCACCATTCTACTAAACAAAATTTATTTCAAATTTAATTCAAGCACTTTCAAGGACCTATATTTGTTTTCAAATACTTTCCAGGCCTTGAATCCATATGTCTGATATTCAAGTACTTTCAAGAAGCGTGGGAACCCTCTGTATATGAATTTTAATCCACGCTGCATGAACCGTTTCATATGAACTGGAATAAATACAAAACTAGAGCCAAACTAAAACTGAAATGAGATATTAGTAATAAATAGTATTGTGAATAAATTAAATAATCTTAACTAAAGGACATTTAAAACACGTATTTCTGTACATTTCGAAATAAGGTGCATTGAAAGTCAATAAATCCTTGATTAATATGAATATTTTAATTAAAAATGTATCCCCGCGTATTTAATCTATTAAATAACATCAGAGTGAGCGAGTTTTTGGATATGGTAAGATTAAACTTATTTTAGTGAACAAAGTACCACATTTCAGCTCTCGTTTTGTTAGGGTTACACAATGTTATTTTATCCTTGCTTCTAGGAAGTCCTCAATCTATATGCTTTCTGGCCTTAAACATTTAATTGTAATGTGGCTTTAAGCACTATGCATCATTAAAGTTTCACTTTCACCACGTAAAGCTGGCAAATGTGGTGTTTACATGTAATAATCGTAATACGAGTTTACCTTATGGTCTGAACCCAGAGTCTCTGCATCAGTAAGCGATAAAACCAGCATCTTCCATCCGAAGACTATTCGTTGGTTATTCTAAAATTAATTGAATTACAAATTATACCACAACTGTAAAATACTGTAAATTGCTAAACAGTTCGGCGTGATGACGTCGAATGTCTCCGACAGCGCCTGTAGTGCCATTTAGCAATTTGTTAGCAACCATCTTTTTTAAGAAATGTAACATTTAAAAAAAGTCATGAGTGTGGTGTAACGGGTGTGTTTTATGTCTTGGAATAAAACGTGAAAGTATCTTGAGCTTGTGTGAACCACGGACCTTATTTAAGAGATTTAACCAAAATCCCATTCAAAAAACCCATTGACTCTGGGACGATGGAACCGGAAGTGCTAAAATAATAACTCGCTTCTGGGTTTCTGCCTACAAAGTGACATCATAGTTCCACCACTCTATTCATGGGTTTCATGTGACATCACATAGTGGTGCGGCCGCCATTTGTAGGACCGAATTACAGTTCCATCAATCTGCTGTGCTGTGCTCTGGACTGTGATAACAGCAAACCACAATGGGTTATTTACCAAGAGATGTGGATGTACCGGATTCTTTTGATTAAATATTTCTCGTAAGCATAGATGTGTTTTTACATTTTAGTATTTTATTTAGCAAGTTCATAATGAAACTTGCAAAATGTTAAATTCGCGTGCAAAACTGCTGATTTGCCAGAATACTTTCGTTATGCTCCACCTAAACCTAATAAATCAACGAGATGTTTGATCTTTGATCTAAGTACAGTAATGTGAGTCTATGTTTACGCTGCATTAAACTTTGACGAGCAACACTGATGGTGCGTTCAAGTCATGTCGGATACATCGTATTTACGAGTTGAACGCACATGAACGCCACCACGAAGTCGTTATTACGAGTGGGAAACTCAAAATTTTCTTTAAGCCCCGAGTTTCCGAGTTGTGGGCGTGTCGGTGAAAAAATGTGTCGGATGCAATGGACGCAGCCAAAGACTAAAGATATGCAGCATCGGTAAAGTTGTTGAAATGAATAAAATTATTATTTTTTGTAATGTACAATAAAACTATATAAAAGTTACACATACAAAATATTATATTATTGTATAATTATAATAGAATATATAATTATTCAGTTTACATCACCTTCATAAATTAAATAAAAACAGAAAAAAGAAAACACACAATGATGCACATTCTTCATTCATCATTTTATAGATGTAGAGTTGTAGAAAATTTAATTTTATGTAGAAAAGTTAAATCGCCATCTTGTTCCGACCAAAGTGACTTGAACGCACCCGACGTCGTAATTACGACTCGTCTACTGGTAAGTACGAACGTCCGAGGAGGACTTGAACGCAGCATCAGATCCACAAACAAACAGATGAAGAGGAGGATGATGATGGTCTGGCGCATACAAGGAGAAAGGTTTGTAGTTTTAGTTTTATCATTCTTATTTTTATGAATGTAACAATGTAATTACACCAAGGATGTTAGAGTGAATAGGACTGAATATGATTGTACTATTAGTATTATATATTTAGTTAACTGACATTATTTGAAAATAAAGTTCTTCTATAAAATTATAAGCTAGTTGCAGGGATTTTTACGATAAGAATGTACTGCAATCAAATTTATATGCATCAATATGTCTGAGATCATCTGTAGTCGCTCTGTCCTGCTTTTACAGTTACAGCTAAATGTAAGCAGACTTAAATATGTACAGGTGATCTGTAAAAAAGTATCTTTTTTTATTTAAATACCATTGTTTTCCGTTGTTGGTTAAGTGTTATTTTGGTTTCCGATCAAGGAGAGGCTACGCAAGGTCCTAAAGATGGCGGCTGCAACAAAAAAGTCACGTGACTGAAAGCCATGACGCACGCACACAAACGAAATAGTTTTTTTTTTTTTTATATAGGTGCTAACATGATTACCAGTCGAATAGTACGACTAAATGCAATTTCGTGATACATTTTCAAAATACTGTATATTTATTTAACTTCTTTTAAACATGCTGAAGTCGGCTTCTTCCCTGGCTAACTTGATGGGGGCGGCGCCCCAGCGCCCCCTATTGACCAGCCGCCACTGTGTGTGTGTATATATGTGTGTGTATATGTATATACAGGGGTGCACGTGGTCCGCAGGTCCGCATGCGCGACCAAAATTAAAAATGCGCTGTATAAATAAGTTCTGACAGCACATTTGCGTACCGACTTGATGACAGCTGTTAAAGCACAATTACCATTTTAGATCAACAAACTGTACTGTATATGATTTCTATTCAAACTGAAAGCATAATCTAGACTAGCCGCTACCGTTTTCAAAGCAAAACTGTGACATTTCATTCACTGACGCTCTTCAATCAGCGGTGCTAAACCTGGAAGCACATATACTTACTTACCGGCAACCCGCCAAAATAAAAGCTCACTGATTTTACGTTTGAAAATGATGAAAATTAAAATAAAAATAATAATAATAATAATATATGCTAAAATATTAGCATTTTATTTTTAAGTTTACTAAAAAAATAATTGTGTTTGTATGCAATACTCCCTTTTATTTTAAAATTAAATTATCACACTTGATTATTTAGTTTGATATTTTATAAAAATAAAAAAAAAATAAAAGTGCAATAATATTATTATCACTATTATTATTATTTTTTTTTTTTATAGTTATATTTTATGGGTCACACTACATGCTCTGGCCCGTGTGAGGACCAAACCAAATCTATCTATATATATATATATATATTTATTAGTGGTGTCAAAATTAGCACGTTAACGCAGGCGATTGATTTTTTCAGTTTAAGGCGTTAAAATAATTTAACGCCGTTAACTCAGGGGCGGATCCTAGAGTTGGCCACCCCACTCATAATTGCTAATTCTGTCTCTTTTTTCTTAAGAAGTGCATTTATTCAATCGCAGAACGTCTTTACATCAAACAGGAGACGTTTCAGACACGCGCTTCTACTTCACTTCAGCGTCAGGCATGCAGAACTGTGATGTGGCAGACGCAGACATCACCTTCGACAGACTCAGTCGAGACGAGTGCATGTAACAGCGTAATATTAATGACCCCGGCCAAATATGGCGCGTACTCCGTGCCAATTCAAGCATCCGAACGACCGACCGAACGTCAAACCGAACGTCAATCCGAACGTCGAGCGGGCGACCCACGTGGCGACCTGACGTGACGTCAGCGTGTTGAAATTAGCTAGTTTTTAACCAGGTGAACAAGCCAAGCTGTTATTTAAAGATTATAGATGGATATCACTGGCAATACATAGAGTAGATATAGATGTTGTACACCTAAAACAATTTTGGCCTGTTTGAATTATTGTTTTTGTCAAAGGGTTAAATAAAATTAAAGGGTTAAATAAATTAACAATCATAGATAAGTACATATCAATTTCTATTGTACATAAGTACATTTCTTAAGTTTTTTAGTCAGAAATGGTATAATATAAGATAAAATATAAGTTGTCAAAGGAAATCTGAAGCTCAGTTCCTTATTACTAAAAAACGTAATTTCCTCATCATTAATGAATTACAATACAATATATAGGCTAAACTAATAAAAATTTAATGAAAAATATAGCACTTATCTTTTATTTTAATAAGTAAAGCGAAATGTCAACACATACAGGATGTATCTTTACAAATTAATAGCTTGTTTCTCAGGTCAGTAAATTGTAAAATAAAATATCCTAATTTTAAATGAACTTAAATCTTACATTATCTTGAAATATTAATTGTTATTTCGGCTACAAACAATAAGCCAAAACGAATTTGATAAATTCCCATGTAATATCACGTCCCTACACGTTCTTGCGAATTACAGCATTTAGAGAAATATCTACCGATCAAAGATATATCCTCCAGACACCAAAACATTAATATCAGACCTCTGCAGAGTAGGCATACACATAGGCGGAAATCCCAGGGGGACAAGACCCACCCTATCTGAGGGTTGTCCCCCCTAAAAATATGATTAAAAAAACTACGTTGTGTATTGTAAATAATGTTTTATACTTAAAATAATTGTTCAAGTAGTAAAACAACGCAAACGGGGAAAAAAGTGTTTTAAGTTTAGAAAAATTTGAGTCTCCTCATCCCTTGCCTCACAGTGCTTTGGTCCAAATGCTTTCCTCTTTTATATCACACACACAAGTCCGGTGAGAGAGAACAACGTCTCATAGTTGGGTGAACACCAGTAAGGAAGGCTGTCAATTGCTATTTTATTCACTTAAACATAGGATTAAGTGATTATTTTCTCTTTGTGAGAGCAGCGTGTTTCTGAGAGCACGTGTCCGGTTTTGTGCGAGAGCAAAGAAAATCCGCGTGCGAGGGAAGAGATTCACGCTCGCGCATTATATGAATGTGCTGTTGCGCTACAATAATGCCCTCTAGACATTTGTCATTAAAATAACGCCTTAGTCTCTCTGCTACACTAATAGTAGTAGCTTTCCTCTGTGTATACATATCCTTACAAGTACAATTTTAGCTGTATTATTTGTGTCCCCTTCAAAAACTGCTCCTGAGAAATTTTATGTATATTACCCCCCCCCCACCCCACACACACACACACACACACACACACACTGTTAGACGAAATTTATGCTTACGATTAACATCACGCAAATTCACCTATTTCTCCTGAAATACATGAAAGTAAGTGGTCAGTTAGCTGGGAGAAAAACAGAGTAAACTTTATAGTAATCTACACAATGTTTATTTGATATTGAAAGGATTAGGCTATTATTGCCGCTTTCCATAGAAATCAGCGTGTAGCCTATTTAACAAACTAAATGTCTTTTTTTTTTTTTTACTTAACTGAAGTGTATTTAAATGTCTGAAACCTAAAATAAACTGTATTTGGTTGAAAACACTGAACAGTTATGAAATATGCAAAGCACAGAGCGCGTCTTTCTTTTAATTTTTCTCTGAGCTCGTCTTCCTCTGTCTCAGAGCCAGCCAAAGCGTGGCGCGTCAAAGGGTTAAAATCGATCGCGTTTTGGGGGTGGAGGGGGGACAAATTCAACATGAGGGTTTTGTGGCACAAATCAGAGGTGCGTTTCTCAAAACCATTGTTAGCCAACCATTGAACTCTATTTGTAGCGACAGAACTTGCAACCATATAGTTGCTTTTGGGAAATGCACCCCTGGTCAGATCAGTACAAATAACTTTCCTGGGTATATATTTTTGTAATAACTAGGGGTGCTCCGATCAGGATTTTTGAGGCCGATCACCGATTGCCGATCACAGAAACCAGTATCTGCCGATCCGATCACCGATACCGATCTTTTTAAAGCCTTCTTTTTTATCATGTAGAATTATTTATAGTGATACTCCAATCAGTATTTTTAGACATTTATTCAGTGCCTGAATTCCCCTCTTAGGTGACTCTTGTGAGAGAGGATTTTTTAATTTGAGGGGTGGAGGGGGCATTTTTTAGACATTTTTATATATATATTTATCTCACCTAAATGTTTGATCATCCAGTGCATTTTTGTTTTACAATTGTGCAATTGTTGCAGAAAAGCTTACACAGCACAAGCCTGATTTCACACAGGAGTCCACTACTGATCCATTTGTTTACCACAAACACAACATTTATCCATTATTTCGATTTCAAATCCAAACACTGTTACTAATAAATGCTTTTTCATTTTGATTCTTTTTTCTTTTACAGTAATACAATCTTTATAGACATGTTTAAATGCAATAAATATAAGAAACACATTATTTAATGCTTTTTACTTTTGCATTTAGGCTACCTCGGGATTTATATATTAAGTTGCTCAAGCAAGTGGCAAAACATTTAAACTACTTACTAAACATTTAACTTTCTAAATTTTAAACTTATGACTGGCAAAACCGGTCAGCTCTACTGAATTTTCTTTTGCATTTAAATCTTTATTACAAGCAATCCTGCGGTTTATAAAGAACTTTGCTTTCCATACCTCCACGAGTGCCATCTATTATTGTCTTATCTAAAAGTACTCTTTTTCCTTTAAACCTAGCCAAAAAGCCATATGTGATGACGCTGAAACACAGTAGACTTTAATTATATGCATTCATAGTGTAATTACTACATTTTCGTGTCAATCCATATGCACATTTACTGCAAAAAATGCGCTGTCACTTTAATTCAGTGCGTGCAGCAAAGCAAAGATAGACTCGATGCGGATACGATCGCTGCACTGCTGCAGACACACCGCTCCTGGAACGCACTACCGGACCGGACCGCAACCGCGTGCAGGACGCTCTGATCCGATAACAAGAGCGCAGAAAAATACGCACCATACGCACTGCAAACGGAGTAGTGTGAACCTGGCATTATGTGTGTGCGCTGCGAGTTTGCTTGAGCGCACGGTCTCCAGGAGAGCGCGCGATCAATCGGAGCACCCCTAGTAATAACTGTTTCATAAACTGATAACAGCTTAACATTATTTATCTCAGCCTACATTTTGCATCTTTGCTATTATTCCAATATCAGTACGCCTCAATTAGCTAGATAAATTAAGAGTTGTTGTTTTATAGTGTTGCTTTCTTCAACGAAAATTATGACTAAATATCGTCGTCAACGAACTTTTATCACGTGACGAAAACGAGACGCAACGTAAATCTTGGTCATGTGACGATGACTATAATTAAATGTATAATGTAATATTGTTGACGAATAAAAACGAGACTAAATGTGGTTTACTAGTTTGGCTAGGGTCTCAGATTTAGGCCCTGGACGCTCAGGCCCTAGCCGGCCCGTGTCCGAGAGCTTGACAGAATGACCAGCCCGAGTCCGTCCCGAGCCTTTTTTTCCTCCTTCTCCCAAAACAGATTATACTGTTTCAGCTATTAAAAAAGTTAACTTTTGTATGTAATGGCAAAGTGATTATATTTAGTTTTGTTTTGTTTTATTAAGTTAATTTAGAAACGTTTGGAGCATTTTTTTGTTCGTTAAATAAGTTTTTTCTTTCTTAAAGTAACGACCAAGCGGCCAGCGGCAGACCGGCAGGCTGATCATAGCCATGTTTGATTAAGTTAGCCTTCTCAAATCATCACGACTTGCCTAAAATAAAATCTATAGATATACTAAAACAGTTCAAGCATATAACAATGTTTAAACGTTAAACCTAGATAAATGTGCGCTGCATCAGTAGTTTGTGAGGAGAGTGAAGCTAAAGCGCAGGACATGGAGGCACCAGCGCAATTAATTGCTTTTTTTTTTTCAATGGAAACAACTTACGCCGTAATTTTTGCTCATAAAGGTAAGAGCAATACATCATTAGTAACTGTAAAGGGTCTACTTTTATTTGTGTGCACTCACAATATCAACAAAACCTTTTATAAAATAAAGAAAATAATTTTATAAAATAAAGAAAACAATGTGCTTTCTGCCGTCTGGTCTTGAACACTTCACAAAAATGAACCGACAGTCAGCGATTACATGCCTCACAGACATGATAAATATATCTATAGAAAGCTTTAAATTACTACTTAACGAAATAAATCAATTTGAAAACAAAAACTCTCATTATAATCCGTGAAGATGCACTTCTCTCTAAAGGCGCATCTAATGAGGAGACGGCGAATCAGGATCATCATCTTCATCTTAGGCTTGCTGCGATAGACGGTGTTGGCGGTGATACCGGTGTTAAGCCGCAACACCGGTTACATCACTTGCCCACTGCGGCACCATCATTTATATTTTTTTAATAGTAATAAAAATCATTTAGTTCAGTTATAGGACACTACAATTAAAACTGAACGCGGCTGCTGAATGCAGCACACCGAACAAACGACAGTCGCACATCTCAGATCAGATTTATTTTATCACACATGAGGAGAGTGAGTCCAGCTGACTGACGAGAAGAGTGAGGTGAGACAGACAAGATGAGTGAGGTGAGACAGAGAAGACGATGGCGGAAGAGTTTCAAAACGAAATGTAAAAGTGACTGTTTTAAAAATAAAAAAGGCTGTTGACTTCTGCCATTAATCTAAGTCAGTGGTTCTCAACCGTTTTTTCCACCGGGCCGCACTATGGTCCAAGCGCAAGTATCACTGGCTGCACGCATGTCATTTACATATTACGTCATCAATACAAACCAACCAGATTTATAATATTATTTATAGCCTAAATATTCTGATATCTAAATGATTACATTTATTGAAATAAATAAGTAAATAAATAAATAATTCTACTCACCATTAATAAAACACCTGATGCTGTCAGGTGTGCGTTCACAAATGTAGCCTATGTTGATCCAAATATGAAAAGCATTTTCTAATGTAATAATCAGAGGTTCTCTCCAGAGATGTTTTGCCACATTTCTGTAATTAAGATGATTGCTGCGTAGTAGCCTATAGGTGTTTCTTTTTACCTGAACATCTTCAAGTGAGTGGCGGGGCAAACCGAAAGTCCAGCACTCTCTTCACTGCTGATGCTGAGACTATTCTTGTTTGAATGCGTTCCTTCGCTGGCATTTTACACATTTCGTTTCTCCCTTAACAAATTTGTTCATTCTGATGCTCAATTTTACAGAACTAATGGCTGCTGATGACTATTTGAATTGAATTCTGCCAAAGTGCGCGCTTGTAAGTGTTCGTTAAATGCGTGAGTAGGCCTACATAGGTCTGCTCATGTCTGAAAATAATATATGAAAAACAAAATTATTTTACATAAAAACATTATAGCTTATATTTGTTAAGGATTTTTTTAATTAATGTAAAAACTAAGATGAATTGTAAAACTGAAAGTTATTTTTAATTGTATTCAGCACATAGACTGTAACATTCAGCATGGTGGACCGCATCTGGATTCGTGACGGATTCGTTAGAACCACCTGATCTAAGTGATAATGGAAGTTTTTTAAAACATTCGTTTCTCATTTATTTTGTTCCACAGTATGCTGATTTTTAAATTATTTAAACTGTGCATTTTTCCCCCCATTATTTTACATCAAGGTGTATGCAGTCTGAGCCACCAAACTTTCTTATTCGTTTTGCTAATAAACGTTCTACGTTTCATAATTATCTGTTCCTCATTCTTTACTGATTTTTAGTTTTGTATACCTATTTAAACTTTGTAAGTTATTTGGTATGTTATATTAGGTATAGCATGGTGTATTTTTATTCGTTTTGTTAATAAAATTTCTATGTTCTACGTTGTATTTTGAACCATTGAACCATGAATTGATGCCGAATTGCCGTGAATTTAAAAGTGAAAGTAACACGCGCATGGTGCTTACAGGCTATTTAAAACAGAAGGAAAGCTAGGAAAAGAGGGAAAACTCAAACGACCCCCCCACCACGGTGATACCGGTATTATCGGTGTTGTCACACGTCGATTAACCGGTGGGAAAATTTCCTCACCGTCACAACCCTACTTCATCTTTGCGACACTGACTCAGAAAACACTAGTTTATTAGTAAATAAATCAAATATCTCCTTACTATTTCCCCCTGACACATTCATGGTAATTACTTTTGCTGGGGCTTTATGGCAAGCTTTAATGTGTGTATTTGAAGCAGAACTCTCCAGCTGCTGACGGCTCTCTGCTGCTGCTGGACACTAAACACTGTCGAGACGCTCTTGACAGTTGCGGCAGCACGGTCTCGTGTTGTTTCCATCAGCGCGGCAATTTTTTTCATTACTAATTGATGGGTGTCTAAAATATAAAAATAAGGAGAAGCCTAAAACAGACCCGAGGCCCGGCCCGCTTCTGAACTATGACGTGAAAATTGGCCCGAAGCCCGGCCCTATGCGTAGCCTAAATAAAGCCGGGCTGAAATGCAGTGCTTTATCGTTCCCCTTGGTAGAAATAACGTTTCCCCCTCGTCGACTAAAACTAGACGAAAATAGTCATGGATAATTCTGACTAAAATAAGACTAAAATGCTCTAGAGCCGTCGCGATTCGTCGATTTTAGTCGACTAGTCGATTTTGAAAAATCATCGACTTCCTTTTGCTCGCATCGACTAACCGGCAAAATACCGGAAGTGCCGCATTTCACAGACTAGAATCCATAAAACACATTATTAGACTATTTTCCAAGGCTGCATGATATTAAACCCATTTAAAAATCATAATTAAGCATAATTGTGAATTCACAAACGCTATGATTTTTACACGCTATTTACATGCGTGTAGGTTAAGCACGTGGGTCACACAGCGACTCCATTCACAGTAGTTCCACAGAAACTGATCATTTACATGTGTGGAGCGTCTCAAACTCCATCTCTGCATGTTGTTGTGAGTTTGGGTTAATTATAACATTCATCTGGGAACGCAACGTGCGCCATTTCATCAGATTTGTAAGGTAAATCATTTATAAGCCTGTGCAAACAGGAGAATATCGTGGTTTCAAAATAAAAGCTCAAACCCTCTGAGTTTACACGTTTTGATGTCCACATATTCATTTACTTACAGTGGCTATAGCATTTCTGTCCTAAAGAAATGGCCAAATATTAAAGATTAAGTGGACATTTGAATTAAATGGTGCTTGGTCAATATTAAACAAGGATTAGATCGCGCAGTAATGTGAAAATATAATAATCAGGCTGTCGTCGCCCCCTGCAGGCCTTTGTTGTAATGCGTTATCTACATTAGCTCTATTGTTTATAATACATTATGTATTTTAACAGTTTTGTTCAATAAAACCATATGATTTCTTGCTTTTGATACTTTATTTGAACTAAATATCATCATTTATTATCAATCAATGAATCATTGCTATATGTATTTTAAGTCATTTTAAAAGCTATTTTTCACTTACATCTATTTTTATTACCAAAAAAGAAATATATATATATATATATATATTATAGGGCCCTATGAAATAGCGTTTTATTTCCAAATTCATTTTTTTCCATTTTCATTTTTCTATACTCTGTTTTATAGGTTAAATTACATTTTATCAATCAAAAAGCCTGTCTAATTAATTGAGTTTTACAGTTTTATCTGTACCAAATTCTGTTTTAGACTAAGCAATAGAGCTGAAATAAAGCTATTCTTTTTCAGATTTGGTAAACAACACATTAGGTGTACAAACCGAAAGTAAAACAGTACGAGCACTCTGGAGGAACTACACGCTTATCTGTTTAAAGTTACACAGTTATTCCGATCGGTGTTAATCTCACAATATAAAGGCAGAAAGTTACCTTTTGTCTCTGTTGGTCGGATTGAGGAGGCCATGATTCAGACCTCGAGCAGATCCGCGCCGCTCGCGTATGTTGAATCTCTGCGATCACCGGAAGCAGGAAACAAGCAAGACATACCATTCCACTGAGGCCTTCTTCTCATTATTATTTGTTTTTTATTTTGCGGCTCGCAATCACACATTGAGCATTACCGCCATCTACTGAAGCAATGGATCAGAGACTTGAATTCCCTTTTTCCAGACATATCAGGTCTCCAGCTTTCGATGTTTCTGCGTGTTCAGCTCCTCCATCTACAGCCCAAGTCCCTCCCAGCCCAGAGAAGAGGAATAACAATAATTATAATCATAGTAATAATCTATATTCTATGAATTAACTGAGTTCTTTTTAGAAATTGTATTAACAGATTATCACCTCCTACTGGATTCAAAATCTCTTTTAACGTTAACTGCTTCTCACCATTCTTCTGAAGTTAATCGATTAGCTTACTTCTCTCCTCCGTATATCCATTACACTGAATAAGTACATGTTCTACAGACTCCACACCAACCACACAGTCCTGTTGGATGTTCCCCTATTATGTGCAATGCTGAATTAAGTCCTGTATGTCCCAACCTTAATCTTGAAAGAACACAATCTTCCTTTCTTCTCCCTCTTGAATTCCTTCCTCTACCTACAATTGGTTGTACTGAATGTAGATGTCTGCCTTTTAACCAAAACAATTGCCAATTTGTATTCATCCCCTTTTTAATTATTGACTTAAGTTCAGCTTTACTATACAACATTTGCATATCTATATTTTCCTTTGTCATTACTTGTTTAGCTAATTGGTCTGCTTCCTCATTCCCTGCCACTCCTGTATGTGCCGGAAACCACAAGAATTGTCTGCTGCAACATATATAATAACTGAAGGATCTCCAAAACAATATCTTGTATAGTTTCAGACTTTTGAGCTTCCAGGCATAATAAAGCTGAACTTGAATCTGAGCATATTAATGTTTTATTTATCCCCATTTCATATATTTTATTAATTGCTATCAAAGTTGCTAGCAACTCTCCTGTAAACACTGACACATGATTTGATATACATTCATTCTCCATCTTACTTATGTGATTATATGTAACCTTTGCATCAAACCACATACCTAAAAATCTCATCACTTTAACTCGTTCCAACTCTTTATTATATAATTTCAGCTTTAAATATATACTTCTCCTTCTATTTGTGAAGAAAATATATTTCGTTTTTTCTACAGAAAATGTAAAACCCCATTTATAAGAACATTGTTCAACATTTATTAAAGCTGTTTGCATTTTATTAACAATATACTCAACATTCCTACCTCTAAGCCACAAAGCTCCATCATCTGCAAACAAAGATTTATTTATATTTTCCCCTATTGTTGCAAATACATCATTAATCATAATTATAAAATATACAGGTGCATCTCAATAAATTAGAATGTCGTGAAAAAGTTCATTTTTTCTTGTAAGTTATTTCAAAAATTTAAACTTTCATATATTTTAGATTTATTACATGTAAAGTAAAACATTTCAAAACTTTTTTTTTTTTTAATTTTGATGATTAGAGCTTACAGCTCATTAAAGTCAAAAATCAGTCTCTCAAAATATTGGAATATTTACATTTGAGTTTCAATAAATGACCATCCCTACAGTATAAATTCTGAGTATCTCTTATTCTTTGAAACCACAATAATGGGGAAGACTGCTGACTTGGCAATGATCCAGAAGACGAACATTGACACCCTCCACAAAGAGGGTAATTCACAGAGGGTCATTACTGAAAGGTGTGGCTGTTTACAGAGTGCTGTATCAAAGCATATTAAATGCAAAGTTGACTGGAAGGAAGAATTTGGGTAGGAAAAGGTGCACAAGCAACAGGGATGACTGCAAGCTTGAGAATACTGTCAAGCAAAGCTGATTCAAACACTTGGGAGAGCTTCACAAGGAGTGGACTGAAGCTGGAGTCAGTGCATCAAGAGTCACCACGCTCAGACGTCTTCAGGAAAAGGGCTACCAAGCCACTTCTGAACCAGAGACAACGTCAGAAGCATCTTACCTGGGCTGTGGAGAAAAAGAACTGGACTGTTGCTCAGTGGTCCAAAGTCCTCTTTTCAGATGAAAGTAAATTTTGCATTTCATTTGGAAACAAGGTCCCAGAGTCTGGAGGAAGAGAGGAGAGGCACAGAATCCATGTTGCTTGAAGTCCAGTGTGAAGTTTCCACAGTCTGTGATGATTTGGGCTGCCATGTCATCTGCTGGTGTTGGTCCACTGTGTTTTCTGAAGTCCACAGTCAACGCAGCCATCTACCAGGAAATTTTAGAGCACTTCATGCTTTCTTCTGCTGACAAGCTTTATGGAGATGCTGATTTCATTTTCCAGCAGGACTTGGCACCTGCCCACACTGCCAAAGGTACCAAAAGCTGGTTCAATGACCATGGTGTTACTGTGCTTGATTGGCCAGCAAACTCGCCTGACCTGAACCCCATAGAGAATCTATGGGGTATTGTCAAGAGGAAGATGAGACACCAGACCCAACAATGCAGATGAGCTGAAGGCCGCTATCAAAGAAACCTGGGCTTCCATACCACCTCAGCAGTGCCACAAACTGATCACCTCCATGCCACGCCGAATTGAGGCAGTAATTAAAGCAAAAGGAGCCCCTACCAAGTATTGAGTGCATATAGAGTAAATTAACATACTTTCCAGAAGGCCAACAATTCACTAAAAATGTTTTTTTTATTGGTCTTATGAAGTATTCTAATTTGTTGAGATAGTGAATTGGTGGGTTTTTGTTAAATGTGAGCCTAAATCATCACAATTAAAAGAACCAAAGACTTAAACTACTTCAGTCTGTGTGCATTGAATTTATTTAATACACAAGTTTCACAATTTGAGTTGAATTACTGAAATAAATGAACTTTTCCACGACATTCTAATTTATTGAGATGCACCTGTAGCTGCAAGCAGCGATTACCGGGGTTCAAGCATTTTAAGGCCTAAGGTGGTATTGTCACGAATCCTGTCCGTGGCCTTCCGTCCACTTGCCACCAGAGGTCGCCCTCCGATTACATTGACTCTTGCACCACACTACTGTTGCACTTCACCATCGGACTACAGTTCCCATCATCCCCTGCACTGACCAGACACACACACACACACACAGCTGATTGCACTAATCACACGCTCACACCTGAGAACCACCACACAATCACACACCCTACATAAACCGTGAACTTCCTTGCACGGATTGCCGAGTATTGTATGCACATATCGCTAGCGACCTTACAGAGCCTTTTATAGTTGTCATAGTCATAGTCATAGTCTTGGTCTTGGTCTTGGTCTTGGTCATAGTCTTGGTCTTGGTCATAGTCTTGGTCTTGGTCTTGGTCATAGTCATAGTCTTGTCTTGCCTGTTTTGGATTGTGTTTTCCCCTGCCTGGATTATTGCTGTGTACCTGGATTATCTCTCTCTGCCTTGCCCTGTTGGATACTGTTAGCCGATCGAAGACCCACGCTTGTCCTAGGAGTACTCTTTGTCCTGCCATTTATATACCTGTTTTCCAATGTTTGACCCATGCTTGTTTCTGACCACACCTTTGAATAAAAGCCTGCAGATGGATCTGAACGCTTCCTCTGTTCCTTCCGTAACAGAATACTCGGCCACACCAGGATCCGGCAGCTTTTCAATTGGACATTGGCCAGGTATGAATATGGCTAGCCTATTATTAGCCCTCGAACAGGGCACGCGATCGCTCGAGGACTATGTGCAAGATTATTTAGACTTAGCTTATTTCTCTGATCTGCCAGACTGTGTCTTGATAGATTTTTTTTGCGAGGGCATTAATCAGCCGTTAAAGTCAAAACTCATTCGAGAGGGACCTCGGGCTTCATTTAGTCAGTTTATTGATTATGCTCTGATATCTGTTGGCTCTACTTTCACTGTGGGTGTCGCAGAGGATGAATGCGATACCGCGTCTGTGCCTGAAATGGTGGCTACTGAATTCAGTCAGTCACAAGCTCCGGGACATTCTAGTTTGCAATGACAGTCTACCTTTGCAATGACATCATTTTCATCTTTGTCAAATTCAAAAATTTATGGTTATAAGCTTTTTAAAAATTATATTTAAAACAATATAATAAGTAGAATAAGACAATAAGTTACCAATCATATGAAATTAGTATTAATAAAAAATTAATTTGTACTACAGAAGTGGCAAAGAAGAACACAAAAGTGGCTTGTAGTTGTAGCTACATTTTCAGACGTTTAATGAGGCTCAGAGGTGGCATGAGTGCAATTAAATTCATAGATTCATGTGGAGAGTAAAGTTTTAAATATAACATTTTGAATACAGAAATATTAAATAACTGAAATGATATGCTAAAATTGAAACTGAAACCACCAGCAGGTGGCGGCAAGTCAATGATTTATTTCACTGAATCATTTATTCAATTGATTTGTTTGAACGGCTGATTCATTCCAGAATGAAGCAAGTGACTGTGTTTATGAATGGGGAATCATGAATCACTGACTCACTAGATTCGTTCAAAAACACACTTTCATTCATGAATGAAACACTGCTGTGTTTACTTTTAGAGATGCTCAGCTGTTCCTTTATTTAGAACAATTTTCGTTGAAGATATAGAGCAAAATCATGGAGTACTTGTTTATTGATCTGTTGTACCCCAAATCAGAAAAAGTTGGGACAGTATGGAAAACGCAAATAAAAAAAGAAAGTAGTGATTTCTAAATTTACTTTGACTTGTATTTCATTGCAGACAATATGAACACAAAATATTTCATGTTTTGTCTGGTCAACTTCATGTCATTTGTAAATATACATCCTTTCCTGTCATTCAGACCTGCAACACATTCCAAAAAAAGTTGTGACAGTAAAGCATTTACCACTTTGTAATGTTGCCATTCCTTTTAACAACACTTAAAAGACGTTTAGGGACTGAAGACACCAAGTGATGAAGTGTTTCAGGTGTAATTTTGTCCCATTCTTCCTGCAAACAAGTCTTAAGGTGGGCAACAGTACGGGGTCTTCGTTGTCGCATTTTGCGCTTCAAAATGCGCCACACATTCTCTATTGGAGACAGCTCGGGACTGCAGGCAGGCCAGTCAAGTATCCATACCCTCTTCCTCCGCAGCCAGGACTTTGTAATGTGTGCAGAATGTGGTTTTGCATTGTCTTGTTGAAATATGCATGGACGTCCCTGGAAAAGATGTCTTCTTGAAGGCAGCATATTGTGCTCCAAAATCTCGATGTACTTTTCAGCATTAATGGTGCCATCACAGAAGTGCAATTTACCTTTGCCAAGGGCACTGACACAACCCCATACCATGACAGACCCTGGCTTTTGGACTTGTTGCTGGTAACAGTCTGGATGATCCTTTTCTTCTTTGGTCTGGAGCACACGGCGTCCATTCCTCCCAAAAAGTACCTGAAATACTGATTCATCTGACCACAGTACACGTTTCCACTGTGTGATGATCCATCCCAGATGCCTCCGAGCCCAGAGAAGTCGACGGCGCTTCTGGACACTGTTAACATAGGGCTTCCTTTTGGCACAGTACAGTTTTAACTGGCATTTGTGGATGTAACTACATATTGTGGTACTTGACAAAGGTTTGCCAAAGTAGTACTGAGCCCATGTGGTGATATCGCTTATAGATGAATGACGATTCTTGATGCAGTGCCGCCTGAGGGATTCAGCTTAGGCTTGTGCCCTTGTCCTTTACGCACTAAAATTCCTCCAGATTCCTTGAATCTTTTAATTATGTTATGCACTGTTGAAGGTGAAATATCCAAATCTCTTCCTATCTTTCTTTGAGGAACATTGTTTTTAAACATTTCAATAATTTTCTCACATATTTGTTGGCAAACTGGCGATCCTCGGCCCATCTTTGCTCCTAAAGGACTAGACCTTTCTTGGATGCTGCTTTTGTACCAAATCATAATTAGGTACTTTCACTCCACTCCAGGCTTTGATCACATCCCCCTCAGCAGGCGGAATACACCTCGTCTTTCCTTAACTTAACCAATTCAAACTAAAATTAAGACATTTATTACACTATTTGAGAAATGTAAGCATATGGCCTTAAAATTATGAAAAGTGAATTTAAGACATTAAGGACAGGCGAAACCGTGCAATTGACGGACATCCGTCGTAGCGACGGAGAACTTTAATCCCTGAATCCGACACAGCCGCCTCGCCATCGCAAGTTTTTTGGCACACGTCAGCATGACATCAGAGCAAGGCGGATGTAACTCGGAGGCTGCATTCGAAGTCGCATACTTTCATACTATTTAGTAGGCAAAAAGCAGTAGGCGAAGGATAAGCAACCAATCGGAATGTAGAAGTCCTCCGCTTGAGAGGATTCCAGAGAACGCAGTCCTGGAAACGTTGGTTCCGACCACATTAGTTCCCAAGCAAAATGGAGGAAAGGTTAATTATTGCTGTGGCGGGTTTCCCGATAATATATGACGTGTCCCTGTACGCAAACAGGGACATAAATACAATGGCTTTTAATTGGTTTATTTCGTTAGCAAACATGTAACTACAATAAAGTTCTTTCCATCGATCAATTTCTCACTTTGAAATTTAAAATATTTCATGAGTTTAACTCTGCACAAGCTCAACAAGCTTGCTTGCTTTGCGGCCCCTTTAAATACAAGACAAGCATACGATCTACGTCAGAGCGTCCTCGAATCTTTCTACAGCGTTGATGGCTGGGTGGCCAGGGGCCCCAGGGCGAATTTTGACGTTCTCGCCGCCTGCGGTGTGAACGCACAGTAAGCGAGAGATCCCCGGAAGGCCTACTGCATCCCGCCCAGACTCCGAAGTGCCGATCGAGGGATACTTTTCAATCCCAGAAGCCCACGCGAGAGAAAACATAATCATCGAACGTGATGGAGAACAGCGACAAGGGTGTTTTCAAATGTGAGTATTACAAACCAAAAACATGGTTCCTTGTGTTAAAATCACGTTTGTTACTGTAGAGTAAACTGTTAACTTGTTGAGGGTGTAAGATGCTAGACCGTAACGTTACAGTATATCTGTTTTTTTTGTTTGTTTTTTCTGTAAAAAACATGTTTTATGTATAGCGAACAGGAGAGCTCGAGTAAACACATGTATGTCTGCAAAGTGAATTTATTTACATAAACCATTTACATCTTAAAGACGATTACTAAATGTCTATGTAATATGTGACCGGAAAATGTTTGAAAAGAATTTGCATATGAGCACAACTAATAGACATGAAATAGACATCTGTGTGAGTTATGTATTTGTGTTAATATGTAGAATTCACTGTTGTCAACACTGCTTTACATGAGTGTAAGTAATGTACATAAACAAATATACATAAAGTAACTAAACATAAGTTGTTTTATTTGTCCATTAGTATTGCTGATAAATTGAGGAGCATTTGTGTTGGATAAATTGTTAACACATCAGCAACTACCTCAACATGTAAATGCAGTATTGATCAGATAAATCACAGGTGACTGACTCTTGTCTGATGTCACAGGGACAGCAAAAAAGGCACAATAACAAGGGTAAATATCTCTGAATAATATTCATATAATCATAATGCATAATGCATTCAACAAGAAAAATATGAAAACATGAGATTTAAGCTGGTTTTGCTTGTGGATGAAAAATCTTGAACATAAAATAAAGAAATTAACAGCATATTCAAAAGAGAACAATAAAAAAATAAATATAAAATCTTAAATACTACAATCATAATAAAAGGGCAGCTGTTTCTTCAACAAGACCACAAAATGAGCAAATATCATCAACATCAAAATATTTACAGATAGATTAATTAAACCTGTCGCTCATATCTTTTAAGTTGTTGTTGCTCTTGTAACGTCGTAGATCACTTGATAACGTCAACATGGCGGATGAATTCCGGATCGCATTCATACTTAATGAGATTTGGCTGTAGAGTACCTACTCTTTTAGTGCTCGTTAAGTACTTATTGAAATTAAGTATCTACTCATTGAGTATGCAATTTCGAATGCAGCCACAGTTTACTCACTGAAAATGTTTGGAGGTCATGACCCTCTTGATGGAGGTGAGCGCAATCAGGAGCGCTGTCTTAATAGACAAATATTTAAGCTCAACCAATTCCAGCAGCTCAAAGGGATCCCTCTGAAATCAAGCCAGGACGACAGAGAGATCCCAGGAGGGCACAATGGGTGACCTAGGAGGATTTTATCTTCTGGCACCCCTCAGAAACCTAACGATTAGGTCATGCTTCCCCAGGGACCAGCCGTCCACTGCATCATGCATCACTTTCAAGGTGGAGGGTGACAGCCTACGCCCCCACCTTTCTTGTAGAAAAGAAAGTACGACTCTACTCCGGCATCTTCGGGTGTCTTCTCTGGGAGAAGAACACCAGTTCATGACCAGACTCCACTTAAAGGCATAAGCTCACCTAGAAGTGGTAGTGTCTACCACCGCCGGTGGCAGATCATGTAGGTCTGCTGCATCCCATTCAAGAGTCACACATGGAGGTTCCAAAGATCTGGACGCAGGTATCTGGGTCAGGGAATAGTACAACTGCCAGTGGGAGGACTCGTGGGAGGCAAACAGGTCTACCTGAGCTTTCCTGAATCGAGTCAAGATCAGCTGGACCACCTGATGATGGAATCACCATTCGCATGAACATGAGCTGTCGTGAGAATGTGTCGGCTGCACGATTGAGCTCCCCCTGAATGTGGACGGCACGCAGCAACTTGAACCACGTCTGACTTCAGAGGAGGAGATGACGGGTGAGTTGTGACCCTGTCGATTAATGTACAAAACAGCCATAGTGTTGTCCGTGCAGATCAACACGTGCTTGTCCTGGAGCAGCGGCCGGAACTGCCGCAAGGCTAGAAACACTGCCACCAACTCATGGCAGTTGATGTGCCAAAGCAGTTGAGGCCCTGTCCAGGACCCCAAGGCTGCCTGCCCGTTGCATGTAGCACCCTAGCCCATACTGGAGGCATTCGTCGTGACAACAACATGCCAGGACACTTGTTCTAAGGGCACCTCGGTCCGTAGAAAGGAAAGGTCTGACCAGGGCTGAATGAGTGGCAACACATCAGCGTGATGGTCACACAATGTGTACCATGCAACCATGCCCATCATGGGAATCGGGACTGTAATCAGTGCTGGAGTGGTATCATATGAATCAATCCAAGCGGCGTGACTGCGGCTGCAGATGCCATATGCCCAAGGAACCTCTGAAAGTGATTCAAACAGAGGAAAGAAATTCTCTGCACAGGTGAGAGCTTGCTCTTTTCCAAGTTGACCCGAAGCCCTAACTGGCTGAGGTGACGGAGCACCAGGTGATCACACAACTGATCTCACGACAGGGCCATGATGTGCAAGTTGTCGCGATAGTTGGGGATCCTGATGCCCACTTTCCATAGCGGGGCAAGGGCACCCTCCACGACCTTCGTAAAGACACAGGGGAATTGAGACATGAAAGTATGCGTCCTTCAGGTCGATCGCTGCAAACCAATCCTGGGATTGGATGCAACTGAGGATGCGCTTCTGCGTCAACATCCTGAATGGAAGCTTGTGACAGGCCCGATTCAAGACATTGAATCCAAGATTGCCCGAAGACCACTGCTTTTCTTGGACACAATGAAGTAAGAGCTGTAAAACCCCTGCCTCATCTCAGTTGGAGGGATATGCATGATTACATCCTTCACCGACAGGACAGCAATCTCCATGCACAGGACAGGGGCGTCTCAGACTGTCACCGAAGTCTCAAGGACACCGCTGAACCTGGCGGGGGTCGCCTGGTCAACTGAATCGCGTAGCCGAGTCGAACTGTCCGAATGAGCTAGCGGGATGGGTTGGGTAGCGCAAGCCACTCCCCCAAACTCCATGCGAGTGGCACCAAAGGGACACTTCGACATATTGCATACCGCGGTGGGGAGTCGTGCTGGATGGCAGAGAAGGCATCGCATTCTAGAGCAGCTTCCCACATCTCCAGTTTGCCTGTGTCAGGGCCGCTTCGTCGTCTTCCTGTAGGACTTAGCGGACCACTGGGACATCACCTTCCTACGTGGAGCTCGAAGTGCCAGCCTCGACAATGTCTCAGCGCAGGGTGGAACAACAGTGGAGGAAGCGGGAGGATGCCTATGCTGAGGAGCAGGCTGAGGCGCAGCCCACAATGGAATGGTGACAGTAGGAGGATCACGTTGGGGCAGGATGTGCTGTATGGCCTCAATCTGCTTCTGTACTGCCGAGAACTGCTGGGCGAAGTCCTTGATAGTGTCGCCGAATAGGCCAGCCTTGGAGATGGAAGGGTCAAGAAAGCACACTTTGTCAACGTCTCTCATCTCAACCAGGTTGAGCCAGAGATGTTCTTTCCGAGGGACTGTGCTGTGATTTCGTCACATTGAGTCAGTCGCCATGCGCAGCTCCTGCATCAACCTCGGGTCGGTACTACCCATGTGCATTTGTTTTAGTGCCTTGGCTTGGTGGACCTGCAGGATAGCCATGGCATGCAGGGCAGAGGCAGCTTGGCCAACAGTACTGTCAGCCTTGGCAGCCGGAGCTGCCAACAGCCTACAGGCTTTGGACGGGAGATCCGGACGATTCCTCCATATGGCAGGGTTTTGTGGGCACAGGTGCACTGCAACCACTCTCTCCACTTGGGGAATGTTCACATACCCTCTTGCTGCCCCGCCATCGAGGGTAGTGAGGACGGAGGAAGAAGACGAGCGGCTTTTGGCCATGAAAGGGGCTGTCCATAACTTCGTCATTTCCTCATTCACCTCCAAGAAGAAAGGATCCGTGAGCGGTGTTCCGTGTCAGGAAACCAATCATCCAGCCACAAGCACTTAGGGCTGGGCGGTATATTCACCACCAGCCTGATGACGCGATCGCAGCGTTGTCATGGTCATACGCTCACAGTAGAAGCATGAACCATCTATGAACACAGCTTCAGCGTGCTGAATGCCCAGACACTGAAGACAGCGATTTGTGGCCATTGACAGAGCACAGAAAACCAAGAGGACATGGATTGAACGTCATCTTTAAAAACACACGAACAGTCCGTGATTTGCTCTTTTAGAGAAACTGCTCTTTTCAGTTGAAGCTCCCAGGGGAATCACTGAAAGGGACACCACTGTTCGCACTATACCACCAACAAAAACAGCTCTCCGACACACAGCAGATGAATCGCTTTCTGGAGTATATCAGCATTCATACAATCACTCAGCTCCGAAGCAAAAAGTTTAATGAGTGGATGCACGCTGTCGCCTTATAAATTCCACTAGCCAATTCTCTTTGGCATTTTCTCTTAAACTCAGAGATGATTGGGGCTCCTAAGTAAACCCTTAATCTCGTCACGACATAACTCGTAGTGACCGTCAGATAGGGAATGGGACGTTTCCAATTCATATGGTAATTAGCATGGTACGTTTGCATAATAATGCTTTTAAAAATGACAAAATGTGTTTGAAAATGCAAGAATGCACTCCAAAAACAATTTGAGTGAGTATGCCTTTAATTTTACCAGAAACTATACAGTAAAATGACATGAAAATGAAACCAATAAAGGAAGGATTTTTATGTGTGTTTGAAAATGGGTAATAGTGCAACTGCAAGAATGCACTTTTCTATTTTAGTGTTTGCCATTTATTTTGTCCAAAACCATACAGTAAAAGACTTGAAAAGTAATACAGTAATAGCCAGGGTTACTGTGGAATCAACTGACAGAATGAGCAAACCTATAAAGGAAACATTTTTATGAGGGATTGAAAATGGGACATGATGTAAAAGTGCTTATGCACTTAAATGCTTGGCGTGAATTTGCCATTAATTTTCTCCAAAGACAATACAGTTAAAAAAATGGAAACGTAATACAGTAATAGTCAGGGTGACTGTGAATAGGAATCAATTGAAAGAACGAGCACTGAAATATTTTAATGAGTGTTTGAAAATGAGATGTGATATAATACTGCAAAGATGAACTTAGATGCTTGGAGTGAATTTGCCTTTAATTTTCTCCAAAACTATACAGTACACATATTTGACACTTAATACAGTAATAGTCAGGTTCAATGTGAACAGGAATCAACTGAAAGAACGAGCAAACCTATAAAGGAAATATTTTTATGAGTGTTTGAAAATGGGAAATGGTGCCAGTGCTAGAATGCACTTTGTTTTTTGGAGTGAATTTGCCATTAATTTTCTCCAAATCTATACAGTAAAAATATTTGAAACTTAATACAGTAATAGTCAGGATCACTGAATCAACTGAAAGAACGAGCAAACCTATAAAGAAAAATGTATATGATTTTTTGCAAATGGGTAATGGTGCAACCGCTAGAATGCACTTTTTGGAGTGAATTTGCAATTAATTTTCTCCAAAACCATACAGTAAAATGACTTGAAAATCAATACAGTGAAAGTCAGGGTCACTGTTAACAGGGATCAGTTGGAAAAATGAGCAAACCTATTAAGGAAAGCTTTTTAGGAGTAAGTGATTTTTATGAGAAAAGAGTGAGAATGCACATTGGGTTTTGGGGTGATTTGCCTTTAATTTGTACAGAAATTGTATAGTAGTTTTAACTTGAAAATTAATACCGTAATAGTCAGGGTCACTGTAAACACGTATCAGTTGAAAGGTACACACACGCAATACATCATTTATCAATGTTAATATATAATATAATATAATATATAGTATATTAATAAATGTACAATACAAATGTTAATGTATAAAAAAGCATGTATTCACAAACATTATTCAATGTTCAAGTCATAAAAAAAAAAAATCCTGAAATTGTATTATGTATGTCATGACATAAAATAGCAATAAATAAATAGTCTGATGTCGCTTTAAGTTCTTTTTAGGGTTAAATTACATTTTATGCAGACATATTTTTGGGTCACCGTGAACAGCAATCTATTGAAAATATCAGTAAAAGTATAAAGGAAACACCGCTATGACAGCTTCTTTACATCCATGTTGACCGCTCCCAGCACCCATACCGTAAGTGCGCGATTAGACGTGTAAACCAAAAAAAAGTGCGGCTGGCTTGACCGTGTATTTTCAAACCGCGGCTGGCTTGACCGCAGTTGTCTTTCGACTACACTTGCAAAATCCGCTTTGGGACTGAGCTCGAATAGCTTCAGTGTCAGCGACTTTTTATAGTACAAAATCGCTGTCAATCAAAAGGAGATGCAGTCTTTCGACAGACCCTCCAATCATCACGCAGAAGCCCAGAGTCCAGGCCACGCCCACTCCTCCATTCACCCCCAGAGACGCTGAGCGTCTGTGGGCCGGACATAATTGCAGCATTTATCCAATGACCGTCTAGTTTCGAAGCACTGAAAAAAACTGTTCAAAGCAGCCCCATTGAAATCAATGGACGCTAGGCTTCAACAGGGACAACATACACTGTGAAGCTACGGCATTCGTATGAGAAGGAAATCGAGTCAGCTGACCTGCTATATGTAGCTGATTCTGAACAAACTCGTCTTCGAGATCAACGTGTTCTAACGCATTTTTAATCAATAAAATTTTAACACAATAGTACATATTTGACCATTAATTTTTTGACATTATAGGGGAAGCCGAGCTTCCCTTGCAGTCTTAAAGAAATCCCCACTGGATAGATGCCCCCCTAAAGTTGACAGTAGTATAAATGTATTAAGTAATGTATGTTTAAGGTTAAATATATTTGATATTTGGAGATATAAGAATCCAACTTCTCTCACGTATACATGGAGTAATAAGGACAGATCTCTGCAATCACGTATTGATTTTTGGCTTATTTCGGAGCATATAAAAGATAAGGTAGAATTTGTGACTATTGAACCATCTGTTTTAACTGATCACAAAGGCATATCAATTAAAGTTAACTTTCTAGGTAGTCAGTCAAATAGGGTTAAGAGAGGATATTGGAAATTAAATAATAGTTTGTTGAAACATAATGATTTTTGTGCTCAAATTAAGACCTTAATTAGTAAATATTGGCACCAGGCATCTACGACCCAGATTTATGGAAAATACTGGGAACAAATAAAATTTGAAATAAGAAAATTGGCAATATCCTATGGAAAATCTATTACAAGAAAGAAAAAAGAAAATGAGAACAAGATAATTAATGAAATTATTTCAAATTACATGCAGAAATGACCAACATCTGTCAAGCAATGATTTGTTAAAACTTACAACATTGCAGATAATATTTATGAAGAGAAAGCTAGAGGTGCATTTGTTAGCTCAAGACGAAAATGGATGGAAGCAGGAGAAAAAAATACCAAATATTTTTTCAGTTTAGAAAAAAGAAATCGAGAAATAACCTCTGTAAATAAATTAGTAATAAACAGTGCTACTAACGAGAACCCTAAGGATGTATCTCAATTCTATAGTAAATTGTATATCTCTCTTAATCAACCCACTAATACAGATTTATTTCTTAGCAACTTATCTGACAATGTTAATAAGATCACTATAGGTTTCAGAAATTTTTGTGATAAATAATTAAATATTCAAGAGGTTATAGATTGCATAAACAGTCTTAAAGAAAATACGTCTCCTGGAAGCGACGGGTTGACAGGGGAGTTTTATAAAACTTTTTGTAATATTCTTGCACCTGTTTTACTTGCTGTTTTTAAAGAATAAGTTGATTTTGGAGAACTTCCTTCTTCACTAAAACAAGGAGTAATTATAATTATACCAAAAGATAAATTCTATTTAGAAAATTGGAGACCAATCAGTTTATTAAACAACGACACCAAAATGTATTCACATATATTTGCAAAAAGACTTAAAAAATGTTTAAAAATGAGAATTGATGAAGAACAATCAGGTTTTTTGAAAGGACGCTATATTGGAAATAATATTAGATTAATTCTTGATTTAATTGATTACAGACATTTTATATCAGATGATAGTTTAATATTATTTATCAACTTTTATAAAGCGTTTGATACTATTGAACATTATTTTATGTTCAAAGTTATAGATTTTTTTGGCTTTGGTATGTTTTTTCAAAAAGCAATTCAAACTCTTTATAATGGTTGTAATAGCTCAGTCCAGTTAACTCATGGTACCTGCCCGAGATTTAATATGTGCCGTGGGATAAGGCAAGGGTGCCCTATATCGCCTCTTCTTTTTTTCTTAGTTGTGCCAGTGATGGCCACTCATATTAAAAAAAGCTAGTTTTCATGGAATCTCAGTGTTTGACAAAGAGATTAAACTCTTTTTTGTCAAAAACAGTGAAGACGTGGAGAGTGTTATAAATTGTATAGATTAATTTTCTGAGGTCTCTGGTTTAAAGATGAATAAGAGTAAGACCGTTTTATTATCTCTTAAAGACTGTTCTTTGAAATAAATTAAAGGAATACCAATTAAAGACACTGTAACATACCTTGGTATAGTAATATGTAAAGATTTGATGCAAAGAA
Organism: Aspiorhynchus laticeps; assembly: GCA_023376895.1. NCBI lineage: Eukaryota > Metazoa > Chordata > Actinopteri > Cypriniformes > Cyprinidae > Aspiorhynchus > Aspiorhynchus laticeps. The sequence goes on from JALXFT010001878.1 coordinate 675,021, forward strand.
ATGAATTAAATTTTAAGCCTATTGTTGAAAAGATTAAAAAAAGATATAATACATGGTTAATGAGAGATTTGTCCTTAATGGGTCGCATTTTACTGTCAAGTCAAGTCAAGTCACCTTTATTTATATAGCGCTTTTAACAATACAGATTGTGTCAAAGCACTTAACAGTATCAAGTTGGAGGATAGAGTGTCAGTAATGTATAATAATAAGATTAAACACTCAATTTTCAGTTAAAGGATTATTGAATTCGGAGATGTCATTGTCTAGCTCAGTATAGTTTAAATAGTATCTGTGAGATCAAATTGACGATAATTGCTAGAAATTAAGTGTCCCCAACTGAGCAAGCCAGAGGCGACAGCGGCAAGGAACCAAAACTGTCAAAGGCAGAAGGGATTTCAAGGTCTGTATATGTATCAATGTCAATGGAAGTTCCAAAGAATGTTGTTAAGGATTTGGATAAGATTCTCTATGACTTCATTTGGAAAAGAAAAACTCACTACTTACGAAAATATATTTTAAATAATAGTAAATAATTTGGGGGTCTTGAAGTGTTAAATTTTACAGACCTCAATGAGGTATTTAAAATAAAATGGATAATCGAGTACATTAAAAATAAAGATACTGTGTGGCATATATTCCCCAATTTTATATTCAACTCTTTGGGTGGTATTAATTTTCTTTTAAAATGTAATTTTTCAGTTGATAAAATCCCAATTAAATTGGCGAGTTTTCATAAGCAGGCACTGCTGGCTTGGCAATTAGTCTATAAACACAATTTCACACCACATCTGTATTTTCTGTGGAATAATAGAGATATCTTGTATAAAAAAAATCTATCTTTAATCAGTCATGGTATGACAATGGAATATTTGCCATTAGTCAGTTGCTTAATGAACATGGTTTGCTTTTGTCATACTCAGAATTTCTTACAAAATTTTTCATTCCTGTGAAACCAAAAGACTATGCTATTACTTTTGATGCAATTTCAAGTCAAGTTGTTTCATTATTATGTAATTCTGCACATTACATTAACGCTGGCCAACACCCATTGAATTGTGATATGATATTTATTGGTGATATTAATATTGTTAAAGATAAATGCAGTAATAGATATATTAGAAATGTGTTAAAGAAGAATTTTGTGCCATGCTCAACAGTCTTTTGGTCATCTAAATATGAAAACATCGAGTGGAAGAAAGTATGGTCAATAACAAATAAGTTTTTCATCAGTAATAAAGTAAAAGAGGTATCTTTTAAAATATTACACAGAATTTATCCTGTTAAAGCAGTATTTGAACGGTTCAAACTGGATATGGAAAACTCCTGTGATTTTTGTGGTGTTGTTAAAGAATCTGTAACTCGTCTTTTCTTTCAATGTATATACTCAAGATTATTTTGGGTAGATGTCTCTAACTTCATTTCTAGGACGTTTGGAACATTAATACATAGGAATGTATGATGTCATATTTGTTTTTTTACATACCATTGATTCTAGAAAAACAATTTCTTTTCTTACACAACTAATTATTTTACTTGGAAAGTATCATATTCATGTAAAGAGATGGGCTAAAGCTAAGCCAAACTGTGAACATTGTATTTAAGAAATTAAACCATATGGTACTAATTTGCACAATATTAGAAACAGAAAAGCTAAAAAGACCTATGAAGCATTATGTCAGTTTAATTTGGTTAATTAATATATTTTTTTTTTCCCTGGCAAAGATCTTATTTTTTTCTCTGTATACCCTTTTTCATTTTTTTTTGTCGTTTTCTTTTCTACTAATGTTAATATAGAGATGTATATGTTTGTATTAATATGTACATAATTGCATAATAAAAAAAATAAAATAAAAAAGGAACCCATAGAGATTGCATTGCAGTGCCTGCAGTTTGAAAAAAAAAATCTTTGTATGGAAGTCTATGGGAACACTCGGGGCGATTCTCAGTCTGACAGAAATCGCCCAAAAAGGGGCGGTACACAGAACGTGACTCGACGCTGATTGGGCTATATTTCCAGAGGCAGAACAAACAGTATAGAAGAGTGAAAGCTAGCAAAACACTGTGATTGAATGTGAAAGAAAAAAAAAACCTCCCTTTCGCGCTTTGGTGGTGCATCGCCTAATTGCCCTAATGGAGAAACCCGCCTGTTTATAACCATAATTTTTGAATTTGACAAAGATGAAAATAATGCCATTGCAAAGGTAAAAGGAAAATACCCCGGTAAGTCACTTTGAGGAGTCAAATGTCACCTCATATTACGAAGGCTAATTTTTATCAGAATTTTTGATTATTGATCAGAAGGTGCTCCTAAATTTTTTTAATTAGGAGGACAAGCGCTCCTAAAAAGAAAAGAAAGCATAGAGCCATGTGTAACATATTAGATCCGTGCATGAGGTCTTAAAGAGACAGCAGCCTAAATAAACCTGCTGCTGTCTTTCATTATACAGTGAAGACTATCCAGTGTTATTGTACAGTTGAACAGATAATAGTTAGACCTAACTGAAAAAATGTAAGTACTAATAATTTAATTTGTATCTTGTTTTTGTTTGTGCTATTGATTGTCATTAATGTATTTGTTCTTATTTTACTGTTTACTATTTACTTGTCTTTTTTAGTTCAAATAAATTCAATTGAAAGTGCGTGTGACTCTTGGGGGAGGGGGCGTGGTCCATGTGTGAGAGGGGGCGTGGTCCATGGGCGGGGAGGGGGCGTGGTCCATGGGAAATAGTCCTGCCACCACAGCTGGAAAATATCCTAAACACGGCATACATTTAATAAAATTAGAAAAATGCATTTACAAAGGTTAAAAAGAAAATGCCTCTGTAAATCACTTTGAGTCTAATGTCATCTTGTATTAAGAAGGCAATTTTTATTATCAGAATTGTTTTATTATTGATTAGAAGATGCTTCTAAAGTTCTTAAATTAGGAGGACAAGTGCTCCTAATTACAAGAAGAAAAACACGGCTCTTAAACTGGGTGTATGGCTGTGGAATGGGGTTTGGCCGAGGAAACATTTTCAGTCAGAAGATTTTTTTTTTTTGCTTTAATCCATGTAAGGGTACTGACATCAGGCTGATCTGAGTGGCCAAGTCGATCATACAGAGCCATTGTCTTCGTCTGCAAGTTTCGTACAATATCAGTGATCAAAGTAGATGTGTGCTTCACCATGTAATTAATTGCAGAATAGGTTTGATTTGATTGATTAAGCTTTGCAAGAAAGCATGCCACTCGGTATGTGATATCTTCCTCTGCTAAATCATCCCAGTCGTCAGTTTCCTCATCAGCCCCAGAGTCAAATGTTGTTGATGTATTTGTGTTTTCTGATGGTGACTGTGCTGGAATATGTTGGTTGTGCGAATTATCTGTTTTGGAAGGTACTGTCTCACAAATATGTTCTTTTAATATGTGCCTCTTATACAGTGTTGGGAAGGTTACTTTGAAAATGTAATAGGTTACAGATTACAAGTTACCCTATTTAAAATGTAATAAGTAGTGTAACTTTTCAATTACTTTATTAAAGTAATGTAACTGATTACATTTGATTACTTTTTGATTACTTTTCTAAATTTCTAATGTTTTCAACTGTTAATCATTTTCAAACATGTTAACCAGGCAGGGTTAACCTTACAGTAGTACTCAACACTGATTACTGTCAGACTTTCAAAATCTTTCATCACTTGAGTTAAGATTATAATATTTTAATTTTAAAGGAGACATTGGATGCAAAATATCTTCATTTGCATATAAATGTGTCTTAGCAGTTTGTAGACACAACCACCCTACATTGATAGAAATTCACTCATTTTTTTTAATCCCCAAAAACCTAAACAGTCTTAATTATCAAGCCATTTTGATTTTGGAGTGAATAACCAGCGCTCTCTTCCACCTTCAATCCCACGACTGAGGTGAGACTCTTGAGCAAGGCACCAAACCCCCAACTGCTCCCCGGGCGCCGCAGCAATATGGCTGCCCACTGCTCCGGGTGTGTGTTCACTGCTGTGTGTGTGCACTTGGATGGGTTGAATGCAGAGCACAAATTCTGAGTATGGGTCACCATACTTGGCCACATGTCACGTCAAGTCACTTTCACTAAATTTGTTTATGTCTGGCTGCGCAAATCATTTTACTCCAGACTGTTTTCTGAATGAGGGACAATTCAAGGCAGGTTTTGTTAAAAAGTTATAACTCAAGGATGGATCAGCACCCATTGTTCATGATCCAGCTGCTCCTCCAGAATAAGTAAGTCTCACTTTTAATTTTTTTTTATTATTTACGAATCGCGTTTGCTCTTCCACAGGAGAGAGCAGAGCTCATTAGCATGTAAAGAGATATGCACCGAAACGAGTCACTGTGAACAGAGCTGTTTTTGACAAGGTAAAAAGGGTGTTGTTTTACACGACCACTGTCTGAGACCATTTCAAGAAGACCCTAATGAATCATACCACCTTGTGGAAAATGGGCATCCGATGTCTCCTTTGAAGCACAGCCACCACAAAATCAGACTTACTTTAAATAAAAATCATAAAAAGAAATAGTTTAATAGCTATGATACTGTTTTTGAAATCAAATCTTTGCATAACTATGACAGGAAAACTGGAATCAAACAATGCCTTAGAAAAAAACAGTTAATCTTAAAAAAAATAAAGCATATACATAAACCCTATAGGAAATATAAAAGTTATCGGATAAGCATGTTATAAACTTCTGAAACATTGGTGTCTCATATTTTAGAGCAGTCACTGCAATTTATGAAAGAAATCCATTAAATCTGTATGTGGGAGTGTGTGTGAAAAAAATCAGATGTAACCCCCTTTGTAATCCTTAACATTTTCATAAGTAACTGTAATTTAATTACACAGCTTTTCTTAGTAACTGTAACTGATTACAATTACTTTTATTTTGTAATTAAATTACGTAATTCCGTTACATGTAACTAGTTACTCCCCAACACTGCTCTTATATGACCACAAATAATTGAATGTTGCAGCCATTCTCACAACATCTGACGTAAGTGCTAGCACTATTAATGCCAAGAACCAAACTTAGATGTGCAAAAAGCCTGAATTTAACCCTGAGACCAATTCTTGGAGTTGGTGCTGGTGTCATCCAGCATAAAGCTTTCTTCATCCACTCCTTCCTCTGTGATAAGATGAAGCAGAAGAAGAAACATTTTACAGATAAACTAGGACATTAGTTAGAGCTGCTCAATTATGGCAAAAATATAAACAATTATTTTAGTCAATACTGAAATCACGATTATTTAGCATGATTATTGGTATTCCTTATGAATAAAGTCTTTCATGAAATTAGTAATTTTAAATATCAGGGAAGTTTCACAATTATCAATACTTAATCAAAAACTAGTACTAGGTTAACTAATGTGAGTAAATTTTACCACCCTTTACATATTTGACTGATTTGGTTATTAAGTTTGGACTTGTAAGGAGGAACAAAAGTACACCGCTGTAACCAAAGGAAGCTTTCATGGACAGAATGCGGCAGCAACACACTAATCATTTCACCTCGTTTATCTTTTTTCATAATTGTTGGATGTCATAATTGAAATTGAAAACCTATATCATTAATTTAAATTGTTTACTTTCTTTGAAATGTTTCAGTTAACTGACAGAGATTCCATTGTTGCAATGTTTCCTTCACGAAAAAATCCATTGTCTAAAACAAGTATAAACACATTTAAAAAAAACATGCCAATCAGTCATAACTTCATAAGAGAAATGCTGTAATTAGAGGCTATTCTAATAGGTGCATAACAATATTCAATATGAATAAAACATAAGAACACTTTTAGTGTTATTAGCGCTGGTCGCTTTCAAAACACTGACATTTCCAAACACTGTTTTGACCAGCAGCCATCACCGTTGTGTCACGAACGCTTGTAAGCAGTGAATCATTTTGAGAAGCAATTGGTTTAATTGATTGGAAGCTTTCAAAAGCTTTGTTTCTACCATCACTACTTTCGAACCAATTTAACCCTAGCTGGGTTATTACTAAAAATAACCCAACATAGTGACCCGATATGTGTAACCCATCTGTTGGGTTAAAAAAATAACCCGTTTTTGCTGTGCATAACTACCTATGCAAATTATTTATGTCTTTATCTTCAATCAAAAAGCTTTTGACTATTTAAGTTAGCAAAATAATAATAAAATAAAATATTATTGTTGTCTTCTTTTGTAGGTAGAAGGGGAAGCCTTGATTTAGATCAACCAAATAGTGAGTATACACGTTCAGTGCACAATATTGCTTTATGGATTGACTTCAAAATCAGTTAAAGGAAAACGCCACCGTTTTTCCATATTCCAATATGTTCTTCCCTCAACTTAGACGAGTTGATATGTACCTCTCCCGTCTCAGTCCGTGCACTTAATCGCTCTAGCGCGCGGCACCACTATGCTAGCGTTTAGCTTAGCACCATTCATTTCTTAGGATCCAAACTGGGATGAATTTAGAAGCCACCAAACACTAACATGTTTTCCCTATTTAAAGACGGTTACATGAGTAGTTACACGAGTAAGTATGGTGACACAAAATAAAACGTGGCGATTTTCTAAGCGGATAAAAATGATAACTATAATGTGTGGCTGAAGAGCACTTCGCAGCACTTTGACCTCGGCGCAGTAATATCATCACTCCTGAAAACTCTCCCTCTCCCTCTTCAGTCAATACAACCAACGTGGCCTGCACTATCACTATCAGGGGGAGGGAGAGCAATGCTTTACAATGACTGCAATATCATCACTTAATCACATAATATCATCACATAAACATTTGCAGTGTTTTTTCTCATTAAATTGACTCTGTTTAGCCACTTTTTAAGTGCTTGTGGAATCTTATTTCTGAGATTCGTTAATAATTTCACGATAATTGCAATATATAACTATTGTTTATTTGATAGGTCATGTTATCTAACAAATGGAATCTTATTGTAAAGTGTTTTTAATACTACAGTTTCCTTCTATTTGATATACACTTGTCTTAAAATATATGTCAAGTCAAGTCAAGTCACCTTTATTTATATAGCGCTTTTAACAATACAAATTGTGACAAAGCAACTGCACAATATCAAAATGGGAAAATAGTGTCAATAATGTAAAATGACAAGATTAAACACTCAATTTTCGGTTAAAGGCATTTCATTATTGAATTCAGTGATGGCATCGTCCAGCTCAGTTCAGTTCAAAAAGTTTCTGTTCAATCAAGTCGACGATATTGCTGGAAATGAAGTGTCCCCAACTAAGCAAGCCAGAGGCGACAGCGGCAAGGAACCAAAACTCCATCGGTGACAGAACGGAGAAAAAAACCTTGGGAGAAACCAGGCTCAGTCGGGGGCCATTTCTCCTCTGGCCAGACGACACAGCAGTTCAATTCCAACTGCTGCAAAGTCAGATTGGATGGCTCAACAGGTTCCCGAGGTCTTTTCCTGATGGCTCTCTAGGTGACGGGGTCCTCACTGGGGGTCTGTCTCTGGGGCTCATCTAGGTGTCCTGGTCTCCGCTGACGTTCAGGGCTGTAGAGGTCGTCTCTAGGTGCTGATCCACCATCTGATCTGGTGAATGAAGTGACCTCGGAATAAGAAAGAAACAGACTAATATTAGCGTAGATGTCAATCTTTTTACGATGTAACAAGTACATCATGTGTTATGGGAAGTGTTCCCGGTTCCGGTTGATCTAATTAATGCAGCCTAACAATCCTTTAACGGATTTGAATAATAGAAGTGTATTAGTGTGTTATGTGTACGCCAGGTTAAAGAGATGGGTCTTTCATCTAGATTTAAACTGACAGAGTGTGTCTGCCTCCCGAACAGTGTTTGGTAGATTGTTCCAGAGTTTGGGCGCTAAATAGGAAAAAGATCTGCCGCCCGCAGTTGATTTTGATATTCTAGGTATTATCAAACGGCCAGAGTTTTGAGAACGCAGCGGACGTGAAGGACTATAATGCGATAAGAGCTCGCTCAAGTACTGAGGAGCTAAACCATTCAGGGCTTTATAAGTAATTAACAAGATTTTAAAATCTATACGATGTTTAGTAGGGAGCCAGTGCAGTGTTGACAGAACCGGGCTAATGTGCTCATACTTCCTGGTTCTAGTAAGAACTCTAGCTGCTGCATTTTGAACCATCTGTAATTTGTTTATTAAGCGTGCAGAACAACCACCCAATAAAGCATTACAATAATCTAACCTTGAGGTCATAAACGCATGAATTAATATTTCTGCATTTGACATTGAGAGCATAGGTCTCAGTTTAGATATATTTTTAAGATGAAAAATAAATACGATATGTAATCGTATCTAAATTTCACTGCTCACTGCTTCACTGCTCAGTCCACTGCTTATATTATATTTTCCTTTCACAGCTGCAGGAACGCCAGCAAACCCTAAAACAGTCAGTTTACAGATGTTTTTCAGCGGCAGCAGAAATATGACAAAAACTTTTGGGTGGAACTTGTTTACTTTTTTTATACTTTTATTACTTGTGGAAAAAAATAATTTTAAATAATAAAATAATAAACTTTAAATAATTTTAAATAAGCATAAAGAATGGCATTGTTTTTTGTGCAGTTTATTTTTGTTTAACTTTATTAATGATAATAAATATGTGTTTGGATGTGCTTAATTTAAATATGACAAAACAACTGATTGGTTTCCAACATATTTAAGTTTTTACGTCTTTCCTATTTATGCAACACTTTATAAATCAACAAAAGGGTTATATAAATCAAATGTGTTATGAAACAAACAAACAATTATGTACATAGTTAAGTCCTGTGCGCTTGTCTCATGTAAATGGAGCATCTCTTGTCCAGCAATAGTCTGAAAGCATTGATGGGCTTCATCTGAAGTTATGTGCCACTGTAATGTTCTCTTTGGCTAAACAGAAAAGTCAAATCTTACATATATAACAAAGCATGACACTGTATGACAGGGGTGTCAAACTCAGTTCCTGCAGAATTAAACACACCTGATCCAGCTACTCCTTCAGGCTTGTTTGAAAACTAGCACAAGATTTAAGTACCTTATCAAACACATATCTTAACAGCAAACACGTAGACCTTCACCCTAACACAGTTGGCTCTGTCCCAAACTAAATGGCTTTATCTAGTGTACTTCTTCTCGTTGCTCCGCCTCTCGACAGTCACTGAAAACGAAAGTAAACATCTTTCAGAAGCAGACAGACACATATTCGACGCTCGTCTTTGTATCAAACATTATTATCAGAGCTGTTTATTCCGTGAGGTAAGTCTGAATCCGCTTTTATCTCGGATTAATGGTTTTATATTGTCCAAAAGGATGAAAATGAATGTACAACCTACAGCTGAAGTGCGTCATCGATCGTAATGAAGGTTTAGGCTAGACTTTACCAGGTTTCGTCGAGTAAAGTCCCGGCGGCCCGCTTTAAACTGAGTCCGCTATTATTATTATTATTATTTCGACTTAAAGGCAGTTTCACACGGGATGAGAGACACGAGGAAAGAGGCACACGGTTTTGACTTGGGTAAAGTTGGTTTAATATTCGCACATTCACACATTTCCGCGTTCAATAACTTTATAATTATATGTGCAATCATTTTTTATTTTTTTTTGCAAATTCTAATCAGCGACATCATTGTCAACCTACATTTTTTCACCATCGATCAAAATGGCCAAGTATTGTTTTAATGTCATATTTACTTGCGAATGTCCGGTCCGCTAACATCTCTCTATTCTATGGGTTTCTTCATAGAGACATCTTTCAGTTCAATAACTTTTGGAAAGAGGCTCACACCGTTACAAAACAAGTTTCTAAATATTAAGCTGACCTTGTACAACAGCAGAAGTCTTTAAACTACAAGTATTTGCTCTAAATGATACATTTCCAACATCTCTCTGTTTTACACAGTAATTGAATAGAGTAGTGTAACCTTTTAATGACTGTTAAATGGTTGTGTGACAGTAACTTTACCAGTCTAATATTACATTAACATTAAGATTATAATAATTTAAAATAGGAATGCTTATCAAAACTTAAGAACACAAAACATAACTTTTTCTGCTTTAAAGAAATCCATAAAGTCAGTCCTGTCACACAGGAAATTATGATATAAAAATGTACTATTTGAGGAAATATTGATGAATTAATCTCTTTAACTGTGTAGATGAAGGTGGGGATAAATATACACTGCTATGTTTTTGTAAAAATCTCCTATGTAAAGGTAGTTTTATGCAATCATAAAACATGCTTAGATGGCACGATATGACTCAATGTTCAGATTTAATAATATGATTTTTTTTTTTTCGCAAGATTTTTTCAAGTGGAAATGCATGTTTCTGGTAGAATGTCCCACATACTGTAGACTGGATCAGTGATGGTACCAGTATTAACACCTGCAGTATCAGCTTGAAGATGTCATGAACTGCCTTTGTTTTTGTTTTGTTTTTGTTTTGGGTGGGGTGTTGGTTTTTTGTACTGTTCTCTGAGCTCCACTTATAATGTTTTTTACAAAAAAGAAAGGTTTTGTGTCCTGTTTGAACAGGCTTGGAGGATTGTAGATTCGGAAGTAAACGCCCACTGCTGTGATTGGCTAACAGCGTACATTCATTCCTCATAGATGGACGCAGATGGGTTTAAAACGCATAAATAACTCAGTACATATCAAACAATCTGTAAAACACAAGCATTGACCAGAGTGGCCAGCAGAGTTTAGTTTCACTTTCTCTGCCCGCCGTTAAAGCAGAACAACAATGAATCCAAACCTTCATCTTGTGTGTCAGGATAATGATCGGGAGCACGGGAGCCGTTTAGCCAATACAGGCCTGCTCTGGAAGAAACAAGTCTTCAATGTTTTTCAAGTGATTTTGTAGCTACATGAATTCATTTAAATGAATAAATATTCTTAAATAGACTCATTTATAACATTAAATAGAAAATTATGTCAGAAACTCAAATTACATATTTTGTTTGGTTGTCTAATGTTTGTTTGGAAAATCATAGCATAAAAATACATACCTAACATACCTAACATCTAGCTAATACCATTAGTACTGTTTATAGCCTATTATGTTACATGTTACTGTGTTTGTTTATGAACTGTGTATGCATTGTAGTTCTGCAGTCACCCCCCCCCCCCTTTTATTTGTTTTCCGACTCCATTTTGAATTTGCAGTGCTCCGCCTTTCTCCATTGAGTGAAAACAAAAGTATTTTCCATCTTTCAGACGCAGCCAGACGATTCGAAGCTCGAGCTCAGATTAAAACCTTTATACGATCCGAGATTGCTTTTTCTGTAAGGTAAGAGTCAAGAAGTCTGAATCTGTTTGTACCTCAACTCTAATGATTTTATGCTGTGAAAATGACAGTGAATTTAATGTTGCCTATAGCTGATGAGCGAAGTGCGTCATCACATTTGCTGGTGTGAAAAGCTTAAGGTGAGTCATATTTACTGGGCAGATGAGCCCAAAATATCTACACTACGCTAAATTGCACATTGCTTTTCTTCCCATAGAAGCCCATTATATAAAACACCTTGTGAAAAAGAAGTGCACTTAAGTATACTTTTATAAAGAAACATCTTTCATGTACTTAAGCTTTACTCTTAAAATTGCATAAAGTAACTTTCTCTCACTCACAATATACTTTTATAAAGTGTACTTATTGCAATATAAAATAATATATTTTAAAAGAACACACATAAGTGCAAATTAAATGTTATTTTCGACGTTTAAATACATTGTATTTGTAATTAACTTCAAATGTATCACATTTTAAAGTGATATTAAATGCAATAATTTGAACTTTCAAGTAATTTTTAAACCACTTAAGTGGTACTTTTTAGTACATCTTTATATGTACTTTCATAATTGTTTCTAGTGTCTTTAAAATGTGGTTAAAGTGTACTACTAATGTACTGACAAGCAATTAATGTTAACTAAAATATACTTTAATGTCAGTTAACAATACACTTAAGCATTAATTAAATGTAATATTTTCGACCACCTAAATGCATGTTATTTGTAATTGATTGCAAATATATTACAGTTTAAAATTACATTAAATGCAATTAGTTGAACTTTTGAGTGATATTTTACAACCACTTAAGTGGGACTTCAGTATATTTTATATGTATTTTGAAATATGGTAAATATGTACTTCTCAATAAGCAATTAATGTGAACTGAAATGACATTTAAGTATATTCTAATGGACTTCAATGTTACATATCTCTGGCAATGAAGTTGAAATTTAGTATAGGCTATTTCAATTTTTATTTTAAAAAGTCACTTAATTACCTAGTTACAATCAACACAAACACAATATGAAAACCCACTACATTTATTGACAAAACAATCTCTAAAACAAATACACAAAAATGCTTTTTGCTTATGCACAAGAAAAACCCAACACTATACACAGCTGCAACACTTCAACTCACTTATTAGAAAGAGTCAGGAGAACAATGCAAAATCACTTACACTGTAAAAAATTGCTGTAAAATTTACAGTAACTTACTGGCAATTTTGGTTGCCAGTAAGACTGTAAATTTACAAAAGTTCTGTAAATCAATATTATTAGAAAGAGTCTCTGGAGATAACATGTATAATAATAATAAATATGTGTTTGGATGTGCTTAATTTAAATATGACAAAACAACTGATTGGCTACTGTTTCCAACATATTTAAGTTTTTACGTCTTTCCTATTTATGCAACACTTTATAAATCAACAAAAGGGTTATATAAATCAAATGTGTTATGAAACAAAAAAACAATTATGTACATAGTTAAGTCCTGTGCGCTTGTCTCATGTAAATGGAGCATCTCTTGTCCAGCAATAGTCTGAAAGCATTGATGGGCTTCATCTGAAGTTATGTGCCACTGTAATGTTCTCTTTGGCTAAACAGAAAAGTCAAATCTTACATATATAACAAAGCATGACACTGTATGACAGGGGTGTCAAACTCAGTTCCTGCAGAATTAAACACACCTGATCCAGCTACTCCTTCAGGCTTGTTTGAAAACTAGCACAAGATTTAAGTATTTTACCTTTTCAAAAACATATCTTAACAGCAAACACGTAGACCTTCTACGTGATGATCTGCTAATGATCTGCTTCTATCATAAGATTGGACTTTCCAATTTCCGACTAATAAACTTGTATTTACCATCATTATTTTTCACATAATTTACATTATTACAATACCTTTCTCCCCAGCCTGACACAAACAGCTCGATTAGTTCGCGATAAAGCGACCGTTGAAAGTCATTTGAAATTTGTGTCAGCACGTCATAAACAGAACGCGGCAGCAGTTTTCTGTCGGAGATTTGTCGCACCGCGCAGCATCAAGTGTAGACAGCTTCACTGATTATAATGACTTCTATAGTATTTTGTCGAGCCGCTCGCATCCGGTGTAGACACGGTGTAACATTGGTTTTGCTTTGTTTCACAGAACTAATCGTTACCTGGGTTGCGTAGGGTACGTATGTGTGGGGCGGAGCTATCAAAATAAGGGCGAGACCCTTTTGGGGTAGGGGCGTGTTTGTTTTGGTGATTTCAAATATCAACATTGGCTACCAGAAATCACTTACCCCAGCTTTAAATCAGCAGTAGAGTCATACAATTATTAAATAGAAAAAGAAAGGTTTTGTGTGGGTTATATTTAGAGACAATGAATGGTGATTTTGTCAAAGTAGTTTTAATAATCGTTTCAATAAACAGTTGGTAGCCTACAGTACAAAGTTAGAAGAAACCACATTCTTCAAGTACAATCATATAAACATGAATTAATACAAGATTAGACAAAATAATTCTAGAACATAAAATGGCGAAGCTATAGGCTACGTTTATGAACATTAATTGTTTTATTATGAAATGAAAATGACATCCAAACTTTTCTGAAGATAGTCGGTTTCCTTTAAAAACATCCACACCGTGTATCGATTTTGAAACGTGCAGTGCTCATGTTTATTCAACGAAGTCAAAGCCTTTTGGAAAATCTATTCGTGGCGGTCAGTTGTGATATTGTGATGAGCCGCCACAAATAACTCAATGTATGGAACACTGTAGTCTCATAATTGAAGTGTAAATTCTGCAGATTACATCATTGTCCAGTATTGTACTGTCAATTTATAAAAACTTTTTCATAAATGTAATATTTACATACATAATTATTCAGGTGCACATGTAATAACTTGTGAAAACTTGACGCTACAGCAGCACTTCGTCGTCGTTGGTTTGTCTGATGCACTCAAACAGGCGTTCTAACCTCGACCTCATAGCCCCTCCCCACCCCCCAACCATTCGAATTTCCATAGGCGGGATTTATTTTAAAGGAAAACGCCACCGTTTTTCCATATTCCAATATGTTCTTCCCTCAACTTAGACGAGTTGATATGTACCTCTCCCGTCTCAGTCCGTGCACTTAATCGCTCTAGCGCGCGGCACCACTATGCTAGTGTTTAGCTTAGCACCATTCATTTCTTAGGATCCAAACTGGGATGAATTTAGAAGCCACCAAACACTAACATGTTTTCCCTATTTAAAGACGGTTACATGAGTAGTTACATGAGTAAGTATGGTGACACAAAATAAAATGTGGCGATTTTCTAAGCGGATAAAAATGATGTGTGGCGGAAGAGCACTTTGCAGCACTTCGACCTCGGCGCAGTAATATCATCAGTCCTGAAAACTCTCCCTCTCCCTCTTCCGTCAATACAACCAACGTGGCCTGCACTATCACTATCAGTGAGAGGGAGAGGTTTTCAGGACGCTGAATGGATTTTCTGTTGTTATGTGACAATGTTTTCTAGCTGCTGTCTTTCCGCGGTTGAAACACTCATTGAGTGATTACATGAGACATACATTCAGTAAGTTGTAGTGTATCTTTCAACATGGATCGGATGTTCAGTGTTTACTTCATGCTAATAAGAATGCACTCCTGCTTCGCTTGAACTGAGGCAAAGCACATATGATCCATCGTGAGACTAAAGAGCTCCAAAACCGCATTTATCGTTCAAAATTCTTAATAAAACAGAAAATTAAACAGAAATTGAATGCTGAGACTATTATCATATGTTTCCTGTTATCAAAAGTGACCTACTCTGTCTTGTCTGTCAGCTCGTTGTCTGTGTCTTCTCTGCTCTGCGATGTTTTTCACTCTGTAAGAAAATGAAGGTGTGAGAGTGTGTACTTGAGAGGCTGGAAATGGGCGAGATGAACCGCGATGTGGAACACCAGACGCGTCGCATCCTTGAGTTCGAGGCTAAAATAAACGATTAAACAAAGAAAATGAAATAGTAGCATATTAATTATTGGGGTGGCACCCGCGACACCCCTCTGGCTCCGCCACTGATCTACAGGCCCTACTGTTCTCATTTCATATACAACTGTGATGTTCTACAAAACAACAAGCTTTAAAACACTTTTTTCTTACTTCTGAAAATTAGATCATTTACTGTTAAATCTGCTTTCTCTCCGGTACATCACCACTGTAAGCTTCATAGTGAATACTTCTACATCACTCTT
Organism: Aspiorhynchus laticeps; assembly: GCA_023376895.1. Taxonomy (NCBI): domain Eukaryota; kingdom Metazoa; phylum Chordata; class Actinopteri; order Cypriniformes; family Cyprinidae; genus Aspiorhynchus; species Aspiorhynchus laticeps. The sequence continues at coordinate 690,536 of JALXFT010001878.1, forward strand.
GTTAATGTAGTCTATAGTTACAATAGTTTTATAGTTTCTTGTGGTTATTTTTGGGAAAACAGTAGGGGGCGTTTCCCCCCACTCTACCCTATCTTCCTGAGCACTTCCTGTATGCTGTATTATGAATATTTAACATTACCCCAACCACACAAGTCCTGCCCTGTGTTCATTTTTGTCTTCTTTGCCTCTTTAATGTGTAGTATTTTAAATGTAAAATAATATTAATAATAACCAGGGCCGTCCCAAGTGCAGGTGGGGCCCCCTCGGCCGGTCAATGCAGCCGCACCAGTAGTACCACCCAAAGGACGCCTCTGATAATAATGATAATAAAATTAAAAATGGAAAATCTCTGAAAATGAGAATCAATTTTCAGCAAGTCATTTTTTCACAGCCAATCATCTTTTGGGCAGTTGCTGCATTTTAATTAATTAGCTAATACATCACTGACCACGTCATGAGACATTTCAAATTCAATAATGATAACAATCAGTAACAACCAAAACAATAATACATGTGCTGTGATAGTAAACTGATACTGATACAAAATATTTTCATATCCAAAACTCTGGCCTATATCCAAGCCTATTTTCTAAAGTGAAAGCTACTGCTGCATGTTTACACTAAAATCAATACTGGTCTATAATGTAATGTAAATATATCTCTGTGCTGTCCAGTCGGTTTTGCTAAATAAATCCAGTGGTGTGCCACAGTAGGCTAATGGGTAATGTGGGTGCCGATGTAAGGTACGTTAATATTTCTGAAATAATCAGCTCATAGTTTTTTCCCCTGTAACAAGCCCTTTCTAGGCCCTGTCCAGTGCGCTGTGTGTCAAAGCATTCCTTAGTCCAGTGTTTGGTGAGAGAGATTATTTATTATAAACACTTTCTCCAGGTTTCATAGACAAGGCTAGTCCCAAACTAATTTGCATGTTGGAGCCATCTGAACTGAAAATAATTTGTATCTTAAAATATGTCAGTGCCATTGTTTCGTCTGAAGATGCACAACGGGAAAGTTTTTTTTAATTTTTATTTTTTTACTAATAGCGTGTGGGTTGATCTTTGGTTGACCAGTCAATGGAAAGGGGTATTTAATGCACATCCATGTTGAAATCTAATATTCAAGCCGTTTATCATTTTCTACCCCTTGTTCGCCGGTGTCTCTTTATCTTACACCTTTAGCCTGTTCATTCAGGTACGGTAAGGAAAGTCAAATCTAGCCTAAACAATAAAAGTACTGCACTCACCCGCCAGCAGGTTAAAGTCCTTCAGGAATGATGTAGAAGACTCCCTTGTGGTTGTTCTTTGTAGTTTTTAAGTAAAGTCCCACAGGAGGCAGTTTTGTAGCAATAAAATCACTTATTTTATTGGTTACAATTCAAAGCAGTTAATGCAAAATAGGGCTGGGCGATAATTCGATAACGATAATTATTGCGATATAATTTTCCTCGATAAAACGATATGAAGAGTTCGATAAATGTTCGATATAATGTTTATGCGCCAAAAGCGTAACGAAACAGCGCGCCTCATTTGAATCGCGCCACGCGGAGCGTTTATCCGCTCGGGTCAAAGTTCAAAGTGCCACGTGGCGCCACTAGAGCAGATGCACTCGGTCACGCGAGCACTAAACAGCGCTGTGAGATCCAGTGTGAAGCGCTTGAATTCAGCGATGAACACAAATGACTCCGTGATTTAAACTAGTTTAGAGCCAAACAGGAGAAACACTGTGTGCAACAAGACAGTCAGAAGGCTTTTCAGTCTACACACCGCCATCATTTACCATGGATTTACTGTAGTAACACTCACTGCATCATGGTATTGTGGCAGAAATGTGGGATATTCACACTGAATTTTATTACAGGAGTAATGGTGTATAATTATAATGTATGCATTTGTGATTAAGCGCATGTGTGCATTTATACTGAATGTTTTTAGACTACTGTTTTTCATACAAATAGGCTTTCTAAAAACCATATAGTTATATTTTTACCATGGTATTGAGGTGCTATATGTGTGGTTTTAACTGTTTATCGTGATTTAAATGTATGCTACTATGTGAGACCAATGCTTAATAAAAAAAACTTGATCAGAATAAATATAACCATATAAAACTGAGGCTGCTACAATTTTTACAGATGTTACTGATTTTAAAAATGAACACAAATGTACCTCTGCATCCTAACTCAAGCTACTATCAAATGTGCATTTCTAAGAGACAAACAAGTGATATTATTATTATTAATATTATCAGGCAACCCAAACCTGTTTCTTGATTTGAAACAATATCACTCATTAGAACATGCAGCAACTAAGAAATTATTTTTTCTAGTTAGATAATTATTTTGTTAAGGAAAATTAATGGTCTGGTTCCTAAAACTTTCACTTTGGAGCAAAATTCTGGGTTTAAACTTGAAAGAAATAAAGATTTGACATTTATCGTGATAATTATCGATATCGACTGATATGAAAAAAAATATCGTGATCATTTTTTTGGCCATATCGCCCAGCCCTAATGCAAAATCAAAGTTAAAATCAGCTAAACTTAAAGCTTTAAGCATAATCTCTAATAACAGTATCGGAGATGCTGTTAAGTGTCCCTCGTTAGGGAATCAGGTTTCCTTCACACTCAATGCAGGCAGCATCTGAAGAGGCCTTCTCTCTTCAGACTTTTTGGTGAATTTCAACTCCATCATAGACATAAGGTCATCCATATCCTGGCTGAAAAGTAACTCATGCTTAATACGTTACGATGTTTTTCCTTTGTCGTTGACTTCTTCATCTGGCAGTTTTCCTCTTCTTCTGGCTCGTCTCTCGTGGTCCTGTGGCTCAGTGGTAGAGCAGCGCAAAAGGTTGTGGGTTCGATTCCCAGGGAACACACATACTGATAAAACATGTGTAGCCTGAATGCACTGTAAGTCGCTTTGGATAAAAGCGTCTGCTAAATAAATGTAAATGTAAATCTCTGATTGAGGTTGCAACTTGCTTTCTTCACCTCTGCGTACGCTCTCGTTAACCTTTTTAGTTGGTTACAAAAGCATCAAACTCAGGAAACCAACTTTCACAATTGCTTATTAGTCATCTCTTATCTTAAACCAAGAAAATATTACAAGTACATTTTATATCTTATAATCATTCAATTTCAAAACTATTTCATTTCACAACAAGTCAAGCATTATTACATTCAAGCACATATGGTATTAATCTAAAAGCAAGCAAAGTATCATAGCATTGAAACGGGTAAACAGCAATATCATTTCCAATATCACACAGCTTTAACCCAGTGCTGGGCAAACTCGGTCCTTCCAGCCCACTTTCCTGCAGAGTTTTGCTCCAATCCTGATAAAACTCACCTGTGTGTAGCCTTCTAGCATAGTCTTGAAGACATTGATTAGCTGGTTCAGGTGTGTTTGATTAGGGTTGGAGATACACTCTGAAGGAAAGTGGGCTGGAAGGGCAGAGTTTGTCCATCCCTTTTTCATTTTTATAATGCACAGTTTTCTGTTTTTCCTACTTTCAATATTAAATTGAAAAACAAATGAGCGCAAACTACATGGATCTGGCTAGAGATGCTGGGAGAGACCCTAGCTTCTCCAAGACTTCATAGGATGAGTGAATTCATACTTTTATCATGAGTATTCAGCACTATATCCACTGAATGAAGAGCTTTATAACCTTATTTTATGGGATGTGAATTACACATGTGCATTTTTGTCTTACAGCACTTGACATCTTTAAAATGGAACAAAATAAAGGTTTAAATGTGATCCTGCTGGGAAAAACAGGAGCTGGGAAAAGTTCAACAGGAAACACAATCCTGGGACGAGAAGCTTTCGTCTCAAAGAAAAGCTCCAGATCAGTCACTCGAGATGTTGCTGTTCAATCTGGATCCGTTGGTCACTTCCCAGTCACTGTTTATGACACACCAGGATTATTTGACACAGAGATGAGTGAAGAGGAGATTGAGCAGAAATATAAAGAGGTTCTTCAGAGATGTGAATCAGGTCCCTGTGTGTTTCTGCTGGTGATCAAAGCTGACAGATTCACTGCAGAAGAGAGAGAAACTGTGAAGAAGATTGAGCAGCTGTTGGGAGACGAGCGCCTGAAGAAAACCTGGATTCTCTTCACCAGAGGAGACGAACTGGAGGAAGAAAACATGACTATACAAGAATTCATTAATGACACTGAAGCACTGAAGAACCTTGTTCAGAAATATGATCAGAGATACCACGTGTTCAACAACAAGGCAAAGGAACAAGCTGGACAAGTTCAAGAGCTGTTTATAAAAATATTTAAGCCACATTTGGGTGAGTCTTTTATACCAATATTAATTATTCTGGACACGTTTTAATCACAATTATTTGCTATTAGTGTATTTTTTCTTTGTTATGAAGGAGAAGTATTAGAGCCATTGAAGCTGAATCCACTAACGAGGAAAACACCTCAAGAGATTGAACCAGACGCTCCTGCTGACAGACGTTCATCCAGACGGCTTGTTCTTCTGGGTAAAAGTGGAGTTGGGAAGAGTGCAGCTGGAAACACAATCCTGGGACAGAGAGAGTTTGTATCTGTACAGAGAATGAGTTCAGTAACCAGTAGATGTTCAGAAGCTCACGCCACTGTTTCAGGCAGATCTGTGTCTGTAGTTGATACTCCTGGATTCTTTGACACACAGATGAATCCTGAAGAGTTAGCTGAGGAGGTAGCCAGAAGTGTTTATATATCCAGTCCTGGACCACACGCTTTTCTCATTGTGTTGAGAGTAATAGACAGATTCACTGAACAGGAGCTGCAGATTCCTCAGATCATTGAGATGATGTTTGGTGAAGAAGTGTTAAAATACTCAATCATTCTCTTCACTCATGGAGATCTGCTGGAAGAAGTGTCTGTAGAGAAACTCATTGAGCAGAACTGTAGATTAAGAGCTCTAGTTCAGCAGTGTGGAGACAGATATCACGTCTTCAACAATAAAGATCTGAATAACAGAGAGCAGGTGAATGATCTCCTGCAGAAGATTGACTCAATGATAGAGCAGAACGGAGGAGGACACTACAGTAACCAGATGTATGAAGATGCTGAGAGATTCAGACGAGAGGAAGAAGAGCAGAGACAGAGAGAGGAAGAGCAGAGAAAACAACGAGAGGAGGAACAAAGACAAGAGGAGAACGAGAGAGTGAGAAAAGAGACAGAGGAGAGAGTCAGAGCAGAGATACAAGCTGAGAGATCTGAACTAGAAAGACATGGAGCAGAGAGACAGAGAGATGAAGAGCAGATAAAACAACGAGAGGAGAAACAAATACAAGAGGAGATTGAGAGAGTGATAAAAGAGACAGAGGAGAGAGTCAGAGCAGAGATACAAGCTGAGAGATCTGAACTAGAAAGACATGGAGCAGAGAGACAGAGAGATGAAGAGCAGATAAAACAACGAGAGGAGAAACAAATACAAGAGGAGGTTGAGAGAGTGATAAAAGAGATAGAGGAGAGAGTCAGAGCAGCGAAGCAGAGAGAAGAAGAGAAGAAAAACAGACAAGAAAAAGAAAAACAAGGAGGTTTTAAGCAGTTTTTTTCCGAATATAGGATTTACTTTGTAATTGGTGGTGTTATCCTTGGTGGTGGTGTTATTGGTGCATATGCAGCTGGTGGAATATTAACTAAAGGAGCTCTTGTTGGAGCTGGTGTTGGAGCTGGTGTTGGTCTAGTTGGAGCTGGTGTTGGAGCTGGTGTTGGAGCTCTTGTTGCCTTTCTTTATAATAAATTTTCTTAATCAGATATATGTTTCATTAACTTGCTCAATTACTACATGTATCTATTCTGTATGTGGTAAGCATCATTAATGATCAAATCAAAGTTAAATGTAGGCTGAAGGTAATAAAATCAGATTGTCATTAATGATTTTAGAGCATTTGCAACAAACTAGAATTTTCTTTTGTATATTGTGACTTATTTCGTATATGCTAAGACAAATATCCATAATAATAATAATAATTAAACAGAAATATATGCACAAGAAAACATCAGAACCTGTTCAAATTCAATGGGATTTAAGAAAAGAAAAAAATCAGAAAATGATGTGATGTTTATTCTTGCCTCTGGGTATTTAACATGTAAGTTAGCAACCATTTATGTTAGCAATAATTCACTTACCCCCAGCTTCACAAACAAGGCTTAAGGCTAGTCCGAGACTAAAGTGCATGTTTGAACTGCCTCAACTGAACATAACTTAAATTCACAAATCTTAAAACATGTCAGTGCCATTGTTTTGTCTCAAGATACACATCAGTAATGTTTTTTGTAAGATTTTTTTATAAAAGCTGCTTAAATGTCCTAATTTAACTAAGGCCTAGTCCTTAAACTAAGCCCTGTCTGTGAAACCAGGCATTAATCTTTTATTCAGACATTTAGGCCCAGATTCACAAACAGGGATTAGTTTAAGGACTAGGCCTTAATTAAATTAGGACGTTTAAACAGCTTTTATAAAAATGCCTATAAAAAAAAACATTACCGGGTTGCATCTTGGGACAAAACAATGGCACTGATGTGCTTTAAGATACGTCAGTGCAAGTTATTTTCAGTTGAGACAGTTCAAACATGCATCATTTCTTATCATTAAACTGTAAAATGTACTTTAATTTCATGCCAAAGATTAATATCTGTGTTAAAAGTAATCTTGAATGTATTGAGGAGTGTCACTAAAAATGTAATTGTATGAAAATGAATAAATAATTCAAAATATTATTATTTTTGGTCTATGATTGGATCATTATTACAGTGTTTATGATGTTTCTAGCATGTTATTCCATGGTCTGTCTGAATACTGGATTCTGATTGGCTGGCAGGTATGCAGTACAACCGTTTAATACACAAGTAGTTCAGGTCAGTTTAATCATTAATCATCTCAAGCTCTTGTTCTGTCCAGGCTGGACTATTGCAATGCTTGGCAGGTCTTCCAGACAGTTCTGTTAAACCTGTACAATTAATCCAGAAAGATTCATTTTTAATGAGCTGAAAAGAATGCATGTCACACCTCTGTTCATCAATTTGCAATGGCTACCAATAGCTGCTCACATAAAATTCAAGACATTGATGTTTGCCTACAGAACCAGCACTGGCTCTGCTCCTTTACCTAAATTCACTACTTCAGACTTATGTGCCTCTAGAAGCTTACGTTCTGCAAGTGAACGACGCATTATTGTGCCATCCCAAAGAGGCAATAAATCACTTTCACATTTTGCTTCTATTGTCCCCCACTTGTAAGTTGCTTTTGGATAAAAGCGTCTGCTAAATGACTAAATATAAACATAAATATGTGATTTGCTTACATTAACATCGTGTTTGAGATCTTGAGGCAGGTGAAAAGCATTTGGTTAATGGTGAATATTGACCTGTAGTGCGTCCTGTTGCCGAGCACCACCTTGATGTAATGATTGACAGGTCGGGGGTGTGATCGTCTCGGAATGCATTTTCAAATCCACATTGACTTAAACTACATTATTGCGGGATATTTGATGAAAATGCAAGTGAAACATCTTAAGTGTAAGTCTCAAAGCATTTAAGAAAAATAAAAAGACATTTAAATCACCATTTTGCTGCACCTTTGGCTCGGGATGCATTCTGAAATTCTCACTGCATTTTGCTACAATTATCACGTGGTATTATGATGAAAAGCCAATACCAAGTGTCCTAGCCGTAAGTCTAAATGCATTTAGAAACAGCATTTAAATAATAATTTTGCAACAGTTTTTGCTTGGACATGCTAAACATATCTGATCAATTTGGGTAATATATTTTCATTTTGCAATTTATGAAGTGTTAAAATATGTTTTTAATTTGTGTATTAAAACTAGTGTAGGAAATGGCAAATGTAAATTATATAATAAAATTCTCATTTTGCACAAACATTGCACATGTATGAGAAAATGTAAATTTAAATATAGAAAAACATTGCCATTTTGCATATTACATTTCAAAATGAATTATGCTACCTATATGCTTCCATACAAGACAACACATTTGATATCTTTCATTTTAACATAGAAGCCTGTTCTTCAGAGAGTAAACTTTTGGAGAAAGCTTGCCACTGTCTAGTTCCAGTAGAACCTTCTGAAAAAATTCAAACGAGTATCTGAGCTATTTGGGGTAACTCAGATTAATTGCATAAATTAGGGCAAGCAGAAAAACACAAGCCTTCCCAACACATGCCAATCTTGTCATCACCTCTATGTTGGATCTTCTGTTGAACCACCTTTCGTGATGATCTTCAGTGTGAGCTGTTCCAGTTCCTCCTTGTTCCCATGAGTATCCTTAAAAAAAAAAAAAAAAAATGTAGCAAATGTGTATTTACTTACAACACCACTTGGTATTTTTCAGATTGTTTCTCAGTGCAAAAAATACATTGCAATGAAATAACATAAAATTAGACAATATTTTGAAATTGACATTTATATTTTAAAATAAAGTGTCTTACAGCCATTAATTTTATTTCTATCTATTTTGGTTTAATTTAATTAACTGTCATTATATAAGTTGTTTATTTAGGTTTGGAGCGCATCATGTCATTTGTAGACGGTCCCTCTGGTGCTGATGACGTCTGTTGGAAACTTTTTCCTCGTCGAAGCAGAGACCAGGAGACGTTGGGATATCTTTCAAGCAGAAGTTCCTCTTTATTGAGAAACTCTCTGTGCGTCGCTGCAGTCATCCAAGTCTGACTATTGCTCAGCACAGTAGAGTTTATATCTTTCAAGGGGGAGGGATACATAGTGGTGGAGACAATCTAAACAAAGCATGCAAATGCAGTACGGGAATCAGCCCATTACCAGAATTTCCCCAGCCCTGACCTCATCAGCATAACAGTGTCATTCAAATGCATAGGTGCTAATCCAATCAGCCTGACAGTATTGCCCATACCGTCATATTATAATAGAGACAAAGGCACAGCTGTGCCTTGAGCTTAGCATTCACCTTTAACTTAGGTCAGGAAGTGCATAAAGACAAAAGGTTAATGTCTCAGACACCTGGGCTGCCTGAATTGATGTTCTTAGAATGTCATCATCTTCACCTCAAAATGTAAAACACAATGTTTCAGTTTATATACTATTACATTGGTACCTAGATTTATTATTTTATAAATTTGTAATCCCACAATTCCCCCTTTGAGAGTTCTAATAACTCTCACAAAATTCAAATTTAGACACTTAAAAGTTAATTCTTGTAACTTGTAATCGTTACAGGCACATTGTACATGTTCTGTGTTGCTTATCTGTAATTGCATGCTGACACAGAAACAAAACATGCAATTAGGGTCCGTGAAGTTCTTACGGGTAATACTCTTTTCTGGTTGGAACTGTCATTTCCTCGTGAGAGGCAGGAGTCATTTGCTGAAAGAAACACTTGATACTGTGGATGCATAGATAGTACGCAAGTAGGAGAAACAACAGCAGAATAGCTATTTCCTTGATCCACAGCCAGGGTTTACCTAACAAGTTTCCGAACCATGAAGAATTATCTTCAGTCATCTGGTGTAATTTTGCTGAAAGACCAAGAATGTCTTGTTGGATTTTGTTCAAGTTCTCTGTTGGATCCATTAACCCGGTGCAGCATTCAGGACACTTTGCGTGATGTCCATGATGGTTAATAGTACGAAAATCTTGATCATGTTGATGGATGACTGAAGTTCCCGTATGTGAGTCTCTGCGTTGTGTATTTTTTTTTCTTCTTTCTTCTTCTCTCTCTTGTGTGATAGTTGGCTCGGCAATGGGTCTAGTTGCTTTCTAGAGATTGTGGCTTCATCCGCAGGTGAGGAGGTCGGTGCATATGGATCTCAGGACAGCCATCAAGTGGTATCTGCACAGAGGAAGAAAAAAACCAAAACAAAAGAGAACAACGGCACATAGCAGTATTTGTTGTAGAGTCTGCAAACATTAGGGTTGTATCCTCTGTTCAAATATAGTCTGCTATTGTTGTTCCTTCTTTCCCTATTTCTCAATTCCTGCGACACCTAAAGAACAGTGAGGAAAGGATGGACTATTGGATGGGGAAAGGCCTATGAGGAAATCTTCACCGCAGGGTTGACCCCCGAAGCCTGTTGCTTTCGGTTCTTCCCTGGGCTCCTCACTGGTCCGTGTGTCCTATCCTATCCCTGTAGGTGGGGGAACAACTTTACAGTGTGACACATGAGTCCAGGCTTTCCTTCCCTGACACAACACTGCAGCTGCTGTAATCAACATCACTTGATGTGGTCCGTGCCACTTAGGCTCTAATGGCTTGTTTCTGAATGACTTTATCATAACCCACTGACCTGGGATGATTGTGTGTCCACCTTCTGGTGGAGTCTGCCAACACGACTCAACTCTCTCTTTGGCACTCTGCACTGCCTTTGTGAGGTTTTCACAGTAAGCGATCAGGGCATCTGAAGCAATGTGCACATCAGCATTTCTAAGATCAATCACACCTGGCATCTGCATTGGGCGTCCAGTAATAATCTCATGAGGGCTCAGTCCTACTGATCAGTTAGGTGATGCTCTCATACTACACAGTACTGCGGGCAGTGCTTCCACCCATGGTACTCCTTCCTGATATATTTTGCTAAGCCTGGTTTTGATTGTTCTGTTTGATCGTTCAACCTGTCCTGATGCTTGTGGCCTATAGGGACAGTGAAGGTTCCACTTAATCTTCAACATTCTAGACACTTCCTTGACTACCTGTCCTGTGAAGTGGGTACCTTGATCTGAGTCAATGCAATCTGGTAATCCCCATCTGGGAATGAAATCAGTGACAAGACATTTAGCAGTATGTGCAGCCGTAGCACGCCCTGTTGGATAAGCTTCTACCCATCTTGAGAACTTGTATTACTACCAAAACGTCTGTTTTTCCTTTACAAGGGGGCAACGATATGTAATCAACTTGCAGGTGACGAAATGGCCCTGGTGGAGCTGGGGTATGTGCTGCTGGTGTAGTGGCTGCTGGTACATCATTATTTTTCTGACATGTAACACATCTCTTGACTGTTTCAGTGGCTGCGTTTCTGAATTTTGGATTCCACCATTGATTTGAGAACCTGTGATTCATCGTTGCTGGACCACTATGACCCAAACTGTGTATTTGTTGAGCCAAATATGGCAACAGTGATTCGGGAGCAACATACTTTCCCCCTTTGGTCCAGCAGCCGGATGAATCCACAGTGGCTCCTTTGTCTAACCATGTCCATGCTTCATATAGAGGAACATCTTTGTACAGATCAATGATTGATTCAGGAGGCAGAATTGCCTTCTGTGCTGTACTACCTGAACACACTTGTACAGTTGCATAGAAACAAGCCTGTTTAGCCGCTACATCAGCAAGAGCATTACCTTTAGCTTCCGTAGTATTATTTGTGAGATGTGCTTTCACTTTGATCACCGCTAATTTCTTTGGGAGTTTCATGGCAAAAATTAAATCTTTCACTAATCCAGCATGCTTAATGGGGGATCCAGCAGAAGTTAGAAATTTTCTGGTTTGCCAAATGACACCAAAATCATGAATTACCCCAAAAGCATACCTGGAATCTGTGTAGATATTTGCAACCGATCCTGAAGCTAGCGTACATGCTCTAGTTAAGGCTACTAGTTCTGCAGCTTGAGCTGAAAAATGATCTGGAAGACGACCTGAAGCAACTACTTCAGTGGTGGAAGTTACTGCATATCCTGCTCGTCTGTTACCTTCAATAACTTGAGCTGAACCATCAACAAACAACTCCAATTCTGCGTTCTCTATGGGAGTTTCTGCTATTTCACTTGTTGCTGCACATGTAAGCGTAACACAATCATGAGTCATTTCGCCTTCATCCTCTAACACAAATTCAGTCATTGCAGACATCATACATGAGGATGGGTTCGTGACTGGTGCACGCTGTATAACAATATTCGGGGCCGTGAGAGTTGCTAGCCAATTTCCCCAACGGGAGGAGGTGACAGAAGTGACTTTTGCTTGATTCATCAGTGCGGACACTGCGTGAGGGCATTTTACGTTTACAGTCTGACCTAACACCATTCCTGATGAAGCCTGAAGCGCTAGATGAACTGCCTGTACTGCTCTGAGGCATGGGCCCATACCTTGAGCGACTATGTCAAGTTTACCGGAATAGTAATGAATTGGGCGTAAGCTGCCCCCATGATCTTGCATTAGACATGCAGTCATAAAGCCTAATTGTTCATGGACATAAAGCACAAAGGGTCTATCAGATTGGGCAATTCCTAATGCTGGTGTTTGACATAGTGCTCTCTTCAAATCATTAAAAGCTTTGAGATGAAGTTCTTCCATACAAACAGTATCTGAATCTTTACCATGGCCTTTCAACAAATCATAGAGAGGCTGAGCAATCGAGGCATAGTCTTCAATCCAAGGTCTACAATAACCTGTTGTTCCTAAAAATGAGCGGAGTGTTTTAATGGTAGTAGGCGGAGGTATGGCTTTGACTGAAGCCGCTCGATCCTGTGTAATGGATCTATTTCCTGCACCAATTGTTTGACCCAGAAATGTGACTTGCTTTTTAGCGATTTGAGCTTTGTGAAAGCTGCATTTGTGTCCTTTTTTATGCAAATAGTCCAACAATGATGCCAATTCAGTTTGATGTACCTCATGATCTGTTGAGGCAATCAAAATATCATCGACATATTGGATCATAGTGGACTGTTTTACCGGACATTCTGGGTCACACAAATCACGTCTGACAGCCTGATGATATAGGGTTGGGGAGTTTTGAAATCCCTGTGGCAATCGTGTCCACTGGTATTGCTCATAGTCAACTGTGAAAGCTAACCATGGCTGGCTGTCAGAGTGCAACGGTACAGAAAAGAATCCATTAGACATATCAATTACTGAAAAAATCTTACAATCTAATGGTAAGCCATTACAAATTGTAGATGGATCTGCCACTAGGGGGGTGATTTTATCAATATTTTTATTGGCTACTCTGTAGTCTATTGTAAGTCTCCATGTCCCATTAGATTTCTTGATGGGCCATATGGGTGAATTACATGGACTGTTGGTTTTAACTAGCACTCCTTGCGTCAGCAAATTTTCTACAATAAGTTTGATTCCCTGTATAGCTTCCTTATTAATCGGATATTGTTTGGTGACCGGAGGTGGCGTTCCTGTCAATTTAACTGGTTCTACACCTGTCAACAACCCACAATCATCCTTGTCTTTAGCCCAAATTGGATGATTCTGTAAGAAAGCATACTCGGGAGGGGTTGCATTATTGGTAGAAATCTGTGCTGAGGAAATCTTTATGCTAGTAGATTCTGAGGACATGTCTAAAGTTAGATTTATTTGTCTCAGAAGATCCATGCCTAAAATTGCACCTGTATTTAATGGAGCGCATAGCAATTTTGTAGTCAGAGTTTTTGGGCCAAATTGTACCTCTATGGGCGGAGTTTCATACAAAACAGAATCTTCTCCTATTACACCAGTTAAACAAAGTTTGGTTTTCTTGTATGGGATGTTTAAACCTTGTGCCAATTTTGTAGGGATTACTGTAATTTCTGCACCTGTATCAAGCAAAAAAATCAATCTCTTTCTCTTTTATGCTACCTTTCACAAAAATTCTTTGGTCATTGTGTTGGATTACAGGGGAAAGGTAGCTACTCACAGCCCCAACAATTAGTTTTTTTCTTGGTCTTGTTGTGCTCTTAGAAGAGCCTGAACTAGCTGTCCTACAGTTTCAGTGGTCACTGGCGGAACTACTTCAGGGTTGTGTGCAGGCTGAGAAGGAGCAGAATTATGCATAGCATTTCTTTTACTATCTTGCAACTTCATCCTACACTCTTTCTCCCAATGTCCTAATTTTCCACAATATTTGCATTTGCTTTCTCTTTTAGCCCATCTATTGTCTTGTTTCCTTGTGTTAAACGTAACTGCTGCTACTCTTACTTTTGCCTTGACATCAGCATCTCTTTCCCATGTAGCTAACCTATCTAGGTTACTTCTGAGAGTTCTGTTAGACCAAGTTAGATCTAAAAATGGTAAAGCTTTTCTGTATTCGGCTACAAGGCCATCTGACCAGATACGAACCAGGGGTCCCTTGTTCTCTAGCACACTTTCAGGGTCATCGACAATTCCACTGTAAATTACAGCTGACTGACAAAATCTCTCAGTATATTCACTCACAGATTCTTCTTTCCTTTGCACACAGTTAGTGATTCTGGACCAGTCTATTTTGGGTCCCATGATATTCTTTAGAATTTTCAAAACACCTTCTCTCAAATCGCTTTTACTGGCATGTTGTAGTTCAGAAGTAACAGCAGACTCAAAACTGTTGAATTCAGATTCAGTTAGAATTTGTGACATCAGCTGTGTGACTTCTGTTAACGACATGTCATAGAGACGCATTTTACTGATCAATGTTCTTCTAAATTCAGAAAAATGTGTGCGTGCTGACGGTAAACTCTGAGATAGTCTCTCTATATCTTGAGGACATAAAGCTTTGGCAACAGTTTGTATTTGCACAACAGAAGAATTGAGAGGAACACTATCAGTTTCCTCAATTCCCTGAGATCTCCTCCTAGCACCACACACATTGACGGAATTTACAGGCACATCAGTTACTGATTGGAGAGCTACATCTGTTTCAACAAACGCTTGTAAATCAGGGTAAATGTTATCAGGCTGAATAACTTCCACATCAGTTTTTGCTGCAGCTTTCTTGAGGTTCAATTTTTTAGTCAAAGTGGATACTCTAGCATGGAGCACTTTGTTCTGTTCCTCTAGCTCTGAGTTACGCTGAGACTGTTGTGTAGCTAGCGCTAAACTGAATTCTCTGTGACAGCAGATAATGCCTTTCACATTGTTCTTGCGAATACATGCTCTTAGCACCTTTTTACACTCATCTACCGACCAAGTCTCATCTGGATGAATCCCATATTTCTGCGTTAGTTCTTGTTTAACTTTTTCAGTGACTATTAGGTCCATTTGTTCCCCTAACAGCGTTTTGAATTCACTATCTGACCACAAAGGAGTCGCAAGACCACCTTTTTCAGTTGTGGGGATCAGTCTAGCATTCTTTCTAAACATTTTGTGAGTTTCTTTGTTACCACACAATCAAAACACTAAAACTTCTCTGATCAACAGAGAGTACACTTGTTAACACATATCAACTAGTGTTAACCTTCCCTGGCAAAACAGAGGATAACACAAATTACTAGCACTTTACGCTAATCTTCCCTGCCTACAAGAACAGAGGATAAACCAAACTTATTAGCACGAAATGCTAAAATCTTCCCTGCCTGAAACAGAGGATAACTTTCATCTCTAAAAGAAAAACTTTAGAGGATAAACTTAGTTAAACCAAACCCTACAGCTGTCTGTTAACTCTTCTCTGAAGGCGCAGAGGATAAAACTTTGTACTGGTCTTAAAGGTTCTTTTGGATAGAGTGACACTCACCAACACTTGGTTGTACAGAAAGATTCAGACTGGAACGAAATCAGATCTTTGTTGAGCTTGAAGTTTCAATCTGGGTTCAGGTGAGGAGCTCTATCCGGGTCACGGCACCATCTGTTGGAAACTTTTTCCTCTTCGAAGCAGAGACCAGGAGACGTTGGGATATCTTTCAAGCAGAAGTTCCTCTTTATTGAGAAACTCTCTGTGCGTCGCTGCAGTCATCCAAGTCTGACTATTGCTCAGCACAGTAGAGTTTATATCTTTCAAGGGGGAGGGATACATAGTGGTGGAGACAATATAAACAAAGCATGCAAATGCAGTACAGGAATCAGCCCATTACCAGAATTTCCCCAGCCCTGACCTCATCAGCATAACAGTGTCATTCAAATGCATAGGTGCTAATCCAATCAGCCTGACAGTATTGCCCATACCGTCATATTATAATAGAGACAAAGGCACAGCTGTGCCTTGAGCTTAGCATTCACCTTTAACTTAGGTCAGGAAGTGCATAAAGACAAAAGGTTAATGTCTCAGACACCTGGGCTGCCTGAATTGATGTTCTTAGAATGTCATCATCTTCACCTCAAAATGTAAAACACAATGTTTCAGTTTATATACTATTACATTGGTACCTAGATTTATTATTTTATAAATTTGTAATCCCACACGTCACACCGCTCCATAGACATGATCGTGTTTTTAAGTCTTTTAGAAACATCGACTTCTGCAGAAATATGCGTTGTGGGTACTGCTCATTATAGTCGGTAGTTACAATTAATTGTAAGTATCTTTTTAAATGTATCTTAACAAAGCTATTGAACACGGAAGTCCGAATGTGCGAAAATGAAAGCAACTAATATTTCTGATTATGTAATCCCTATGAAAGTGTGGAATTACAAATTTATAAAATGATAAATCTAGGTTCCAATGTAATAGTATATAAACTGAAACATTGTGTTTAAATGTTTAACTTAGATTCTTCCTGACTCAATGTATATTCAAAGAGGCCCCTGGCCCAGACGTGGATTCGTTAAGTTGATTGGATTAGTGTCTATGCATTTGATTATGTTGAATCAATGTATATTCAAAGAATCCCTGGCCCAGACGTGGATTCGTTAGGTTGATTGAATTAGTATGTCCCTCATGTGCTTGCTTTGTTTAAATTTGGCTCCACCTCCGAGAATCCCTCCTCCAAAAATGCCTATAAAATAATCTTGTAAAGTTACTTATAGTGAGACTTCGATGACTACAGCACCAACAGCTTGTGTTCTCAATAAAGAATCCTGCTGATGATCCAATCCGATTTCTCCTGGTTTTCTCTTCTGAGTTTTCTACACTTTAGAAGAACCAAGTTCACAACAGATGCTGCCGTGACCCGGATAGAGCTCCTCACCTGAATCCAGATTGAAACTTCAAGCTCAACAAAGATCTGATCTCGTTCCAGTCTGAATCATTCTGTACAACCAAGGGTTTGGTGAGTGTCACTCTAATCCAAAAGAACCTAAGACCAGTACAATTTTGTATCCTCTGCGCCGTCAGAGAAGAGTTAACAGACAGCTGTAGGGTGGTTTAACTAAGTTTATCCTCTAAAGTTTTTCTTTTAGAGATGAAAGTAATCCTCTGTTTCAGGCAGGGAAGGTTAGCATTTCGTGCTAATAAGTTTGGTTTATCCTCTGTTCTTGTAGGCAGGGAAGATTAGCGTAAAGTGCTAGTAATTTGTGTTATCCTCTGTTTGCCAGGGAAGGTTAACACTAGTTGATCTGTGTTAACAAGTGTACTCTCTGTTGATCAGAGAAGTTTTAGTGTTTTGATTGTGTGGTAACAAAGAAACTCACAAAATGTTTAGAAAGAATGCTAGACTGATCCCCACAACTGAAAAAGGTGGTCTTGCGACTCCTTTGTGGTCAGATAGTGAATTCAAAACGCTGTTAGGGGAACAAATGGACCTAATAGTCACTGAAAAAGTTAGACAAGAACTAACGCAGAAATATGAGATTCATCCAGACAAGATTTGGTCTGTAGATGAGTGTAAAAAGGTGCTAGGAACATGTATTCGAAAGAACAATGTGAAAGGCATTATCTGCTGTCACAGAGAATTCAGTTTAGCGCTAGCTACACAACAGTCTCAGCGTAACTCAGAGCTAGAGGAACAGAACAAAGAACTCCGTGCTAGAGTATCCATTTTGACTAAGAAATTGAACCGCAACAAAGCTTCAGCAAAAACTGATGTGGAAGTTATTCAGCCTGATAACAATTATCCTGATTTACAAGCGTTTTTTGAAACAGATGTAGCTCTCCAATCAGTAACTGATGTGCCTGTAAATTCCGTCAATGTGTGTGGTGCTAGGAGGAGATCTCAGGGAATTGAGGGAATTGAAAGTGTTCCTCTCAATTCTTCTGTTGTGCAAATACAAACTGTTGCCAAAGCTTTATGTCCTAAAGATATAGAGAGAGTATCCCAGAGCTTACCCTCAGCACGCACAAATTTTTCTGAATTTAGAAGAGCATTGATCAGTAAAATGCGTCTCTATGACATGTCGTTAACAGAAGTCACACAGCTGATGTCACAAATTCTAACTGAATCTGAATTCAACAGTTTTGAGTCTGCTGTTACTTCTGAACTACAACATGCCAGTAAAGGCGATTTGAGAGAAGGTGTTTTGAAAATTCTAAAGAACATTGTTGGACCAAAAGTAGATTGGTCAAAAGTCACTAGTTGTGTGCAGAAGAAGAATGAAACTGTAAGTGAGTACACTGAAATGTTTTGTCAGTCAGCTGCAGCATATAGTGGAATAGCTGACACCCCAGAGAAGGTACTGGATCATAAAGGACCACTAGTTCGAACATGGTTTGATGGCCTTTTATCAGAGTATAGATCTGCTTTGCCTTTCTTAGATCTAACATGGTCCACTGGAAGCTTGCAAAACAGCTTGGACAGGTTAGCTACTTGGGAAAGAGACTCTGATGTTAAAGCCAGAGTAAAGATTGCAGCAGCATCCTTTAAGGTCAACACAGAGAAACGACAGAAACCTAAATGTCCTAAGAAGGAGGGCAGTTGTCATTACTGTTTTAAACCTGGACACTGGATGAAAGAGTGTAGGAAAAGAAAAAAGACATTAGGAGAAATTAACAGCTTTACTCAGTTCCTACTCAGTCTACTTAGTACTCTGAAGCAGCCCCTCCCCACTTCACCGAACTGTTGGAACAGTTTGCTCAGGTGTTAACTGTTAGGGCTGTGAGTGCTTAATTTCCCCAGTAATGTACAACAAAGCTGAACGATTCTTTGTAAATAAAACTAATGGTGTTAAGACAGACTGTAAACAAAATGCCCTCACGCAGTGTCCGCACTAATGAATCAAGCAAAAGTCACTTCTGTCACCTCCTCCCGTGGGGAAAATTGTTTAGCAACTCTCACAGCCGCGAATATTGTTATACAGCGTGCACCAGTCACGAACCCATCCTCATGTATGATGTCTGCAATGACTGAATTTGTTTTAGAGGATGAAGGCGAAATGACTCATGATTGTGTTACGCTTACATGTGCAGCAACAAGTGAAATAGCAGAAACTCCCATAGAGAAAGCAGAATTGGAGTTGTTTGTTGATGGTTCAGCTCAAGTTATTGAAGGTAACAGACGAGCAGGATATGCAGTAACTTCCACCACTGAAGTAGTTGCTTCAGGTTGTCTTCCAGATCATTTTTCAGCTCAAGCTGCAGAACTAGTAGCCTTAACTAGAGCATGTACGCTAGCTTCAGGATCGGTTGCAAATATCTACACAGATTCCAGGTATGCTTTTGGGGTAATTCATGATTTTGGTGTCATTTGGCAAACCAGAAAATTTCTAACTTCTGCTGGATCCCCCATTAAGCATGCTGGATTAGTGAAAGATTTAATGTTTGCCATGAGACTCCCAAAGAAATTAGCGGTGATCAAAGTGAAAGCACATCTCACAACTAATACTACGGAAGCTAAAGGCAATGCTCTTGCGGATGTAGCGGCTAAACAGGTGTGTGTCTATGCAACTGTACAAGTGTGTTCAGGTAGTACAGCACAGAAGGCAATTCTGCCTCCTGAATCAATCATTGATCTGTACAAAGATGTTCCTCTATATGAAGCATGGACATGGTTAGACAAAGGAGCCACTGTGGATTCATCCGGCTGCTGGACCAAAGGGGGAAAGTATGTTGCTCCCGAATCACTGTTGCCATATTTGGCTCAACAAATACACAGTTTGGGTCATAGTGGTCCAGCAACGATGAATCACAGGTTCTCAAATCAATGGTGGAATCCAAAATTCAGAAACGCAGCCACTGAAACAGTCAAGAGATGTGTTACATGTCAGAAAAATAATGATGTACCAGCAGCCACTACACCAGCAGCACATACCCCAGCTCCACCAGGGCCATTTCGTCACCTGCAAGTTGATTACATATCGTTGCCCCCTTGTAAAGGAAAAACGGACGTTTTGGTAGTAATAGACAAGTTCTCAAGATGGGTAGAAGCTTATCCAACAGGGCGTGCTACAGCTGCACATACTGCTAAATGTCTTGTCACTGATTTCATTCCCAGATGGGGATTACCAGATTGCATTGACTCAGATCAAGGTACCCACTTCACAGGACAGGTAGTCAAGGAAGTGTCTAGAATGTTGAAGATTAAGTGGAACCTTCACTGTCCCTATAGGCCACAAGCATCAGGACAGGTTGAACGATCAAACAGAACAATCAAAACCAGGCTAAGCAAAATGTATCAGGAAGGAGTACCATGGGTGGAAGCACTGCCCGCAGTACTGTGTAGTATGAGAGCATCACCTAACAGATCAGTAGGACTGAGCCCTCATGAGATTATTACTGGACGCCCAATGCAGATGCCAGGTGTGATTGATCTTAGAAATGCTGATGTGCACATTGCTTCAGATGCCCTGATCGCTTACTGCGAAAACCTCACAAAGGCAGTGCAGAGTGCCAAAGAGAGAGTAGAGTCGTGTTGGCAGACTCCACCAGAAGGTGGACACACAATCATCCCAGGTCAGTGGGTTATGATAAAGTCATTCAGAAACAAGCCATTAGAGCCTAAGTGGCACGGACCACATCAAGTGATGTTGATTACAGCAGCTGCAGTGTTGTGTCAGGGAAGGAAAGCCTGGACTCATGTGTCACACTGTAAAGTTGTTCCCCCACCTACAGGGATAGGATAGGACACACGGACCAGTGAGGAGCCCAGGGAAGAACCGAATGCAACAGGCTTCGGGGGCTAACCCTGCGGTGAAGATTTCCTCATAGGCCCTTCCCCATCCACTAGTCCATCCTTACCTCACTGTTCTTTAGGTGTCGCAGGAATTGAGAAATAGGGAAAGTAGGAACAACAATAGCAGACTATATTTGAACAGAGGATACAACCCTAATGTTTGCAGACTCTGCAACAAATACTGCTATGTGCCGTTGTTCTCTTTTGTTTTGGTTTTTTTTCTTCCTCTGTGCAGATACCACTTGATGGCGTTCCTGAGATCCATATGCACCGCCCTTCTCACCTGCGGATGAAGCCACAACCTCTAGAAAGCAACTAGACCCATTGCCGAGCCAACTACCACACAAGAAAGAGAAAAGAAAGAAGAAAGAAAAAAAATACACAACGCAGAGACTCACATACGGGAACTTCAGTCATCCATCAACATGATCAAGATTTTCGTACTATTAACCATCATGGACATCACGCAAAGTGTCCTGAATGCTGCACCGGGTTAATGGATCCAACAGAGAACTTGAACAAAATCCAACAAGACATTCTTGGTTTTTCAGCAAAATTACACCAGATGACTGAAGATAATTCTTCATGGTTCGGAAACTTGTTAGGTAAACCCTGGCTGTGGATCAAGGAAATAGCTATTCTGCTGTTGTTTCTCCTACTTGCGTACTATCTATGCATCCACAGTATCAAGTGTTTCTTTCAGCAAATGACTCCTGCCTCTCACGAGGAAATGACAGTTCCAACCAGAAAAGAGTATTACCCGTAAGAACTTCACGAACCCTAATTGCATGTTTTGTTTCTGTGTCAGCATGCAATTACAGATAAGCAACACAGAACATGTACAATGTGCCTGTAACGATTACAAGTTACAAGAATTAACTTTTAAGTGTCTAAATTTGTATTTTGTGAGAGTTATTAGAACTCTCAAAGGGGGAATTGTGGAATTACAAATTTATAAAATGATAAATCTAGGTTCCAATGTAATAGTATATAAACTGAAACATTGTGTTTAAATGTTTAACTTAGATTCTTCCTGACTCAATGTATATTCAAAGAGGCCCCTGGCCCAGACGTGGATTCGTTAGGTTGATTGGATTAGTGTCTATGCATTTGATTATGTTGAATCAATGTATATTCAAAGAATCCCTGGCCCAGACGTGGATTCGTTAGGTTGATTGAATTAGTATGTCCCTCATGTGCTTGCTTTGTTTAAATTTGGCTCCACCTCCGAGAATCCCTCCTCCAAAAATGCCTATAAAATAATCTTGTAAAGTTACTTATAGTTGGACTTCGATGACTACAGCACCAACAGCTTGTGTT
Source organism: Aspiorhynchus laticeps (assembly GCA_023376895.1). Lineage (NCBI taxonomy): Eukaryota > Metazoa > Chordata > Actinopteri > Cypriniformes > Cyprinidae > Aspiorhynchus > Aspiorhynchus laticeps. Next base: position 712,509 of record JALXFT010001878.1, read on the forward strand.
CTCAATAAAGAATCTTGCTGACGATCCAATCCGATTTCTCCTGGTTTTCTCTTCTGAGTTTTCTACACTTTAGAAGAACCAAGTTCACAACAAAAGTAAAGCAGACCAGTCTTTCCTGTATCTGAAAGCCTGAAGTGTCTACGTTTAAATTAACGAATTAAAATCGAAAACGAATATTATCTGATTATGTAATCTGTATAAAACTGAGGTAGCCTACTGTCTTTCCCGTATACCTGTCAGTGGCGCCTCCAGAAATTTGTCATAGGGGTGGCCAGATGGGGCCACTTAAAATCTTGGGGTGGCACACCAAAACTATAAACCATAATTTCAGAATTGTATTCTACTGTTGTAGTAAACCGGCCTGTAGAAAACTATCAGAAAGACTTAAGGAAACTCCTACTGATATAGTTTGGTTTATCCTGTTATATTTAATGTTACTAATGATATAATGTGCATAGACTAATAACAGTACAGTTAACATTTTGAGTTGCACAACAATTATTTTTATTTTGCAATTATATTTGGCATAAGGTGTACATTTATTGCAAACAAAACAGTTACTGGGGAAAAGCAGATACTGGCAGATACAAATAAAAGCAAGGACAGAAACAATCACATCTTTGCTTTATGTAACAGGACTTTCCCAACAGGGATCAATAGTCTGATTCTGATTACCAGGCTATACAGTATGTGTAAGAAACATTTTTCTTTGCTTAATGAAAGGACTCTTTCTCTGTGCTCTCTTGTCTTTGAACTATTGGAGTGAACAAGTAATGCCTTTCAAGCAAAGAGCTTGGTCTGACCTGACGGCCTGAAGGTGTGGCACTGATGTTGCATTGCTCAGTAAGAGTTAAAGTATTGTCCCAGATGTCATTAAAGAGAGAGCCCTCTCTGTAACTCTCCAATGTGTCAACAAGAGAGTCAACAAGTGTGACAGCTGTGCCCAAATCAAGTTGTGGGGACTGTAAAATATCTGACAGATATTTTATCTCACCAAGAACACTGGTGAATGTTACAAGGAGGCTAACAAACTTGAGATCTATTTGGGCTAATAAACCTCTTGCCTCTACAGCTCAGTCACCATTTTGCTCTTCTGATATTTCTTTTAGTAGACGTATGATGGCTGACAGTCTGTCTCTCACTGTCTTGCAAGCATTATACCTACATGCCCACCGTGTCTCTATCAGTCTTTGTAACTCTCTTGGGGCCCCCTGAAACATCTCCCTCTGTACCTCAAGCCATCTTTGGTGCACATATGACCCTGACACAAAAACATACTGTTTCTGCAAAAGAGAAAAGAAGCAATTAGCTTCAGGGATGCATTTCACACTGTCAACTAATACTAAATTTAAACAATGCGCATTACAGTGCACATAAAAAGCTAATGGGGCCTCTGATTTTATGCGTGCTTGCACACCTGTGTTTTTTCCGCTCATGACTGAGGCTCCATCATATGCTTGCCCTACAAGGTGGTTTTTGTAGTCAAGACCATGCTTCTGCAAAATTTTAATTATTTTCTGTGAAAGTGCTGCAGCATCAAGGCGTTGTGCTGCCTCAAAGGCAAGGAAGCTCTCACATACTGACCCATTGTAATAGTATCTTATTACAAAGGACATCTGTTCTTTTTGCTTAGGTCTTTAGTCTCATCAACCAAAATGCTGAAAGCCTCACTTTGGGAAACTTCACTAGTTACTGAAGTGCGGACCATTTCAGCTAGACAATCAATTATTTCATTTTGTGTGTCATGCCCAAGATATGTTGCATTTCTTTGACTTGTCAATTTTCCCCCTGGTGGCTCCATTGATACCTGTCAACCCTCTCGTTTTTCCTGGGATTCTCCCGTATTTTACCATTCTATCCCACTGTCATCCCGTTTAAATATGTTCCCATATTTTTAATCTTGCTATAAAAAAAAAATCCCACTTGCCGTATTTTATATGTTTGCTACATTCACCACCGGTAAAACTCCCGTAATTTGTATGGCCCAAACCTCATTATATGAATAATCAAGTCAATATATTCCAAGGTTGTCCGGTTGCAGATCTGAAAAGCATCCTTCTCACACAATCGACACATACAAATTCCCTCACTTTACAACCCAGTGATGCTGTCGATATCTGTGCACTGTGCGCAGTAGTGATGCGCGGATGGAGGTTATATCCGCGGGCGCTGTGGATAATCCGCGGGTCGGGTAATAAAAAAATGCATTCTGATTATTTGCAGGTGGGTCGCTGGATGATAAGATAAATCATTAATGCAAATATTAACTACATTTTATAAAATACGAACGTGTTTTAAATATATATTTTTTCATCAGGCATACGATTTCGTTTGTGTGTGTGTGTGTGTGTGTGTGTGTGTGTGTGTGAGCGCTGCAAGTCAGGTGCAGCCTTTGTTTACTCCGCCACCTTCCCCCCTAGACACGCACCCAAATCATTTCTGTAATTTATTCTTACCTAGTTAACATGCTATTCTTACATAAATCTGTACGAATTTTACTAGTTGGGCTTTTCCTGAACATCTTGCCAAACTGAAATGTATTGTTTAACTTTTAAGCTTTTTTGTTCTGTTTGCTAACCAAAGAAGGTAAAAAAAAATATAAAAAAATGTTTAAGTATTACAGTTGTTTTAAAGCTAAAAGGCTAAACTATTCTATGTTTGACTCAAATTGAACGAATACAGAGTTTAATTTTTATTAAGGTTTATAGGGATTTTAAGATGTAGCCTAATTAGCAATTTGAATAATTAAGTTACTTATTGAGTAACTAAGTTACTTTTCAGACAGAGTAATTAGTAAAGTAATTTAAATACAATATTGATGAAGTAATTAGTAACTGTAATTAATTACTTTTTGAAAGTAACTTGCCCAACACTGATCGTATATGTGTGTACGCTCTGTGGTAACTAAGATCTTTTAAATATGAAAATTAAAATTAGAGCGTAGAACACGTTCAACTAAATGTTCCTTAATTCATTCACTTCTCTCTCTTTCTCTCTCTTAGGAGTCATTGAAGACGTTGTCCATGAAGTTCTTTCTATGCGGTTTACGTCATGAACAAATTTGTTTTTGTGTGTGTTCAAGTTCAACTGTTGTAATATGTTATGTTATAAATACACAATCTTAAATCTACCCCCAGAGTCATCCTTGTGTCTTCCCTCTGTACTTGAAAATGTGGTTGATTTAGTGACTGAAAAGACTATACCATGATTCCTTGTTTATTTTACTTGAGTTATTATATTATGCTACTTAGACCCAATAATTACTCAACATTCCTAGGAACCAGGTTTAATTGCAATAAAGAAAGTAGTATTTGGGTGTAATAAAACTTAAAAAAAAACTAATGTAGTTAAAACTGGGTGGAAATACTGCCTTGGTGGCACTTTTTTCGGTCCTCCAAAACTAGGGTCCTGGAAATGCGTTCCTGGGACTGCGGTTCTCCGATTCGGTAGGTGGCACTGTCCCAAAAAACTAGGGTCCTACAACTGCGGTCCTGAAAGTGCGGCCTCCGGTACTGCAGACGGATAATATTGGCTTGTAAGTTTGTGAATGGCTAGTTCAATCATTAACACAGATTCGTTTAAAAATGCACTTTCATTCATAAACAAAACATCGCTGTGTTTACTTGAAGATGCCCAGCGGCTCAGATGTGACTTTGAAGCTATTTTCGTTGACGAAATAGAGCAAAATCAGGCAATATTGTTATAGTCATGTAACGCCCCCTTCCTGTCACTGGGAATTTTATGGGTGACGCCCCGGTTCTTCTATATGATGGGTTCAATTTGTTTAACTTCGTGCTACTACCTACTTCAGGCCTTTTATCTCAAAATACCAGAAAAATAAATACGACTCACCACGAAGCCAAAAGTTAACTCAAACTTGAATTTACTTAATTGAAATGAATCTGTTGCCAATAAGAACTGAAAAATATATAATTATTTTATGTTACAGTTGTATAATTTCAATAAAGTTGTTATCAAACCACAACTGCGTAATCCTTTTCTGTCAAAATGAGCTTTACATGTAAAATCAAACAGTCAGCAATAATAAAGAAATAAAGAACAATCACAGATTAATGTAATATAACACTTTAAGCCGGTGTTCTGAAATATTCTGAGATTGTCGGTGACGCTGGGCGGAGCATATATGAATATTCATGAGTTTCCTGTTTAGCGTTAAAGCGCCACTGAAAATATCAGTGCACTCTAGGATCATCACCGCACAGAAAGTTTTACGTAATGTAATTATGTTTCAGCGACAGTGGCGATGTAGCTCATTTAGCTTTTTTTTTTTTTTTTTAGCTTTTGAAGTTTTGTTCATCTGAGCACAATAGTTTGTAGATTGTATATGTTATGTTTGATTTCATGAGTACAGCAATTGATTTGCCTGCCTGTCATTAGGATATGCCATTAACATGTGTTATAAACCCTTCCCAGGGTCTTTTAAAGTTTTGTTTGATAACTTGTATACAAATATCTAAGGTGGCATAAAGATCTGATACAATATTTAGTTTTGCTTCTTCAGCTGGTAAATAACAGATAGTACTTAGTTAGCGAAAATCATTTCACATGAATTAAGTAGCTAAAGTAACATATGAAGTAACATATGAACAAATGAAGTTATAATGCTGAATACATTAAAGACATCACATGATTTGGTGTTAAGTTTTATGTACAAATGTGTATGTGGACAAGACATATTGGGGGGAAAAAAAAACAAAAAACACTTTAAATAGGGCCTTGACATCCCGGACAAATAAAATGTGCCTCCAAACTTGGCCTGTTTATGCAGTCCCAGTGGTACCAGCTGTTGCAAGATTCACATGCAATCTAAACAATATAAGATTTACAACACATGAATGAATATGGTGGTGCAACTTTAACATATACTGTAGTGTTTATATATAATAATATAAATAATAATAATAATCTAACATACCCAAGTGTCTACCTCCTTTGCGCTTTTGCTTTTCAGTGGGAAAGCCTCACACCACTTTGTGAAGTAATCTAGCATCACACAGATGTACTGGTAGCCTTCTTTCGTTGGTGTGAGCTTTCCAACTAAATCCATCCCCACAATATCCCAAGGCTGTGCCACCTAATAAACATTCATGTTTAATATATAAAATTGCTGTAACAAAAATATTCCTTGTTTTTCATAAAAACACGAATTACCACAATAGGGGTATATTCTGTTGGGTTCTTCAGAGAACATTGCTTTTTTGACAAGCAGCACAGTGTTTGACCTAAAATATATGATCAAAATCAGTTTTGATGGAATAATAGATGTATGAAAACATGACGAAGGATTCACATATTAAACTCCAATAAAAGCGCTTGCTTATGGCATCCAGGGTTTTTTGAATGCCACAGTGAGCACCTATTGGGCTGCTGTGGAGCTCTTCAGAAATTTCTTGGGCACTTTTTTTCATGCTGACCACTTTTGCCAAAGTACCTTCTTTTTTATTATAATACAAAGCTTCGTCTAAAAAGTATAAAAATCATTATAAACAACCAGTGAAGCCACTAAATCCAGGTGTACATTTTACATTACTTACTTTCAAAAACGAAGCATTTAGCCTTTCTTAGAAATATGAATTTGTCATGTCTGGAAAGACCCTGAGGTATCTTTCCAAATCTTTTAAAGTAATTGTATTCATAAATATACAATTTTTGTATTCATAAATGCTAAATAGCCACATAATGACTTTATCTTTTATCATCACACCATGTTTCTAAGAAATTAGATTGAGATGGAGGAATTAGATGAAATTAAAGATGGGCTGAGAAATATGTAGTCTATCCTAGAGAAAGTCTTGTGTCTATTAGAAAAAAAGTGAAGTCCTTAGCTTTAGTATTCTGAATTCTCCAAAGATCGATTAAGTTAAGCTCAGTGATAAATTTATTCAGTAATTTAGAGGATGGATTGGCTGTTGTATCAGATTGAGATTTATCTAAAGCAGGATTTATGACAGCATTAAAATCACCACCCACCACTAGAGGGCAATCAATCTCCTCAAGTAGAGTTTTGGAAATCTGTGTAAGGAATCTGTCTGTCTCATTCGGACCATAAATAGAGACCAATGCTAACCTATTATTATATATTTTGCATCGGTTAAAAACAAATCTACCCTTCTCATCACTACCAAGGTGTTCAATCGTTAAATTTAACTTCCGGTTAACAAGGATAAGCACCTCCTTAGTTTTATTTTGAGCGCAGGAAAAAGCTATTAATTTGTAATACTTATTCTGGAAACATGCCACGTCAGATTGTTTTAAATGTGTCTCTTGAATTAGGGCACAGGAGATAGATTTACGGTGTAAATATTCTAACACACGGGTTCGTTTAACAGCAGAATTTAAACCATTCACATTCAGTGATAAAATATTTAGAGTATGCATTGAATATTCATAATCCCAAGATTGTATTCAATAAAAAAAAAGCAGAAGCACTTCCATTCTGTAAATAACATGTAAACGCTGATGTGCATTTTAGATACCAAACCTCCTAGATGAATCCCTTTAGAAATAAGGTAAAATAAATAGAAGTATAAATGTCTGTTGTAACAAACAAAAACAACATAAAAACATGAACAACTGACAACTATAAACAAGGAACAACTCAGACCGCAAATTACCGAGAACATAGGTCTGACTGAGCAACAAAAAATAGTGATGGTTCTTGACCGATCCACTCCAACGCAAGACATGTCTCCCGAAAGGCTCACACAGCCCAAAACATTTTTTTTTAATTAAACCTACTCTCCATTAGTCCCCTCCAAAAAAGAAAAAAAGGAGTGTCAGTCTTACCAGCAAAGAGATCGTTGTACCGGATATATTGGGACACTATCCCAGTAGAAGAGAGGAGAGAAGAAAAAGCAAAAAATAAGTTTAGCAAGCATCCATGTTCATCCTGCCATCATCCCCTCCTGGGCAGCTAGGACCATGTCCATCCTGGCCGTCAAGCCCCTCCTGCCGGGCTGGAGAAACAGCGGCCACTGCTACCCGCCCCCCCGCAGAGCTGCGGCATACGTTCTCCACTGAGACAGGGAGCTGACAAAATCCTCCGCTTTCTGAAGAGAATCGAAGCTCCTCTGCTCACCCTTGTGCCGTAGTTTAATTACTGCCAGATAGATGAGGAAGGGCTGGAGACCAAGCACTGTCATCTTCTTCAAAACCGGACCAAATGCCTTTCTCCTGATCGCTGTATCTGGACTAAAGTCAGGAGAAAATAGCAGTGTGACATTGTTCTGTGTGCATTTCACCAGATAAGCCTGCCTGGCACCTTTCAGGATTTCTGATCTGTCATGCCATCTTAGTACACAGAAGATGAGAGTGTGCGGCCGATCGGAGTCCCTCCCTCCGTCATACACGCGACGCGCCCGATCAATCTCAATGTCACGGCCCCTCAAGGAAGGAATCCACTTGGAAAGATTAGCTCTGAGGAAACCAGCTGCGTCGGGACCCTCCATCCCTTCTGGCAGCCCCACCAGTCTTACGTTGTTCCTTCTGCACCTGTCCTCCATATCTGTCATCTTCTCGGTGAGTCGCTCCAGCTGATCCTTTAAGTCCGTGACTGTCCTCCTATCTTCACACGCCGCTGCCTGAACAGAATCAACGTGGTCACATTTCTGCTTTGTCTTGGTAGCTATGGCCTCAAATTCCTCTCTTAGCTCTTTAACAGACTTGTTGGTCGCTTGTATGTCCTCACGCGCAATGCTGGAATCAGCACCGAGTCCATCGCATCTCTTACTGCCGAATTCACAACCGAATTCAAAGTGCTTTGCTGCTCTTTAAATGCTAGTTCAATGCGGTTAGCAATAGCCTCGTTGAGGTCTTCTCAGGAGATGGCTGAATCTCTGAATTTTTTCTTCATTGGCGATTGCTCAATCTCTCTTTTCCAATCCCCTTTGTCTGCCTTAGCACTCATGATGGGTCCAATGCAGAGTGGTTTAAGTTTTACTGACAGGATCGTAAAATATGTGGTAAAGTGAGCAGAGCGAAAGACTAAGCCTGCATCTCATGTTGCCACATTTCTTGTTGGTATCTTCCATTTACCGCTGTCTCGTTCGTATTTGGCCAGTTTGGAGAAAGCCTCACCAACACAAACCTGACCAGCCGGCGTTTGCTTGAAGTCACGTGAACTTGAAGACACTTGTACAAACGCAGATGGGTGACATGAATGGAAATGATTCCAGATCGGCGATGTAGTATTTGGTTTCCCAACAAGGTCCATCGCTCATCACAAAATACATTTGCTGAATGCAGAATAAACTGTATTTTCCTGCGCTCAAACCTGCCAATCTAAAGGAAACGCTGTATATGGCGTTTGAGGTAATTTGTGAATTAGCATAGATTTATAGTCTAAATAAAGCAATTTGCAACTGTTACTATATTACACTTGTATACAAAACTTTGTATTATGCTTGTTATAAAGTGTGACGACACTTGCACTACCGCCGGTGGCAATAGACAACAGCGGTGACAACCGACCACCGCCAGTGATGTGGTGACCGTTACAGCCCTATGCCCGTGTACGATTACTTTTCCATGAAACGCAGTAGCCACAATTTTTCACATAGTTTTCTACCATCTGTGCCATCCGCCAGTAGAACCGGTCTCGGATTGAACTCACAGAGCGTTCAGTTCCTAAATTGCCCAGATCATCATGTAGGGCTTTAGTCACTTGTATCCGGAACTTGTCAGGTAGCACCAACTGGAATGTCTCATTTCCTGCTACATCTTATTTACTGTGCAATAATCTATCTTTGATTTTCAGCTTCTCACTCTCACGCTTCATTAACATTACCTCCTCGGGATATTTACTCAAATTAACTGGCCACTTATTTTCCCTCACAAAATTCTTTACCACCCCTATGACATCGTCCGTGTCTTGGGCCCTCCTCAAATCATCTCTAGTGAATTGTTCCAGCTGCCCCATTCCAAGACTAGTTGCTAAAGCATACAGCTTTGGAATACCTTCCCAACTTGTCAACCAGTCGCTCTGCCTTGATTGAGTCTCCTAACTGAATACAATTGCATATCCCTTTCATATTTAAACATCCACAAATACATAACCTCGATAAGGGTAACTTTCGTCACTGAGTCCCCAGATAGCCAATCCTGAAACTGGTTGAATGATGACATGAGACAGATGTTTTTGATACCATTTTTCAAAAATAATGGTCACTTGAGACCCACTATCCAATAATGCAGTACAGGAGTGACCTTTACCTTCAATGTCACAGCAGAAATTGGTCCCACCAACCCAGCTGGAAGTGCACTTGATGCTGTGTTGTGGACAGTCTGTGTTCTAGCAGAACAGTGTGTGGTTTTCTCGTCAGAACAGCATCAGAAGTATCTTGTTTCTCTTTGGATTTCCGGAGAGAAGCAATCAGTTTCATTCACCATAGTAGTGTATTTAGTAGAGATGTGACCATCCTCCCCACAGCTATAACAAAAGAAATCATCCTCCTGTTGGATAGGAGGATTCTTATTACAACCATCACTCATTTTCACCTTCACAGCAGTGGCAGTAGCAGGTTGAGGTGGCTCTCTACTCTCCAATGTTTTCACTTTCTGACTCAGTCTATCAACTTCTTTTGTAATGCAGAGGCTTCACCTGCTTTATCATCTGTTGTACACAGTCTAACCTCTGTTTTTGTGCTAGCACCTTTGTTTACCGGGCTAAACTTTACTTTTAGTTCAGACATTTTGACTTGCAGAGCCTTCACATCAGCTTTAAGCTCTTGCAAATCTACTCCAGCTGCAGAGACACAATCCTGTGCTCCAACGCTCCGAACTCTCGCATGAACTTTACGCTGTGATCGTTCATGTTCTTCCTCAGCCCTAATCTGACTAAGCAACTCAAGAAAAGAAGGTGGGTCAGTTTTCTTCTCTTTGAGACGTAATTGCAAGAGCATAAAGTCAACTCCTACTGCTCCTCACAACAATTGCTCAATTCTCACCCTGTTCACATCCCGAACACCCAACACCCCCCTTCTTGACCACCCCCGCCAAAAAAGGTTCAAGTCTCTGCATATAGTCAGACAACAGTTCTCCAGATTTCTGCTGAACAAGACGACATGCAAAGCACAAATCTTCTCCGGTCTCCGGCGATCCAAAAGCTCTATCAATGGCAGAAATATACTCATCTGAGCTAGCTTCAGGGTTGCTGAAACGCAAGGACCCAATGATCTCCAGAGCAGGACCCCTCAGACTTTCCACTATTCCACGTCTCCTCCCTCCATCAGGACAGTCACCGCCTTCCACCATCACTCCCGCCTGTTCAAGCCAACACTCAACCTGCTCCTCTCCCATTGGGGTGGGAGCAATTCCAGAAAACACTAGAAGTCGACGACAACCGTGACTTTCTGCCATACTTCCGCTAGACTGCTTCATCACTTCAGCCATAGCATGAAAAAGGGATTCCTCAGGACCTTCATCAGGTGCCGAGGCAGCCACACAATCTTGGAGGTCAACAACTGTTCCACCCGCAGCCTGCAGGAAATCCTGCAGCTTGCCAACAAAGTCACCCGACGCATCAAGCTCCGTATCAACCACCACTATGCACCATACAATAGTGCCATCAACACTTCTCACTTCAGGTGGAATGATCTGTGCTTTTATCTCTTCCCTACATTCACACAGAACCAGCAATCCTCCTGCTTCAACACTGTAGATCCTTCCTCTTACTCTTACATGACCCCAACAGCACACAGTTTGCATCAACTCTTCGATCTGGCTTATGCTAACATCATCCGCTACCCCGGCAACCAGTATGGCATGAGCAGGGTCAAGTTCCTCTCCTTTACACCAGTTACTGAGTGTCTCTTGGTATTTGCGGTACAATACACGCTCCATGTTCTCACAAATAATAACAACAAAATTAGAAGCAACTGAACCTTCTAAATAGCCACAAATCTATGAAACCCATCCCAGCGGTGCCTCCATTTTGTGTAACGCCCCCTTCCTGTCACTGGGAATTTTATGGGTGACGCCCCGGTTCTTCTATATGATGGGTTCAATTTGTTTAACTTTGTGCTACTACCTAATTCAGGCCTTTTATCTCAAAATACCAGAAAAATAAATACGACTCACCACGAAGCCAAAAGTTAACTCAAACTTGAATTTACTTAATTGAAATGAATGTGTTGACAATAAGAAATGAAAAATATATAATTATTTTATGTTACAGTTGTATAATTTCAATAAAGTTGTTATCAAACCACAACTGCGTAATCCTTTTCTGTCAAAATGAGCTTTACATGTAAAATCAAACAGTCAGTAATAATAAAGAAATAAAGAACACAGTCACAGTCAGGCGGTTTCCTACTCAGAATCCTCTCACTCTGGTCAGTGGTAGACGGCAATCCAGTCAGCCCCCGGTTCATATTCGTTATTGTCCTCCTCATCAACAAGCACTCCTAAACAATTTATGCGAGATGCATTGGCTCGCTGCCAATAGTTCTCCCGTTAATGTCTGTGACGCACTTTAAATTAGTCCGGAACTTCGCAGTCACACTTAGCCAGCAGTAACTCAAAAGTCCAGGTACCCAAAGTCCAATTTAATGTCCTCGAAATGGACTATAACGCACTTATTTTACAAAATAATCCGCACATACAGGAAGATATCTAGCCGACATCCCCTACTTGCCGTCTCTCCTCTTTCACGTGCGATCTCCCGTTCCTTCCTCCTAGTTCGTCCCGGCCCTTCTATATACTGATACCTGATTGGTCATACTTCACTAAGCACCCAATTACATTACAAAGAAATAAAAAATAACAGACCCAACAGTTTAGGTTGTCCCTGAGCACATTTTTATACAGTACATTTTAACCTAACTTTGTACAATTTTAAAGACAACTTTATTTAAATATGAAATATGAAACCCATAACAAATTCTGTAGCATGGGCTACAGTCAGACAATGTAAGTCACTTAATATTAATTTCTTCTTTATTGAACTGCTGTATGAAATCAATCACATTTGCAATCACTTTAATCTTTAAAATCCACTTTAAAAACGTACCTTTCATCACAATGTCACACTCTACACTGCACAATGAATGTGTTATTTCCATCGTGTCTGTGTTATAATCAGAGGACTCATGAGTTTGCATAACTCAGGTGTTTTGAGCAGAAAGTGGATTCTGATTAATATTGTGTTCAGGGAATCAATAGATAGTCTGCGGATACATTAATCAAACCTTTGAATCTCTTGAGCGCAAACACAAATATGCTGATTGGATCAGTCGCACTGGTGCTTCTAAATATATATTTTTCATATTCTGTAGAGCCCTGGGGGAATGGGTCACGAACGCAAAATAACGTTCGGGGGTGGGAGCAGATCGTGGACCCCACAGACCCCTGGGCCCTATGCACGCTGTCACACTTTCCCCCACACTAGCCTGACTGTTAGCACTGTTTGGCAAAATGTCTAAAATTAAGGTCAGTTCATTTTGCGTAAACACTGTGTAGGCCTATGTGGATGCATAGGCTATTTTACCTTTAATTTTAACATACATTTGTCAAGTAAATGAAATATACTAAATATGTTGTTGTTGTTTTTTCCAATCATAAACTTTAATAATTTCTTTAAACATACAGTGTGTTCTGATCACAGTCATTCTGGTCATCACAAATATGTACTAGGTTATGATGGTAATATTTTAACAGAGAAGGAACTGACGCCTGAACATATTCAGTATCAATATCACATCAGTTGATTTAACATGTACGTATCGTGATCATATCCCTCCAAAATGAACAAAGGTATAGTAATATTAAACATGCATCTGTAATACAATGAAAATATAACTAATAAATAATATTCAGTTGCATTGTTGTTAGGATAAGATCAATATGTTAAATACATGTTTAATTGCATTTAATAATTCTTTCATCATAATCATAAATCATTTCATCATTAAATAATTTTAGCAACAACAAACCTCAGAAATGATATTTCAATGATTTTTTCTCAGCACAACATCCACAGTGGAACATCAATAAAAGGTATAAATGCTTCAGTAGTAAAGCATATTGTAAATGGAGCAGGTCAGTGTAAACACCAGCTATTACTTCATTCTGTTAAAGGCACAGTTCACCACAAACTGCAGCGCAAGCTTCCTGTTGAGTAATGATGTTTGTGTGGGAGCAAACTCACACGTGAGCTGATACTGTATTTACAGCAGAGTAAACATTTATCTTTTTATTCTGAACGTGATGGTAGCTGTTGACTTGGGTTATATATGAAGCAGGACCACGGTTTCAGCTTTTCATATCTGGGAGAACTATCCCTTAAAGGTTGAGTTCAGGATGAAAGTTTTACTGCAAGAACGATTATTAATACAATCACTGCACCTACAACTAAAGCCAGAATGATGTACTTATACTGAGTTACAAAGTGTTTGACCCCACTGCCTCTTCTCTCTTCACATTGATCCTCATATTCAGTTACAGGTATTTCTGTTTCTCGTCTCTCTCTCTCTCTCCTCTCTTTCTCCACTATCTCCTGTTCATATTCATTCCTCACTCGTATCTCAGTCTTTTCTCTGACTGTGTCTAATATCATCTGATGTTCTCTCTCTCTCCTCTCCTTCTCTGCTCTCTTCTCCTCCTCTCTTCTCCTCTCCGTCTCCTCCATCATCTCTAGTGTGTAACAGGAGTTTCTGTTCTCAGACACCAGTCTGTCGATCTTCTCCATGAGTTCAGTCACCTGCCGTCTGTTTGCTGGAGCTTTAATGTTAAACTCATGATATCTCTGACCACATCGCTCAATAAAAGCAGATAGCTGAGTATTTGCCCTGATCATTTCTCCTAGAGATCTCATGTGTCTCTGATCTGCGTGAGTGAAGAGCACTAGAGTAAATCTGAGAGCTTCTGCTCCAAACTTCTGCTCAAACCAGCTGATGAACTCCTTCTCCTGCTCAGTGAAAGTGCTTAAAGACAGAAAGAGCAGGATGACATGAGCTCCTGCTGAACATAATTCAAGAGCTGTCTTCAGCTCCGAGTCTGAATCAAAGTCAGTGTGTGTGGAGAATCTGAAGTCTGGAGTATCGATCGCTGTCACGCTCCTGTTATGAACAGATCCAGTGTGTGATTTACAGACTCTGGTCACTGATGAAGAGCTCTTTTCTGACTCAAACACCTGATCATTAAAGATGAGGTTTCCTGTGGCGCTTTTCCCGGATCCGGTTTTACCCATCAACAGCAGCCGGAGATCTTCATCATCTGCTTCTCCTCTCAACACTGTGTTCTCAAAGCTCTAAAGAACACAACGAATGTCACTTGAAGCTGCCACAATTACATACACTTTAAAAATAAATAAATACAAATTCCCTCATAAAGTCTTGCTCACATTATACATCATGTTCCCTTCTTGCTTCTTCAGAGACACAGGTCTTTCCATCACAAGTTATCCATCGAGACTGGAGACAACAACAAATGTTGAAGGTATATAATACAAATAGCTATGCGTAAAATATGATAATTATTGCATTTGATTTCTGCAAATTATGTATTTTTTGTTTCCACGTTTTTTTTTCTTGTTTTTTTTATAACATTATTTAGCTTAAACACCCAATAAATGCTTTAATAATGTGAAATATGATTTACATAGATGCAAAAGATGGCACTACATTTATGTATGAAATCTGCATAGCGTTTGAAGGCTTTTAAGTGGATAAAAATAGAAATCGAGGCAGGTTAATCACTTCCTATGGTACCTTACCATTTCAGTCTTGTGTTTTAAAAAGACACAGAAAAGTAGTCAAAGGCCTGTATCAAATTATGGGATGCGTCTCCCAACAGCATAGCAAGCCTAATTTGATCTTAGGACCATTAATTACGATCATAATGGAGGGTTATGGTCTCTGTGGATGGTTTAGGCATTTACGATGCTTTTGGGAAAAGCAGTCCTGGTTAGTTTGAGCTTAAACCGCTTAAAACATTAGTGCACCGATAAGCCTTCAGACACAAACATTTCTTTAAGTTCCAGCTATAATGAATCAGCGAATAATTCGCCAAACTAATTCACGTATTTCCAGAAGAACACGTTAAATATACATTAATGTAAATGAACTTACAGAGATGCTCACAAAACGGCCGATGTAAGATGTCTTCTGTCAGAAATGAGCTTCAACAAAATGTCCGGATTGAAATGTTACTTTCACTTTCAACAGTGTCTCTTATTGAATCATGTGACGCTGTTTGTCTCCAATAGGAGGCGCTGTGTTTCCATCAGACCAAGCAGAGAAATTACCTAAAATATTGATAACATTAATCATTCACGTGTAAGAAGTGAAGATGATTTAATGTTCAGTTGGGATTAAAGTGTTTCTGTTGTCTGAGTTCTGTTGTGCACTTTGAACAGCACAGTCCTTCTAGTCACCACGTTATTTTGTAGTGCGCGCATATACTACGTGTTACGGTAATATCAGATCAGACTTGAGTAAAGATGGATTATATTCGCACATTCACACATTTACGAGTTCAATACCTTTCTAATTATATGTGCAATACAGTTATTTTAATGCTTTTTCACAGTTGATCAAATTGGCCAAGTATAGTTTTGATGGCATATTTACTTGTGAATCTCCACTGTATGTGTAATGTAGTGCGGGGACCGTCTAAAAAGTTCTACATGTTTTTCATTATGTGCAAACAGACAACTATGTTTTAGCCAACTACAGATGTACCGGCAAATATCACTCACATTATATCTTCTTTCCATTCCACTGAGTGGGTGCCATTTCTGTCCCCGGGACATTATAGATACAAACATGCATAACAATTAACTATAAAATACATTCTATTGTTCAGCAAAGTGTCCTGCACATTAATCTAACTGCAAATTTTAAAATATAATTAAACATGTTCCCATTTACATGTTCCCAATGTCTAACGCTACATTTTAACATGAAATATAATGTTTAAAATCGTTCAGAAATCATTTTTATTTTGCACGTTTGTGTACCTCCATCTGTGTCTGTGTTTTGTGGGTCACCGTTGTGCTGAAGAGTGTGTGCTTCAGTTCAGGAGAAGACCAAGAAACATTGATGTTATACTGCATGTCGCTTTATTTAAAGGCAGTAACTGTGGAGTTGTTGATGCAGTGATAGCTATTAGTTTTTGCATGTGTGCTGTTGTTGCTGATGGTTAACACAAGTTTCACAAGTAACTTTAAGTTTCACAGGGAATGTTTCACAATGATAATCCAGAAAATACCTGTAAAGTAACAGATAAAAAACAAACATTTAAGAAAAAATAGGATGTTGTACCTTAATTTGACCGTTTTTGTTTGGCAGCTGCTTCCTGCAGTCATTGACCGTTCTTTAAAAAGGTCTTTAACCATTATTTCTGTTAATGGTAAACGTTTGTGCTGCCAAGCATTTCACTGTTTTTTTTTGTTTTTACATTTATTTTTTTTACAGTGTGTTTATTACAATAAAATATTACTCTTTACCAAAACATAGCATTAGAAATTTGCTGTGAAAATGAAAAACTCATACATTAAAGAGTAGTAAAATATTCTTTCAATTTAGCTAAAAATGTTCTGGTTTGTCCAGGAAGAATTAGGGTGAATCCCATTTCTCTGTCTTAAGTTTGTGATCAACTTGTCGCCTCTGGTGACGTAGCAGCCAGCTAGCGATGATGTATGATGACGTAACCGTAACCAAGTGGTGTCTCATTTCATAGGGGTATGTTTTCACCCCTAGCGCTTACCACTCGGTTTTGAGGGACAAGGGCTAGGGGTAAGACGAAGGGCTAGGGGAAGGGGTAAGACAGAGAAATGGGATTCGCCCTTATCTTGTCGATGTGTCAATGAAGAGACCAATGCAACAGTTTGGGAGATGAAATTGGTCTTATAAAGCACATAATTGCACAATAAAGAGTTGTAGTATGTTTATTAGGGTCAAGTTAAGATTGTTCAGTGTGTTCAGAAACACTCCATCAAGCCTTTTAAAAGCTATTTAATCATGTGTCATTGAAGAAACCACAGTAATTAACAGTAATAGCACAATTTATTTATGAAAGATATAAATAATGAATGTATCATATATCAGCATGCTCTGAAACGTTTTAAATAAAAGCAAGCAGCGCTTCTCAGCTCAAAGGAGTCTTTAGCATAAAAGCATCATGTCATTTGTAGACGGTCCCTCTGGTGCTGATGACGTCACACCGCTCCATAGACATGATCGTGTTTTTAAATCTTTTAGAAACATCGACTTCTGCAGAAAAATGCGTTGTGGGTACTGCTCATTATAGTCGGTAGTTACAATTAATTGTAAGTATTTTTTTAAATGTATCTTAACAAAGCTATTGAACACGGAAGTCCGAATGTGCGAAAATGAAAGCAACTTTACCAGACATTATACATGTGTTTTGCACAGGTTTATTAACAGATGAAATTTGAAGAGTAGCCTATATAGCAGAGTGGAAATACAGCAGTAGATCTTCAGTTTTAAAGTGTGCATGTGTAACAGTTTATTAAGTGTCTGCTGTGTGAGAGAGATAGTGAGGTGCAGATCTGTTTCCACCCAAAAACACACATCGTCTGCAAAACTCCTGAAATGATCAGAACTGAAGACTAAAGCAATGATCATCGTGGCATCATCTGCCAGAAACCTTCGAAAAACAGCTGCACGCTACATTAATACACCGTATTACAGTATGACATATGACAAATATGTGAACATGATGAAGGCTATTTCGGTCATTTAGCTGATGCTTCACAGTGTAATTAATAAAAACACTCATAGCATCGTCAGGAATTCATAGGTAATATGTGTTATTATAATATAAAGATGCGTTGTGCTGTTGTTTATGACTGCGAGTCACTCTAATTACTCTCATGCAAATATATTTGACAAAATAAACATTTGGTCTCTATTTTGAAACTAGAAACGTTACTTTTACTCATTCATACAATAATGATTATTAATAACATTAATCCATTTTCCAGACTGCTTGTCTTCTGTGTCTTGAGGATATTGAAGCCTGTTCCAGCAATTCAGCTGTAAGCAGAGAAACACCCAAGACAGGTGACTAACACACACTCACACACACACACACTCACTCACTCACACACACTCACACACACACTCACTCACTCACTCACACACACTCACACACACACACACGCTCACTCTCACTCACTCACTCACACACACACACACAAGTCAAGTCAAGTCAAGTCACCTTTATTTATATAGCGCTTTTAACAATACAAATTGTGACAAAGCAACTGCACAATATCAAAATGGGAAAATAGTGTCAATAATGTAAAATGACAAGATTAAACACTCAATTTTCAGTTAAAGGCATTTCATTATTGAATTCAGTGATGGCATCGTCCAGCTCAGTTCAGTTCAAAAAAAAAATTTAAAAAAAAATTCTGTTCAATCAAGTCGACGATATTGCTGGAAATGAAGTGTCCCCAACTAAGCAAGCCAGAGGCGACAGCGGCAAGGAACCAAAACTCCATCGGTGACAGAACGGAGAAAAAAAACCTCAGTCGGGGGGCCATTTCTCCTCTGGCCAGACGACACAGCAGTTCAATTCCAACTGCTGCAAAGTCAGATTGGAGGCTCAACAGGTTCCCGAGGTCTTTTCCTGATGGCTCTCTAGGTGACGGGGTCCTCACTGGGGGTCTGTCTCTGGGGCTCATCTAGGTGTCCTGGTCTCCGCTGACGTTCAGGGCTGTAGTAGAGGTCGTCTCTAGGTGCTGATCCACCATCTGATCTGGTGACTGCAGTGACCTCGGAATACGAAAGAAACAGACTAATATTAGCATAGATGTCAATCTTTTTACGATGTAACAAGTACATCATGTGTTATGGGAAGTGTTCCCGGTTCCGGTTGATCTAATTAATGCAGCCTAACAATCCTTTAACGGATTTGAATAATAGAAGTGTATTAGTGTGTTATGTGTACGCCAGGTTAAAGAGATGTGTCTTTAATCTAGATTTAAACTGACAGAGTGTGTCTGCCTCCCGAACAGTGTTTGGTAGATTGTTCCAGAGTTTGGGCGCTAAATAGGAAAAAGATCTGCCGCCCGCAGTTGATTTTGATATTCTAGGTATTATCAAATGGCCAGAGTTTTGTGAACGCAGCGGATGTGAAGGACTATAATGTGATAAGAGCTCGCTCAAGTACTGAGGAGCTAAACCATTCAGGGCTTTATAAGTAATTAACAAGATTTTAAAATCTATACGATGTTTAGTAGGGAGCCAGTGCAGTGTTGACAGAACCGGGCTAATGTGCTCATACTTCCTGGTTCTAGTAAGAACTCTAGCTGCTGCATTTTGAACCATCTGTAATTTGTTTATTAAGCGCGCAGAACAACCACCCAATAAAGCATTACAATAATCTAACCTTGAGGTCATAAACGCATGAATTAATATTTCTGCATTTGACATTGAGAGCATAGGTCTCAGTTTAGATATATTTTTAAGATGAAAAAATGCAGTTCTACAAATGCTAGAAACGTGGCTGTCAAAGGAGAGATTACTATTAAATAGCACACCTAGGTTCCTGACTGATGACGAAGAATTTACAGAGAAGCCATCAAGTGTTAGACAGTGTCCTAGGTTATTACTTGTGGGGGTTTTAGGTCCGATAAGTAACACCTCTGTTTTTTCAGAATTTAGCAGTAAGAAATTACTCGTCATCCAGTTTTTTATATCGACTATGCATTCCATAAGTTTCTCAATTTGGTGTGTTTCACCAGGCCGTGAAGAAATATAGAGCTGAGTGTCATCAGCATAACAGTGAAAGCTAACCCCGTGTTTCCTAATGATATTTCCCAAGGGTAACATGTAAAGCGTGAAAAGTAACGGTCCTAGTACTGAGCCTTGAGGAACTCCATACTGCACTTGTGATCGATATGATACCTCTTCATTCACTGCTACGAATTGATGGCGGTCAGATAAGTACGATTTGAACCATGCTAATGCACTTCCACTAATGCCAACAAAGTTTTCTAGTCTATTCAAAAGAATGTTGTGATCGATAGTGTCGAACGCAGCGCTAAGATCCAGTAGAACTAATAGAGAGATACAACCACGATCAGATGATAAGAGCAGGTCATTTGTAACTCTAATGAGAGCAGTCTCAGTACTATGATACGGTCTAAATCCTGACTGGAAATCCTCACAGATATCATTTTTCTCTAAGAAGGAATATAATTGTGAGGATACAACCTTTTCTAATATCTTTGACAGAAAAGGGAGATTCGAGATCGGTCTGTAATTAACTAGATCTTTGGGGTCAAGTTGTGGTTTTTTAATGAGAGGCTTAATAACAGCCAATTTAAACTTTTTGGGGACATATCCTAATGACAATGACGAATTAATAATAGCCAAAAGAGGATCTATGACTTCTGGAAGCACCTCTTTTAGTAGTTTAGATGGAATAGGGTCTAACATACATGTTGTTGGTTTAGATGAATTAACAAGTTTATACAATTCTTCCTCTCCTATAGTAGAGAATGAGTGGAATTGTTCCTCAGGGGATCTATAGTACACTATTTGATGTGATGATATAGCTGACGGCTGCATGGTTACAATTTGATCTCTAATAGT
Organism: Aspiorhynchus laticeps; assembly: GCA_023376895.1. NCBI lineage: Eukaryota > Metazoa > Chordata > Actinopteri > Cypriniformes > Cyprinidae > Aspiorhynchus > Aspiorhynchus laticeps. The sequence continues at coordinate 733,094 of JALXFT010001878.1, forward strand.
ATCAATCTTGGAAGTAAAGTAGTTCATAAAATCATTACTGCTGTGCTGTTGGGAAATGTCAATACCTGTTGATGCTTTATTTTTATTGCTAACATGCTAAGAGTTCTGCACAGTCATCCATCCAGTAATTCTACTGAGTTTATCCTTTTTTTAGATTTCTGTAGCTGCTTGAATGATACAGTATTCCTTTTACAATGAAACAATGATAAAATAGACATTGACTGACTGTAACACCCAGCAAGTGTTTGACAGCAGATGATTGTGATGGTGATAGTTTACCATGACAGGGTTTTCCAAAAACCCTTACATTTTCATTGAGGCTGGCTGAATTACAAGATAGCAAATGGCTGTTTAGTGGACCAGAAAAAAATATAAATTTTTAACAACATCATTTGCATCTGCCATCACCTTTTCAGCTTTTTGTGTTAGACTCCTCCAGCATAGAAACCTTCTAACAATTTGTTCAGGAACATGGGTGGTTCCATGGAAGTACTTTAACAGCGTGCCATTAAATGATTCAAAGAAAAAGGTTGATGTGGCCCACAGAGGCCCCCAGTTCCTAACACTTGTTGTAATATGTGTCAGTAGATGATCATTGAAAGTCATATTTGCTGCTCCATATAACCTCTCAAACTGCAAAGTGAACTTTCTGAGAGCTCTTTCTGCTACATCAATATCACAGCGTTTCACTTTTTCTCCCAACAGAATGTGCACAGCAGACACAAACAGAAAAAGGTGATCCCAGAATTTCCTCAGTAAAACCCCATTTGAAAGAGGCAGAGCATAGAATAAGAGTAACAACCTCCACTCTGATGCCTTCCAATACCTTCTGTCTGCCACAGATCGTGGTACTCCGATTAGCTCAACAGGTGGTTTGATTGTAACAAGCTCTTTGTCAATAAGGTCTGATTTTGTTCCTATGTACCACTCTTGTTCATGATTTCTTGAGTCAAACCACAGATTAGCTTGTTGTCTTGTCACTCCAAGGCAGAGAGAGTGTTGATACTTTGGAACAAATCCATTTACCATTTGAAAGTTTCCAAGTCTCATTAAAGGTGAAGGTCCTTTTACTCCCATTACAGCTTTCTCAGGTGTTGCGGCCAATGCGTGATCAAAGTGCTCAACTTCAGTTCTAAGTTTTGGCACAGGGGCTTTGTTCATGTAAGGACCACCCCCAACATGGTAACAGAAGTCACACCCATAAAATCCATTGAACTGTTTAGTGTTCCTTAGAAATGGGCGGGCGACTGAATCAGAACTACATATAAGAGCAAAAACCTTGGAAGTGTGCTCTACATTTACATCTTTTTGTAGAACTGACAGTTCATCTACGAATGGCCTCAAAAAAGTGAGCATGTAGGGCTTTTTTCCCCCAAACCAAAAGACATGGAAGACAGATATTTGGCTTGCGTTCTCTAGGCTCGAGCTCTATAAGATGGCACTGTATGGGCCAGATTTGGTACAAAAGCAACAGTAAACTTTGTCCTTTTGTCAGAGGTGCGCCGGGATACACAGGATTATCTCCATCTGTGATAACATAATCATTATTGTAAAACATAACCTGTAGTAAAAGCATCATTGTGTAAAGGGAAACATACATTAATACAAGCTACTAACCTTTTGGTTTGGCTCTTGCTGGTCAGCAGTTGTAACTGACATGTTCTCTTCCGGTTGTGTCCAGGATATGTCCTGTCATACATAAAAGCATAAATAACTGCATTTACTTTGGTGTTCTATATAATGGTTTAATAAGATGGTTAATTTACAATATGCAACCAGACAGAATTTGAGTAGTTTTGCAATGAATAATGGGATAGATGTACGTGTCCATTGACGAAACAGCCAGATACACAGATCTGACTGGTGTTTTGAATAGATTTATAAGTAAGGTATATTGCAATAAAAAT